>CM060831.1:118405000-118727500 GCA_030762175.1 Metallyticus violacea
CGAAAAAATCCATCAGTCCTGGCCGGATTTGAACCCGCGATCTTGTGTTTAGGAGACAAGTATAGTTACCACTATACCACCAGGGCCGACCATCAGCAGTGTTTTGATAGTAGTAATGGTAATGGTAGTAGTAGTTGTTTGTATTTCCTGTCTTTTGATACTGAAATTTCTACATAGTTTATAAAATATTAACAATAGGAGTATTGGTAGTATTTGTGACAGTAGAAATATTGATAGAGGTGGAGTGGTAGTAGATACTATAGTGGCAATAGAAGTGGTAGTAATTCTGGTAATTGCAATAGTAATAGAAACAGATTTAATATTAGTGCTAGTGGTTGTAGTATCTGTGGTAATGATGGTGATGATATTGATGATAGGGATGGTTTGTGGTAATTATATTGCCACTTGATGGCAGAAGATTCTGGAAATGTACCAGTCTTTCATTCTATTGTTTACTCTTTATGTATTTATATCTGTTCTAACTTTTCATGTCCTCTTTTTATCTTATCCAATAAGGTAATTTAGAAATTTGCACAATTATTTCGCTCTTGTAAAAGATATGCTTACGACTAATCATATTTTTGAACTGTTATCATAGTTCCACTTCAAATCTATGTATTTTGGTTTTTTCCTTTAAGAGGTGTGCTTATTTATTTGTTTATTTATTTAATAGTGTTTAACACCCGTACAACTGAGACATCACAGGCAGTGGACGCTGACGATACATGAGATGAAATGATAAAATGGGAAAACATTTTTTAAAGAAAGAAAGGGTTCCAGGCCTACGTATAGGGTACCTCCCCGGTATTTGCTATCTATAACGACTGAGGAAAACATGTAAAAAACCTCAGTCAGGGTCCTTGTGGGAATCGTTGAACCCCAGACCTCCCGCTTACGAGTCCGCGTCTTAACGACCTCGGCCACCCGTAAGGGTATATGCTTTATTGTACATCGCATTTATTGAAATATATTGTATACAGTTGACCGAGAAACTCTGCGGTTTTTATGTTTAAAAATACGCCTGAACAATTACACCGTATAATACAAGCCGCAAGCCTTTAACTAAATGAAACTAACTTACTGCATAACAGAACAGTAACGACTTTTTCTTCTTAAATCAGCAAAATGAGCATAAAGAAACAAGTGAAAATCAATCATTGATAATATGTGCCAACAATATAGAACTGCTGGCAGAAAGTTGTTCATTTTACTTGACAAGAGACAGACGGGGATCAGGAAATACAGTTAGCTACACGCGCGTGCTGAATCGGCGAGTTTTTCGACTTTACGGTGCAGTGAACAGAAAACACTGTAACAAAACAAATGAGGGGGCACTAAAGCAGATGGCGTTGTGTGCTCGCTACTATCTGCAGCAGATGTTTGGGAAACGAAATAGGAAATTGTATTACGGATATCTTCTAAACACTTAAAATTGCCCCTTTACTTCAATATTTTATATTTAAGTAATAACCTAATAGTTCATTAACAGCATGATGCCTGATGAAAATGAATAATATTAAAATTCAGCGGAATTTACGCGATTTATTATTTTCTAAATTTTTCTTATTGTTAGATTTTCATTACCTGAAGCCCAATACCGTCTGTTTTGTCAAAATTGATTTTTTGCATTACTTTTGATATATAAATAATAAATTATTAATCTTCAGCTAAGCAGCGCACACATACATGATTCTGCTTTCATAAGCAGAAAATATGTTTACTGTAAGCCCGGGAAGTTGGGAAATTTTGTCCGGACTGAACTTGTTAATGGGAGTAAGAGGTTTAAACGCTCTTGCTCTCTCCTGTTTCCACTTCTTAAGCGTCTTTACTTTCTTTTCAGAAATCTAATCATAAATTATTTCTTCGATAGTGACTCTATTACCTTTAATTGCAGCATCTGTTCATTCTGGAAAAAGTCTATTCGATTTTTCTGTTCTCTCCATGTATAGCTTGACATTTTTAAAGTTATCTAGCACAGCATGTAAGGGACTGCTCAAGAATCAGGGCGGTGTTTTGATCAAAATATTTATTAATGTGATTCAGTGATAAGATGCTCTTCCTAAAGTAGTTCCCATCTATTTCAAGGTACTTTTTGCAATGTTCTGCCAATCCTCAAGCACATGATATAAAGCACAATGTCCTTAAAATTGACTCAACTTTCTTTAACACTACTTTGGAGTTCTGAAATTGATAACATTGAACAATGTAGTTTTATTTTCAATGTGAAAAAAAAGACGCACAAGACTATATCAGGGCTGCAAGAGGTTATGATGCGCTCTTATTTAAAATTTATTCAAATATTCAATTACGTTATTTGCATATGAGGCCTAGCGTTATCAAAATGAAGCCCATCAGTGCTTTGTCATAGTTTTCAACTCTGACCTGATTTGGGAACCAATAGCGTGATGGCAAATAAGTGATTTTGAGGGAGTTTTTTCGAAATAGATTGGAGTGAAGTTTGAAGATATAGATGGATAGATATTACATTCTGTGATGCGGGAGAAGAGTTTGTTAATGTTCTATCAGGAGATAAAATTGAATGCTAAAAGAGATAGTTATATTAGTAAGCGTAATAAGCAAAAGAAAGAAGGAATGGCATGGTTTAGATTAGGAATATAGAGATTAAGGGGGTTTAGAAGTAATTGTGAACATGGAGTTTTCCCTGTATGTGGAAATTTGGAACATATTCTGTTTGAATGCTCAGGAATAAGCGAATGGAGGCAACAAGCAATATATGGCAAATGGTTGAAGCAAAGAAAATGTTTGATGACCAAATACAAATTAGGAATCTTAGGGAATATCTGTACAGAGTTAAGAACAAATGGTTATGGTCAATGAGGAGAAAGGATCTGTGAGTTGGACGGTAAAATTGACTGGTAGTAGTATTGTGATTGTGTGTGTAATGGATCAGAAGTTTAAATGTGCACGGACGTAAGTTAGTTAAAGACAGAAGTTTATACATGAGAACAAATTCACTGACAATCTAGGGTGCTTATTAAATTGTAGAAAATGTTTTGGTGGGTTATTATAGTGTTTCTCAATATAAAAGAGGGGGAGGGCAGAGTCTTCTGGATAACCGAAGACAGAGCCCCAACAAACATGGTTAAATGTAGTTAGTTGAATGGTATAAATTAGTGTGTTAATTAATATTATTGCATTATAATATTGACCTGGAATAGACTCAGGGTTGAACCAGGCCATATTATTACTTTTTGTATACTCAGTATTATTTAAATAAATAAATAAATATTCTGGATCTTTCATCTTTTATTGAAACCAAGAATAATTGTTTTCCGCATAATTGTTGTGCATGGGTTGCCTGTCGGAACATCTCTTCAGCATGAAATTAATCAACGACGGTCACTGCCCACTGTGTGAGGACTTGAATATTATCTTAACGTCTACTGAAAGGCAGCCAGCTTGATAGCATCAAACAAATGAAAAACAATTTGGAAGTTCTTTATTGGGAAACTAGGGAAAAAATGATAAATATCAGCATCCCCTGTAGCCACTAGCAACCAACCATATTCTGAAACCTAATCGTGATGTATTTTCTTATTTAAAAACTGTGCTTTCAAAGATCTCCTGTCTTTCAGTAACCTATACAGTAAAGAGTGTCCTTATATTTTCTGTAATTATTCCAAATTCGAGGTAAATGCTATTTTTGTTTACATTGCATATGTGAGCACATTATGAAGTCGTAATTGAGTTAATCGCCACGGATGACCGAGGTAGTTCAGGCGCGGACGTGAGCAGGAGGTCTGGGGTTCGAATTACACCAGGACCGTCCTTCCGGACTAGGGTTGTTTTTTTTTTTCAGGTTTTCCTCAGTCCTCATAAATGGCAAATTACGGGGAGGAACTGGTACGTTTCCTTCCTAAAACTCCTTTTCTAATTTATCATTTCATTTCATGTGCTATCAGTGTTCACCGCCTGTGGTGCCTCAGTAAAAATCGGGCGTTAAACACAACTAAAAAGTAATTGAGTTACGTTAACTCTATCACACTGTGCTGGTCTGCTAACACTCACCTTCCCTGCCTCGGAAGGTTTCTCAGTTCAGCTTCTATGCAAAGTTTTGGTATCCAAGGTACTAACTAATTAGTGCATAGCTTTAATCATTAGCGTGTGGTAGTAAATTAATTTAATGCCATTAACTTTTTAGGAGGGTGGGGCGTACCCATGTACTGCATGCAGTGCATTGTTGTTAGTTACTTTCTCCCTTGACATTTTATTTTTACATTTACACGCACTTGCAGTTCTTTATCTCTTAAACCTTGGGCTCTTTTAACTCCTCAGGAAGACGAAAAATGGGGTAGAATAAAGGAAAGAGTAGCTCGGAAAGGGAGTAAAAATATTATTGCTACCGTTAAGTGCCAGCATCTCTTATGTCTTGTAGCTAGTTTCCTTCATATGGAATTTTTTTCTTTGAACAAGCGTTTCTTCTCAAGTGTGATAAATGGATGGGTGTCGCTGTCCCAATTTGCGTTTCTAGTTAGTGTGGATTTATTGTACTCGTGCTGTCACTGCCAAGCCTGCAAGTGGATCTGTTCCCTGTAACATCCATGAAAAGATTCTCTCGGAATGCTCGTAGAAAACTTCTCCTAATGAACCCATTTAATGCAATTTTTTCCTCGTGCACGCAATCTACGATTCTCGTCGAAACAGTTTTAAGCTCCTTGAGCAAAACAAGAAAAACATCTGCCAAGAGACCACCAATTTACTAGCCTTCTTAATGCTTTCTTTGTAATTTTAAGACTAAGTAAAGTACCCTGGCTAAACTTCAGGTGCAAAATCGAGGAAATTTCTGCATTAAAAGACTGCCCTTACTGCTGCTGCTAAGCGAAACTAGAGTATCCACAAAAGATAATTAAACAAAAAAGTGCGGTAAAGACTTAACAAGTTGTCTTTGTCAGATCCAGGCCATTGCGCTGCACACAAGAAAGTGTTGGGCAGTTTCGGCAACTAATGAAGAACTGTCGACTTTTTTAAAAAATATTATTTTATAATATTTAGCATGTTGATCTTATATTTAAAGCTAAGAAGTAAACACTCTTTACACTTGCTATAGGCTTGCGATAGAAAAACAAATTATGGGAATTGAAATGAATCGGTTATTGCAGTAATTCTTCATGGTCTTTCTGTCGTTTTATATAAAATGTGATATTTTGACAAAAGTATACTTTATTTATTTATTTACTTATTTATTCTGGCAGAACTAAGGCCTTGCGTTCTACCAATCTAATAATAAAAATTACACAGTTTTAACAATATCACAATTATAATATAAACAAGGGTAATACGTACATACATAACCCAATGTAAAACATGAAATGGATAAATAAATATATGATAATACATAATCATTAATTATGAAAACGAATATTAGCGTAAGAAGAATAATAAATAGAACAATAATAATACAACAAGCACTAACAACCCCAATTCATACATGTATCAACGTATGTATATCATGAAAGTGGCAATATATAGACCAGTAAAACATAAAAATTAAAAAAAAAACTCTGACATAGGAGATAGGAGCATTTATAATAGCAATAAAATTACAATAAAAATAACGAATTAACTATTCTACCGCAAGATAAAACAATAAGGATTCTAAAACTAGGGTAATCGATTATTTCTAATTATATTAAACAATTTCTTATGAAATACTCCTGAATTTCGGCAGTCTCTGACATCCTGTGACAATGCATTTCAGAGACGGGCAGCGGTTAACGGTGAATGATGATCAGTATAGTGATGTTCGGTACAATGTAATAATAGAACGTGCTGGGATTCAGAACGTGTGTTAAGATTATGAGAGGAAGATGATATGTCTGGATAATTTTGATAAATAGCGTAAGACAAAGAATATTTATTCGATCTTTCAAGCTAATCGAGGAAGGGTGTTATACGATCGAACAGACGCACATCGTAGATGTAACTTATGCACTATTATGCACACACTGTAGTTTTTGTGTTAGGTTAGAGTTTAAAAGTCTGTAAGCAGAAAATCGCAGTAGTCGAAGTGAGGCATTACCAGGAATTGCACCAAGATCTTTTTTAAGGTTCTGAGTGAGGACACGTTTAATATTTTAAAGGTGTACATTAGAGAACTTACTTTCCTGCAGGCTTCAGAACTTGGTTTTCCCAACAAAATTATTGTATATAATAACCATAAAGTTTTTCGCAGTATCAGTGGAGGGAATTAGAGTGAGATTGGTATTAATGTTAGGAATATTGTCATTGTCTATGATACTTAGCAATCGCTGATGTCCCACTACCATTGCCTGCGATTTTAAGGGGTTAAGGCCAAGACCTAGTAGGCGTCAGCGAATAACTTGAGTTTAAATCCTTGTTGATGTTACTTATTGCGTCATGAGTGTCGTTAGTTCTAAAGTTTATGTCAAGTTGTAAGTCGTCGGCATAGAGGTGATATTTACTGTGACTGATAGCACAAGATATGTCTTGAGGTATGTGAAAACAGCAAAGGATCCAGGACATTACCCTTAGCAACTACCATGAGCAGGAGAGGTTCCCATAAACTACACAGTACTGCCGTTCGTGAAGAAAGGAGCTGAACCACAGGACGACAGTCAGACATATTTAAGTTTACTAAGAAGCAAGTGTGTCTATGTAAATCAAAAGCTTTAGTCATATCAACAAGACAAACAGTGTCGGTCTTTGTTCAGTGCAAACACCAAATATATCTCCACATATGTTAAGCAGTGCTGTACTTGTGCTGTGGCCTGCTCTGAAGAGGATCAGGAATACTCATTAAGGTGTCTGTCAGTTGTTTGTGTAAGATTCATTGAAGTACTTTAGATAGCGTTGGAAAGATGCTGATTGGCCTGTAGTCTTTAGGAGATTGGGGCGTTTTGATCTTAGGAAGGGGGTTTACGAATGCCTGTTTTCATTGCCCGGGATAGGATGATGTCATGAGAGAGGCGTTGAAAATTTGAGTCACCGTCAGCAGTATGACGTGAATTATTTTGTTTATTAAAGTTATATTGATTTAACTCTATGTCTTAGTCTTTATATGCTTTATTGCTGTCATAACGCGTGTTTCTGTGACGTGTATAAAGTGGAATTTCTCTCCCTCAGGTATCTCGGAACGTAGTTTTCGTATGATTTATTCATTGTCGGTTTTTTAATTGTGAGAGAACTTTTGTACAGTGATATTAGGTTATTTAGTGAGAGAGTCATTTCATATATTTGGAGTAAAGTCTTTCACAGATCCATTGTTTGAATGCCATAACACATATTTGCAGCGCCAAATAGGGCTATAAGCATGTCTTATTTTAGTATTCCTGATGGCTTGGTTAGTCTTGTTGCGAATACGTTTATAGCCATGTAGGTTTAACAGTGTTTATCCGGTCTATAAATATATAAGCAAATTCTCTTTGAGCTATCAAATTTCGAATGTCAGCAGTCATCCATGGTGCCAGCTGTTTAGTCACACGTTTTGTTCGTAGTGGAGCAAGCTTATTAAACAGTTCCGTAATGTATGTTTTTAAATGGTCAACTTTTTGGTCTACTATGCACAATATCCAGATGCTATTCCACGGAATTAAAATCACGTCATTAGTGAAAGGAACGCCATCGATGCGTTTCAATTTTCTGTAAGTTACAGTCTGCGGATATGTTCGAGATACTGCAACGAATATTCAGTGTAAATAAAATCATGAGTTGGAAGACCCGGTGTTAGCAGGTGTCAATGTGTTGTACTCTGTCAGAGATGTTAGTGATAATTAAATCGATTAGGATTTCAGGGTAAGTAATGAGTTAAGGCGGTCTGTTGGATACTCGCGTAGGCGGTAGAAGTTCAATGCTAATTGAACGCCAATTAGGAGCTGCCGGCCACGGCACCTCTTGTAGATTCGATGTAATTACTAATTGTTGCCTCCACTTTGCGACAACAATTGACTCAGAGGCCCAATTCCGCCATTTCATGGACACTTTTTCGCTGTACAAGGAGAGGGGTGAAAGCGGTGCAAATTATCACACGATGCTGTGTCGGAGCGTTGTTCATTTTATTTTATCAAGACGTTTCATTCTGCACTTTGATGTGTTTGCCTAGACGACGAACTTACTTAGTGCTCGACTGTATGATTGATCACAAAAGAATTGAGTGAGAGTCTCCGAGAGTACTTGCTGACTGCTTGTCTTAACGCTGACTGCTCCACTTGAGTGAATGAATTAAGAAAAGACTGAACGAACGAATGTCTTTTGTGGGGTATATTCCTTTATATATATATACGACATTTAAACCACGATCGCTTGGTTTCTTGAGGCAACGGGGCCATCTAAGCGAGCTCACGGGATCCGAGGTGAGTAAGATCATTTAAAATCCCCATCTACAATTAGTGCGCTCAAACTCAACTTCTAGCGCCAAAATTTAAAATTGGATAGCATTTGTTTCTTTTATTGACTGATTTGAAGTGGGCATTCGAGAGATTAGTAAGGTTATTTGCCTTACTAACGGCTCTGTTGGAATTTGTAACGGCGCGAGATTATTATATCATGAACTGGTAAATATTGCCTACATAGTATACACAAGATATTACACTTTGTATACTCATTATGATTTACACAGTATTGCAAATCTGCGTCTTGGTGGGGATAAATGGTGCGACATCTATTGATTAGATTAGATTGGTTGGAGTCACTCATAATTACAGCATGCTCGTAAAAGTGCAGAGAATATAGTAATCGTTTTCTAAATCGTCTAAATTATTAAATTTGGAAGGCTTATATGCAACATTGAGGTACTTTTTTCTTAAAGCGAGCGTAATCTCTAAGACATGAATTTTGAGGCGGGCTGTGTATTCGCTGTTAGTTCGATATATTATTATTATTATTATTATTATTAATATTATTATTGGTTGAAGATCAATTCGAACATATTATACACCTCACGATATGAGGTATCTATCCAGATTGATCAGCGAGGAGCATACTGTGCATTGTAGCCATGTCTCATATATCATGCTAGCACGAAGATTTAGGGATCAAAATATTAATTAAAATGTATATAAATGACTAGTGAGACTTTGGGCGTTATGGGAGGGTAATAAACGTTTCAGAACACTAGTTTCCGAAGCTTGGGGTGCATTGTGGTCAAAGTCACTTGCCAGTGGGATGCCAGTCCGACAAACTTTCATTTATGCCTACAATAAATGTTAACAACTAGAAGTACATGCAGATTTAACTGAGCTAACCTAGAATATTTATTAAATCCGCTCCTAATAATAATAAAAATAATAAAATGATATTAATAGTAATGGCAATAATAGTAATAATAATAAAACACTCTAATATACACAAAACCTCAGCTCATATTGCCTCAAGGCAATTCTAGCGGAAGTAATTTTTCTTTTGTCATGCTCTTCGCGCACTAAAATGAAACCGTCCATTGTCCACACATTTCCTACACTGTATTTAACAATATACTGTTGTAGCAATTGGTGTCTTGCTCTGGTAAGATCTTCCCGAATAGTAATATAGCATACTTTTAGTTAGTTGTTTTTTGTTCCTAAACCCTTCGCTTCGTTTGCGATAGCTCACAAATCTAACAATTAGAGTATAAGGCTTTTCTGTGTTTTCCTCCAAACTCTACGGCTGCGGTCAATATCTGTTGAACTCTTACCTAACATAGACCTCCATAAGTTTTAAAATCAGAATAGCATAGGAAATATTCGAGGTCAGGGCGGGGACGCAAAACTATCTTTGGATCTTTGGCTTACTTTACGGATATCTTAATGTTTTAACTACCGTCCTATGTCCGACCATAACCTAAATCTTCCCCATCCGAGTCTATATACACTGGAGACCTCTATAGTTACCTTGTTGTACTTAATCTCGTTCGTAGCTAACCACATTATTAAGGTTATGAAACGTGATTTTTTTTCACATAGGCTGTGTGTTGCTACTATGACTTGAAATCAGCATCAAATAGACGTGCTGGAGCAGATTCGCGGATGTGATTAGATAGACCACGGTAAAAGTATGTCCTGTTTAATTGAAAAGGTGAGTACTAAAATGTACATGAGGGATTTCCTGTTCCAGAGATTCAGTCCGCATTTTATTCCTCGTTTCAATTTTATTCTCTTTCTTGCCAAGTTACATGTTGATTTTGGGGAAAAACAGCGACGAAGAGAAAGAAAGGTGCAGAAGAGAAAGAAAAACTATTTATAAACGAGAACAAATAAGCATGGCTTGTTGATTAACTTTAACCATGTTTTCCCTCAGAGGGCCCTTGTGATGGGTTGATAATATCAAATGGGTTGTTGGGTTGATAATTATCAAAGCTTCTTAGACTGAATATCTGCTATCTAACATGTTTAGTTAAAAAAACAGTATTGCAAATTTAATTTAATTAAAAAATACGTGCAGTGCCCCACTGTAGTCCTGGTCACCTAGTTTAAAAACAAAATATTATAATAATATTCTCTGCCTGTAAGTTTTAATTGCACATTCACCACACACACACACACAAGAGAAATTTTTAGGATGGTTAAAACTCTTTCGCGAAATATTTAACACGGTATTGTAGTATATTAATTAATATATTTTATATAAAAGTTATACAAAATACTTTGTATGAACCATGCACAACTTTACAATGATAAGCATATGTCAGTGTTTCTGTCTGGGGTGAAGTAGCGTGTGATGGGTGCTGTTCACCCTCTATATATATATCTATGTATATATATAGAGTCTATATCTATATCTATATCTATACTAGATATAGACTGCTGACAGGTTTAAATAGAAATATTGATAAAATCCCTTTTCATCCATACTTCACTTTCAAAGATATTTTTGGGTTTATTGTTATAATTATAATTGTTGCACTTTATCTGTGCAAGATTCGCTTTAAAGAGGAAGTTTTGTAACATAAGAGATATGAGTTGCAAACTAAACTGATAAGGAATTGATTTTAGGGGGACCAAGAAAAAATAAACTGTTTAACATTGTTAGATCTTCTTTATTATGTTATTTAATATCAGAGAAAGATTAGTATATACTGCTAGCGAAAACGCACAGTTTAAAAACCTGAGGATGCCAAAGGAAAAAAAGGTGCATCGTTGAATTCGTCACTAAAATATTCATCGTTAGTACCGAATTTAATGCAAAAATTGTTTGTATGTGTTCAGTCAATTATGAATGAAAAGCTGTTAGTTTATTACACTCAGTAGTACAGAAGAAATATTTTATTGAGATAAATACAAGTTTTTGATAGACGCCACAGCTTTGCGCTGTGCTAGCGATTTCTCTTCATTGAATGAACAACAAAACAACGATGCTGTGCAATGCTTTTGACTGGCTTGGGTTTATTTCTTAAGCAATTAACTCACAGACTTTTACATGACACAAGAACAGCTGAAATATCTAAAACCAGTATAAACTTCCATTAATCTAAAACTGGTGTTAACATCATTATTTCTGCACGCAACTGGCATCACATCATGTTCATTAATATACCAAGAGAGAGAAGTAAACCTGCCAAACATTGAAATAATTTGGTATCTTGTTTTGACTCAAGTAAACACATGTTCTTCACTATCAATCTCATTAGTAAATAAAGGTTATTTGTATATACTCTAGAGTAATGTTTGCTCGTGCCATTTGTTCACTGCTATACGTTAATCACCATTTTATTTTCTTTTGGCATTTAGCAGCGCCTTAAAGAAACACAAAATGTTCGGTTATGCTTTTTATTTGGAGTGTTTCATATTTCCTATGGATGACAACCATTCACTAAAACTGTGATCGTTTATAAATAATTATTTCAATATTCAAGTACTTCGCAAATTAATCTTAAACTGTACTCCAATGCAATGACAAGTACGAAAGGTTGTGCAACGTTATTTCATTAAAGCCAGTTTGAAATTATCTCTGGTTTTAATGACCAAGAATATTTACTTATTTTTTTTGTAGATATCAATTCATCTGAAAACGAAGGACATCATAAAATGACAAGACTATCTGAAACAGGAATACCGGATGCTGATTATGAAATAGCCCATTGTCTCTCTCTCTCCCCTCCTTTTCAGTGGACAGCGTAACGAGCCACAACGTGTACATAATCCGACCATTTGTAATCCGTGCTGTACTGCAACTGACACATGCAGGCAGATGGAGAGAGTGGTGATTAAAATGGGATGCTAAACAGACCTAAGGATGGGAGAGGAACGGCTGCAAATGTTTCTGCTGGCGTTTCTCTGGTGTTTATAAAATAAACCTACTTAAACGGCAATACACGAGAACCGAGTTCGTCGTACTAGTGAAATGACAACATTTTATTTCTCACTAGAAAACGTACCGCAACCTTTTGAGATAACTTATTGTGTTCTGGATGCAGTTGAAAATGTTTTTGTCTTATTTTATACCTAACAATCAGTGTGTACTTACGTCACTGTGAATATTTGTGTGTTGTCTATCGTCATGGTCTACAGGTAAGCTTTCGTGCTATCCACAGGCGAACCAGCGTTTGATTCCTGGTTGGCTACTTCCCCGATTTGTTTTTAATTAGTTTTATTAAGTGCTTATTAAGTCGAATGCATACGAAAATTTGACCATAAGATCTCTATCTCGATTGACCGAATTATCATACGAGAGCCAGGGTCGGCTTTCAGCTGCAGTCCGGCTGCACCAATCTTTTTTCCAATACATATATACCTAATTATTAACTTCATAGTTTTCTGTTTTAATCCTTTGTTTATACATTCAAAATTTCAATTTCATGAGAGGATCTCGTATGTTACCTGAGGTCCCCGGACCACAATTCCAGAAGCTGAGCTACCCAGTTAAACGTATTCTAAAACATTCCTTTAGTGTGCTTAAAAATTATATGCTCCTTGTCTTCCGCCTACCATGAATTAAAATTATAAAATAAAGTGCTAACATTTAGGTTTTTGAGACTACATTACAAAAATTATAAAAGTAAATTATGTAAAACTGTAGTAAATGCCTTGAGGTACGTCATTAACAGACCTCGAAATGTTAGGCACCTAAAATACTTAAAATGTATACACACCATCACAGTAGATATCTATTTAATATATTTCAAAAATGAACCGAAAAACAACAGTAATGTATAGTATGATGTTCTGTAAACAGATGTGACTCATATTACGTTATGATAGTGTTGCTACATGACAGGTAAATCAACAATGAACAAATGAAGCCAAGATTATGGTATGATGTTCTGTAAACAGATGTGACTCACATTACGTTATGCTAGACCTTGCTACAACAAAATGGAGTCAAGATTATCGTTTGAACAGTAGAAAACAGTTTTGAAATGGTATTGGAAAACCGAGAATGTTGTTCAAGTTCAAAGACAATGGAGATGTGTGTAGAACAGGTTGCCCGGATATAACTCCGCTGAACTTCTACCTATGCGAGACTCTTATGGATGCTGTATACTGTAGAAAACCAGCTACACTGGCAGCATTTCGGGAAGAAATTGAAACGACATGTGCTGCAATCGCTGAGGACACTTTCGTTAACGTTGCTCATTTAGCAGTTCAACGTACTCAGAAATGTATTGACGCCGATGTGGACATTTTGAGCAACTATTGTAACTGTAAAAGTCTAAGATGATTAGTGCTCATCATTTTCTGTTTGTATGAATTCAGTTTTGTTATGTTACACAGTTTTTTCTTTGCTTGAAGTGTGTATACATTTTTTTGGCACCCTCTGTAGTTACAAAATCATTAAATTAGATAATACATTTTTAATTATGCAGGAATGTAAGTACTTTTACAAAATATGACTGTAAGCATAACATGTTATTTTTTTTTCATAATTTGTAGCACGATATGTTAAAAAGATTTCCTGTATATTTTCTACAGTTAGGCTATATCTTTTTATCTGTTAAAATAATTTCAGAGGCTGAAAATTATCTTTGCACCAATACAGATGTTGTATGAGCAGACTTGTATTTGTTACATTTTTCATGCCCAATTCTACCGGAATTTCTCCATTTTTCCCCTCCACATGGACCGTTACAGCAAATCCGGGATTTTTTCCATTACACTCTCCCACTTGCATCTTACTTTGTCCCCAATTTCTCCCTTAGCAGCACCAATTTTCCCCTGAGCTTCTTGCACCACTGACACCTGATCCGACAAAAGGGGTTTCTTTGCATTCCAGCTTCGTTATTCTTGAGGGCAAGAATGAAATTTTTTTCTTTTATGTACACAAGATCTCGCTTCAATGTTAAATTTTTCAACAGTTCCTTTGCAGACAAAACACAAGCTGCACTCTCAATAGGAAGCTCTTTTACCATAGCAGCAATGTCACCCCAATTCTCTGCATAGTATAGAACTGCCTTTATCCAGTGCTCCAGTGTGTTAAAATAGCTCGAGGAGGAAGAGAGGTTTTTGGAAGTTTTTTTACTCGAAAAAAAAATCTTCATATACGAGATCAGGTATAGACCAAGTAAACTGTATTAATTCTTAAAACATACTCATTTAGGCATAAAAAGACAGAATTAGGCACTATAAAACTGCTCCCAATGAATATCATTTTCCATAAATAACAATTATTTGTACATTTCCCTAAATAAACTAAATAAGCTTTTGACCAAAAGCCCGAGGCTTAGTCATTACATTATCATGATATACTGATCTTAGTTTCATCTTAGCTCTGCGTTTTTATTCATAGGTCTTTGTGACCCGTGCAAGGTAGCTATGAGCGAAATAGATCATTATTGCAATAATTCTTGTACGAGGTTAGGTCCATAAGTTTCCGCCCTGCCCATAAGGATTATTGCCTTCAAAAAACCCTTATCTGTTAAATAAATAGGTGCAGCTATAACTTCCGCTCCACTGCATTCAGTTGTTCAGATATAGTTGCATAAAGAAGACTAGTGTAGAAGATTGTGACATGTACTAAATTGAGTTTCGAACTGTTATTAAGTTCTTCACAAAAGCAGCACTTACTTCAAATGAAATTAAATTGGAGTGGTGTATATGGGGAAGCATACCCCCTCATATTCTACCGTAAATGAAGGGGCCACACTTTTTCGAATGTGTCGAGAAAGCGTTGAAGACGAAGAGCGTGCAGGTTGGCCCTTGAAGGTGCTCACTCCTGAAATCTTCGCTCTTGTGGAAGGAGAAATTATGGAAGGCCGGCGGCTCAAAGTTACAGAAATAGCACCAAGGTTGGGCCTTTCTTAAACAACAGTCCTTCGAATTATTCATGAACATTTAAACATGAATAAGGTTAGTGCACGATGGGTGCCTAGACTTCTTTCCTTAGTCCACAAGCAGCAACGTGTCATCTGTTGTCAGACATTTTTGGAGCTCTGTAGTGGCAACGAGAGAGAAGTTCTGCAAACAATTGTTACACGAGATGAAACTATGGTCCTTTACTATGATACCTTGTTGAAAAGAGAATCAATGTAGCGGTTAAACCTGGCGAAGCATCGCCTATAAAGGCCAAGGTCACTCAGTCAACCAAGAATGTCATGGGCACAATCTTTTGGGACTGTGAAGGAATACTCTTCATTGACTTCAAGGAAAGGAACTCTACATTAAATGGGGAGCACTATGCTGGCCTACTGCACATACTACGTGCTTTCATCAAAGAGAAAAGGCGAGGAAAGCTGAGTGATGGTGTGCGCCTTCTTCACGACAACGCGCCTGTGCACACAGCTCTTGTTGCAAAGGAAGCTGTCAAAAAATGTGGCTTCAAGGAGATCGGCCATTCACCCTACAGACCATATCTAGCTCCCAGTGACTATTTCCTCTTCTCAAAACTGAAGAAGGACCTTCGAGGAAGGACATTTAACTGTGACGAAGAAGTGCTTATGCCCATTTTGCAGACAAGACTTCTATTTGGGGGGGGGGTTAAAATGTTAATTCATAGATGTGAGAAGTGTATTGCAATAAAGGGTAACTATATTGAAAAGTGAAATATAGTTTTTGTCTTTATCATACCTAGAAAATGGTTAGACCGGAAACTTATGCACCTATCCTCGTATTTTGTTCAACAAGTCTAACATATGGGTATGTGGAGTAAAAACAACAATTGCATTTTGCATGAATTTTGATTTTGTGCGAATATATTTTACTTCATACAAATGATGGAGGAGGGCATCATCATTTATGCGGTTGTCTGTCAGAAAGGCATGAAATGTCGTTATTTTTTCACAATTATAGGTTTTATAATCGATAAGATAATTCAGATAGTATCGATTTCCGAACTACGGTGTGACGCCAATTGAAAGTAAAGTCGACATTTTTATCGAAGATAATCGGAATGTTACATCTTGCTGATGCACATTGTTAAACTTTTGGTACGAAAGGTAAAAATTAATAGCGGGAGGAAATCGGCAGCTAACCCCGTAACTTTAGCCGCCTACGTACTCGAGATTCATTTGCGCCATCATTCATTCGTGGCATTCATCGTCTCGAAAATCTTGGCAATGTGGGTAGGAAATGTTAAAAAATACAAAAAATAAGAAAAAACACGAACATTTGGAGTGGACAGCACAACACAAAACAAAGAAATTAAATATGTGGTATAAATATGGCACGTAAGAAAGAAACGCTAAATTACTGTTAATAAAGGAGTGAAAAGCGACATTTTTGTAGTGGTGATAAACTTTTTATATATAGAGCTTTAGTTATAAACATGTCCGCCCACGCAGTGTTTTACGTTAGTACTAACAGGCATTCACAGTTGCAGGCAATTGCTGTTCACCCCTTTGTCACATCCTTGAATATCGCTTTCTAAATCTGCTTTCCACCGGTCTCAGAGCAGTATACATTTATTCCGAAAGCGTTGCGGAATTTATTCAGAACTTTTTTGATTATCTCGTTCAAAAATTTTGCACAAATTTAAATTTAGTACAATGAAAAACACAGCAAGAAAAAATATCTAAAACGTACAGATTTAGCAGAGAGGAAAGTAAGATGAAATTGGCGCAAAGCTTGAACGTTAAATCTTTTCGAAATTAGCACGAGAGGGAGTTTGGAATGCAAAGAAAATAATTCGAATCTGGCCGAGAGAAGTTGACAATTCCAGCACCTTCTGTAACGTAAAATCATATAAACGTTTCAGGAAACATAGCTGGGAGTATGGGCGCACTGGTTCGTAGTAGCCAAGACGAAAAACACTGTGTGAGCGAACAAGATTTATAACTAAAGTCTGTGTGTCGGTCACTGTTCCTAAACAGTTACCTTCCATGGTAAAATAAAATTTATCACAACAAAAACTGGACACATTTTCCAATTTCCAAATGTTTTTATTTTGTCATAACCAAATAGGTCATTTTAAATTATTTTCTCGTGTGAATAGTGGTATGGTGGTGGCATTCCTGCGTGACCGACCCATTTCTTCTGAATGTGCATATTTACCTTCATCATGTACATGTACAACACTTCTGTTTTTTGTGTTCTCTTGTTAAGATGCCAAACATCTTTCTATATAATCTTGACTACTTTTTTGATTCTCTTGTCACGTAACGTTTAGTAATATTTTTTCAATTAGTACGCGGTTAATATCACTCAGAATTTATTGCTGTAAGTACTTTGTATCTCAAAAGATAGGTTATCGCCGAGATTGTAGCCGGCAGTTTTTGTAGTTCTTGTTTATGTCTCAAATCAATACTGCTTCAGTTTACTCCACAAGCCTCTTTGTATCGGAAGCAATCTCTCTTACCACAACTCAGGACCTCTTCTTCACTGCTCAAGTCCAAATCAGTCATCCTACTTAAGTGGGTACCACTCCAACCAAAAGGATTCACGCTTGTCTTGGACCACTTCTCGATCTCTATTGCCAACTTCCCTGAATAAGACAATCAACAAACCAAGAAACACATAAAGCACCATGGGAGGCCAGATGTTGAGGCACGGGCTAGTGAGAGGAAGGTCAGGTGTTTGATTCAATCCTCTATTTTCTAGGCTTTCCTATGTCCTCATAAATGACAAATGCCGGAGAGGTAACCTAAATTTAGGTCTGCAATATTTTCTTTCCTTTCTTTTTTTTTATAAAGAAATTCTCCAATTTTCTCAATTCATCTAATGTATCATCAATGTTCACCGCCTGTGTAAAAACGGCGTTAAACACTATTAAAAAGAAAAAGAAGGAAGAAATAAAGACATAAGGGGACATTTTAAATTGAGCCTACAGGGGGTGTCAAAATTGTATACACACTTCAAGCAAAGAAAAAACTGTATTAACATAAAAAAACTGAATTCACACAAACAGAAAATGATGAGCACTAATCATCTTAAACTTTTACAGTTACAACAGTTGCTCAAAATGCCCACCATCGGCGTCGATACACTTCTGAGTACGTTGAACTACTGATTGAGCAACGTTTGCAAAAATGTCCTCAGGGATTGTAGTACATACCGTTTCAATTTCTTCCCAAAGTGCTGCCAGTGTAGCTGGTTTTCTATGGTATACAACATCCTTAAGAGTTCCCCATAGGTAGATGCCCAACGGAATTAGATCCGGAGAACGCGGTGGAAACTCAATTACATCTCTTCGTCCTGTCCAGTGCCTTGGAAGATTGTCATCAAGGTACGCACGTACATCTCGATGGTAGTGTGGTGGTGCACCATCCTATTGGAAGTAAAATTCCTCATTTCCATAGAAAGTATGAATAACGAGTAAGACGAATGTGCGTATCATGTTCAGGTACACTGGGCCAGTTACTGTTCCTTCAAAAAAGAATGGTCCAAGTAGACCCCTAGATGACAACCCATACCGCTGTTCAAATGATAATCTTGGCTCCATTTTGTTGTAGCAACCTAGCGTAACGTTATGTGAGTCACATTTGTTTCCAGAACATTATACTACACATTACTGTTTTTTCCGTTCCACTTTGAAAAATACTAAATAGATATGTACTCTGAAAGTGTGTATACATTTTTGCCACCTTTGTTATTTCATATATTTATGTGTGTTTCAGTTTCCTCTATTACAGTACAGTACAGTACTCGTACTTCCCTAATGTAGACGAAACAGTAGCATCTGTCAACTTAGAGATGAGATTCTTGTACACAAAATATTCTGCAGCCACAATATAGCAATTATTATCACCTTATTTAAATAATAAGTAAAACTAAAAGAAGCGCGAAGTAAAAAAATGTTAAAACTTGTGTTAAAATCAGTTTTGTAATAAAGAGCAGGTAATACGTATATGCAAGGTAAGAAATAACAAGGTAATTTCAAAGATATTAGGGTATCAAAGAGCAATATATCTACACTAAGACTACTATGAGCTGCTTTGTACGTGAAGTTATTTTATAGCTATGGGTTTCTCCATCATCAAAAAAGCAGATACTGTAGGAATTTTAGCGCGTTTCTGTTTAAAATGTTAATTAAAGATTGCCTGAGGCAGATACCTCCCCAAATATATATTTAAGGCAAATTCCTTATAACCAGTGGTCGAGACTAGTGCTGATGATGTCATAGCCTTACTTTGAGCTTACTTCGCTCATGCCTTGGACTTCAGAGCGAGAAGGAGTAGCGGTTTCTTGCTGTAAAGGCATCTTTCGGTCAGCTATTCAAATTTTGTAGGTTCGTTGATCCTTCTTCAAGCCTCACCCACTAATCAAGGCATTATATAAATTATAAAATTGACGAGTTAATAAAGTAGTAAATAAAATCATTGATACTAAGTCTTGATATAGCTGCTAGGTATCACAGATTTTAGCTTATTTTATATATAATTATGTAAATTCTATTAATATTTAAGTATTTCCAAAACATCACTGGCACGTCAATGCAAGTATGAAAGCTATTGAATAATTTGTTTAATTTTATTGTAGTATGTTTAGTTAAAAATAAAACATGAACATTTATTTTAAGTGAAATGTAAAACCAAACGAACAGGTTTATTTATTTTGCTAGTTGAAAACGAAAAATTTGTCCCTACATACAAGGTAAGGCCCTTAAGTCTCCGGCCTAACCATTTTCTACATATGGTAAAGACAAAAACTATATTTCACTTTTCAATATAGTTTACCCCTTATTGCAATATACTTCCCACATCTTTGAATTAATATTTCAACCCCCCCTCAAAAATAGTCAGAAGTCTTATCTGCAAAATGAACATAAATAGCATCCAGCACTTTTTCATCACACTTAAATTTCCTTCCTCGAAGGTCCTTCTTGAGTTTTGAGAAGAGGAAATAGTCAATGGGAGCTAGATCTGGGCTGTAAGGCGGATGGTCAATCTCCTTGAAGCCACATTTCTTCACAACTTCCTTTGCAACAATAGCTGTGTTGTCGTGAAGAAGGCGCACACCACCACTCAGCTTTCTTCGCATTTTCTCTTTGGTGGAAGCACGTAGTCTGTGCAGTAGGCCAGCATAGTACTCTCCATTTACTGTGGTGTTCCTCTCCTTGAAGTCAATGATAGAGGCGGTGCGTCGCCAGGTTTATGCCACTCCATTGATTCTCATTTGAACAAAAGATCATAGTAGAGAACCACGGTTTCATTTCATGTAACAATTGTTTACAGAACTTCTCTCTCGTTACCACGACAGAGCTCCAGAAATGCCTAACAACAGATGACTCGTTGCTGCTTTTGCACTGAGAAAAGAAGTGTAGGCACCCATCTTGCACTAACCTTATTTATGTTTAACTGTTCATGAAAATTCGAAGGACTGTTATTTTAGAAAGACCCAACCTTGCTGCTATTTCTGTAACTCTGAGTCGCCGGTCTTGCATAATTTCTCCTTCCACAAGAGCGATGTTTTCAGAAGTGAGCACCTCCAAGGTCCGACCTGCATCTCTTCGTCTTCTCGACCCTTTGGTAAAAGTTTGGCCCATTCTTTTACGGTAGAATATGAGGGGATGCTTCCTCATATACACTGTACAATCGCTATTTAATTTAATTTGGAGTATGTGCTTCTTTTGTGAAGAACTTAATAACAGCTCGAAACTACATTTTAATCTTCTACACATAGCGTTTTTATACAACTATATCTGAACAAGTGAACATAACGGAGCGAAAGTTACAGCTGCAATGTTTACTTTGTTAAGTTATGCACCAGATAAGGGTTTTGTGAAGGTGATAACCCTTATCGGCGAGGCCGGAAACTTATGGACTTACCCTCGTATTTGCAACGTTTTTAACTTCTTTTGTTTCAGGTTCTTTAGCAATATATATGTTTAGTGTTTCAACGTTTTCTCTTTATAAGGATTTTCAGTTACTTATTCACCCAAGTAATCAAATCTGAGGCTAAACTCGCCTCATTACCTTTCAATGCAATCTTTTTTGACTTCATTAAACCCCGTGCACCATGCCTCAAGTAATTTAATCTCTTCGGAATGGGGGGTTTGTCTGGATCCGTCAGCTAGCTCCTTGAGAGCGTTATGTTTGGGAAATATTGAACTTTCGAAAGGAAAAATAATTACCAAGGGCTGTACATAAAACTCTTGCAGCACCAGCCTGTGATTTCCGGATTTGTTGCATGCTGTATTGTGAAGCAATAGCAACCATGCAGACAACAATTTAACGACTTTATTAGTGCAAGCAATTATCTCTCCCATAATAAATGTGTTGGAATGAATTTGAATAGTAAAAATCTCTGTATACCTCAGAAAAAACTTGCTATAACATTTTCAGTCAAATGTTTGTTACGAAAAGTTTGACGATCGGAGATCCCCTAATGCAGAAATCTTGCTTAGTTGCCTCCTTGTAACAATATGCAGACAGAAGACACTTGCTTTTTCAGTTGAGTCAAACTTCTTTTGCCAGCATTTTTGACAACTTGTTTTTGTTCTACTGTCGGTATTCGAGGTACTATTAATACGAGGGCTATGCAGAAAGCAAAGTTACAACATTCATGTAGGATCGAAAAAATGTTTATTTTTAATTGAAATGCACAGGATATTAAACTATTTTTAACGTAATCGCCGTCGAGATCGATATATTTCTGTAGTCGGGACACCAGTTCTTGTAGGTCAGTGTCATAGACCTCTGCCGTCAGCTCTTTCAGCCACTTCTTCACAGTTTCCTCGATCTCCCGTTCGTTGGAAAATGTTTCCCACCCAAAAACTCCTTTAGTTTAGTGAGAAGGTGATAGTCCGAAGTCGCCAAGTCGTGTGAGAATACCCCATTCAAACGATGTCAGCTGTCCTGTGAAACTCGCGCCGTGTGGGGCTTTGCGTTGTCATGCAGGAGGCTGACTCCCCGGATCAGCATTCCCCTTCTGCGGTTCTGAATGGCTCTTCGCAGTTTTTTAGGGTATTGCATAATCCCCTGCATTAATGGTAGTCCTTTTAGGCTTAATATCCAACAAAAGGACCCCCATACGGTCCCAAAAACAGATGTTACGACTTTCCCGGCTGAAGGGGTCGTCTTGATTTTTTTGGTGGCTGGAAAAGATGAATGACGTACTGAAGTGATTGTTTATTTTGGATTCTGGGGTGTAGTGACACACCCACGTCTCATCCCTTACCACGATAGAGTCCATCAAAGCTTCTACCTCTTGTGCAAAACAATCCAAAAATTCATGCGTTGCTGTCACGCGTTTTTGGACAGTTCTCCGGAGTGGGCATTCTGGGCACCCATCTCGCACACAACTTCTTGTAACCAATTTTTTCCGACACAATGTCACCAAGGAGACTTCGAAAAATGTGAGGAAATTTTTCGTGAAGGTCGTCAAACGTCACACGGCGGTCATTTCGCATTTGTTTTTAAATTTGTTGCACAAGTTCGTCAGAAATCACTGATGATCTCCCAATCTTTGCCTCGTCGTGAGTATCAGTATGGCCTTCTCTGAGCAACCTAACCCACTTCGTGACATGTTGTCGACTCATCCCATCACTACCATAAACTTCCACGAGCTTCCGATGGATATTTGCAGCTACATTGTCTTCTGCAAAGGAAAAAAAAAAAAAAAAAAAAAAAAACGGGTGACCACGCGGATCTCGCACGAGCGGAAGGTGGCGGGGGGCGCGCTGCCACCTCTACTGTGACTGAACAAAATGACCGACAAACACGCGGGAACAAACAAACTGACCGTTAGGATCCACCCTACACGTCAGGTGAGGCAACTTGGAAACAAAAGCATCAGGAGCTCTTGTAACCTTATTTTCTGAACGGCCCTCGTACCACCGAACATTATATCACTGAGTAAAGTGAAATGACTGCTTCAAGTACTCTAATAACCTCAACATGTCAACTTTCCACATTTTATGTAATTCATTCTCTTTCGGACGCCCTGTATGGAGGTAATTTCTTTGCCTTTCGGTCCCAAACTTCGAACTGTGACATTGCATTTGTAGCATCCGTCCTTTCATGCATCTTCTTTAGCTTTTTTCCCTTCCTTTGTAAGGAGTCTAATGATGTTACAGATTTGACATTTCCTAGTAGACTCCCAGGTAGTGGCTTTCTTTTCTCTGTCAGTGCTCGTTACCGACTGAGAATGATATTGCATACTAAGAACTGAGTCAACCTGACAGTCCCAGTTTCTACGAGAAAGACTCTCTCGTATACTTACAGGACTTATCGAACAAGTAGCCAGTGCAACGTTTGGTTTGTACAAAGGTAAACAACTGGGGTCTGTATCGTGAGACAACAAACTGCGACATTATAAGTTAACAGCAGAAATGTTACAATTATATGTTAGATTTTTTTTCATTGATTTTATTTATGGACGCTCTTTAACATCTCAGGTCATTAGCGTTCCATTCAAATCAGGGCGTCAAACGGCCGACAAATTTTGCTCAGAGGCCTCTCTTTCAGGCTTGAGGTTCTTTTTCGTGCCGTAAATATACTACACGGGACCCACGACTTTACTTCCCTTCCGAAGGAAGCCATACTTAGGATTTTTACTCCCGAAAAAATCCATCGGTCTTGGCCGGGTTTGAACCCGCGATCTTGGGTATAGGAGGCAAGTATGGTAACCACTACACCACCGGGACCGACTATATGTTAGAGTTTACACGTTTTTCACGAAACTATTACTGTACTTTTAACTATATAGTATTTCAGGCTTATTATCACCATGATCTTTCATGCTTTTGACAAGTAAATTAAGTACTATATAATTATTGAATAACAAAATTGTTTTCAATGAAAAAGAATTCTATGAATATAATAACTTTCCTAAAAGAACTGCTTGAGAACACATAGAGCCTTTTTAATATCTTTTCCATTTTTGCTTCTGGCAGTCGAGCGATGAAAACAATAGCCAAGTATATTTAGAAAATTTACGAATCTTCGATATGCTATTCTAATTCAAAAACTTACATTAATCCTTTCAAGAGCGACTCTGTGAAGGCTCGTACATGATCAAAGTATATCAGTACATATTCTTTGTCCACCTTAACCTCAAATTTAGCAGTTAATCCATATCAAGCACGTACTTAGTGCTAATTACAACATTTGTAACTAGAAAAACTAGTACGTTTGTAAACAAATTACTAGTGAATTTATAAAAATGAGGCTGTAATCGATTGTTCTACTAGTGCACTTACAAATTTCATTCATTTTCCTGAATCTTTGGTAAATTTCAAATGTTGCAACAGGCCTATTTTTTTCTGTGATCACAAAATTAAAAAAATATTTATGAGCCGCCACCTCCATATTTAATTAGAGTAATTGTAGCAACTAATTTTATGTAACTTCCTTATTATAGTCATGAGTGTAATGTCATTTTATTTCCTGTATAAATGTTGAGTTATTGTGTATAAAATGTTGTTTTCTTGCAAAGAGTGCAGAAACCTACTCCAGCCATAAAATCTGACCTCTGAATTTCTGTTGCATATTGCAACAATATTTGTAAAGATGACACAAGCAAACCGATGTTTTCTGGAGAAATTTCTAAAGGAAAATTCTTGAGTTAAGATGTTTATTTGTATTCTGTTAGGGAAATGTAAAGCAGGGTAGGCAAAATAAAACATATGGAAACTACAGAGATGAAAAAAACAGGCCGATAACATCTTCAAGGGAAGTAGATAGCCTGTTCACTTGATATATACATGTGAAAAGTCACGTAGGCCATGTTAATTTAGTATTGTAACTTTGCGCCCGCCGTCAGTTTTGCAAGAGTGTTCAGTGGGGCATTATCATTGGAAGGGATTTCTCTGTTCAGTTCAGTTAATGGAAAACTTCAGTTAGTCTTGGAAGGGTATTAAGTAGAAGATCTTTATTAGTTGAGTTCAATTGCCTCTCAGGATCAGTCTTTATCAAATAAAGAAACGTCAGAGTCAGTCGTCGTCATGGTTAGTGCGAAAGTGGCACATGTTCTCCAGAAAATAACGGCAGTACATTTTATGTGGAATAGTTTATGAAAAATAAATTGTGTTTCATCTCCTAAAATGAGAAATCTTATTAATCTCCAAGACTGCTTTCCCTACGGTCACAGGACCATAAAAGTATCCAGCAGCAGAGTCTCAAAAGCAGTGGCAAAAATATAAGTCAGCGGAAACCCATCGTCGGAGAGAACGAAATAACATTACCCCTGAGAATCCTAAACAATCAAATCCTTCCAAAATCTTTCCCCCACTGCACTCTAGTTGTCGTTTGTCATTTGTTTTAATGCAATGGTGTAAGTTATGATTTCTAAGACATACAAGTTTTTTCCTTTCACTAAGGCACGCGTGAGACAGGTGCACAAATTAGCGGTTAAAATTCAATGTATTCATATATGAAAGCCAACTGATTGGGTAACTTGCACTGAACGCTTTTGAACTTCATTTGAACATTCTTTCTATGCGTCAATCAGCACTATTTAAACACTTTTATTTTCCTTATTGACATTGAAGTAGTCCATGACATTTTAATTTTTTTTTTTTGGTGCTAATTACTTGCCAGTGAAATATGTATGTATTATATCTTTAAACACTATCAAGGCTAGTTTTTATTACGGTAAAGTTAGTATGTCTAAAAAATTTAATTGACTTATAAACTTTGTACAACATTTATTGCACCATTAAACTTACTGGAGTTAAAATAATTTAATTTATTTTTATAAACATAAATGAACGGGAGTTGTTTATATTGGAAGGGATGTAAGAAAAAATACGTTTCAGTTTAGAGACCTGTAGTTTTGAAACCATTAGATTCTTAGCTCAACATTTAGATGAACAATTAAACGCTTTGAGAATACGTTGTGGCGCCGCGAAATTTACACCAATGCCTGCTCTCGAAAGTTAGAGTCAGGTTGAACCTCTCAAGTACCGAAGAGACAAAGCTCTCCTTAAATACTACGGAAGATGACATGGAACAGCTGATAGTTTTTGGAAGCAATAAAGACCTGCTAGTTTAAGATTAAGAACCCAGGTTACGCTAATAACACACGCCGATACACTCTTGACAAGTATAACATTAGTCCAAGGAAGCGCCAATGCTTCCGAAAACCCAAATTGTACTCAGAGAAACAACTGCCACCATATTCAATTAATATCCCCGGGATTGATAAACCCAAGACAGACATAGCTCCACAACTGCTGAAAGCTGGGCGCTCGAAATGATAGCGACATTATATCCTGCACCAACATGGCTCAGCTATTGATAAACGCACGGGAGCAGGATTTTTCTGAATAACAAAAGAAAGGTAGTCTTCCTGCCTGATTCCGCCTCTGCACTCCAAGTATTGGGTTCTCCAGAGCTGCAACAAGAAGATGATTTAGTAATTCAATGTAAAGAAAAACTACTGAGACTCCAAGCATTAACTGAGATCCTGGGGTCCCAGGTCACTGTGACATCAGCGGAAACGAAGAAACTGACAGATTGGCGGAGGTAGCATGCACAATGAATCAACCTTCACTCCCTTCTACCTACGCCATAATATGCACTGTAATTTCAAACAGTATAAAGAAAGTGGAGGGCAGCAGCAGGTGGTATAAGATGGGCACTGATTATACCAAAACCTATCCCTAACTATCTGCCCCACCTTCAGGATAGCCACAGGCCACGACTACCTACAAAAACATTTGCACAGAATCGGCGTAGACTCTCCGACCTTCCCCCTCTCCTCAAAAGAGGAAGGGATGATCATTTTCTACTGTACAGCCCTTCAGAGTGACTCAAGAGAAGAAGAACGAGCACGGAAAATCGTCAAAGGCTGACCAGCCAAGAACGGACATTGGCTGAAAAAACAACAATTAAATGTATATGTTAAATGAACCAATGTATCGTACTGCAGTAGAACTTGTGCGGTATTTCAGCATTTACTTTAATTTTAAAGAGTTGATATATCCTGGAATCGTGACCAACCACAAAATTATGTGGTTTGAATATTGCTTATCAGTTGTGCCATAGATTAGAAAGGGTATTGGGTATTGGCTGTTATTCAAAAAGGAAATAAGAAAAAACATTTCCCATTTTGTAAAATAAAATTTAATTAAAGGTTTTAATAATAATTATCCTAAAACACAGGCTCTTATTCATACAAGACTTACAAATTAAATTGTTTAATAGTAGAATTTTGCATTTAAGTTTATATTTCATACCTCAGAAATACAGATTTAAATTATGGTACGCGATATATGAACCTATCATAGTTTGTGAATGTAAATTTTTAATGAATGTAAACTAATCATTTTATATAATTATTGATTTAGACTTTTAAGATACTTCAGAGATAGCTTATACCTCTACCGTTAATGTTTTTTCTTTCCCTTCTTCAAGAATACATTCTTTGAAGTATTTGCTTCTCGTCCAAACCTAGACAAATGAAGATATTTCCATTTGATTTTCCCCTTTCTTTTGTTTGACTTTAATGGCTAGATTTCGATGGATCTCTTGCCATTTTGCAAAATTCCTAACACTCCCGGATGAGTAGGCGGATTGATGAATACTGCAGAGGAATCCCAATAATAGAACGCTATAGCTTTTCATTTCTCCATTATTGACATTCATTGGTTGAAGCAATCACAGCACAACAAAGACAGCTCATAAATTTCTTTTGTTCCACATTCACTGAAGTAAATAATTTGAATATTATTGTAAAGTTATAAGATTGCAAACATCATTACTAAACACTCTTCTTTAGAACTAATAAGCAACTGATTTGCTGCAGAAAAACTTTTAGACGTTGTTGAAACAAATGAAAGGCGATAGAGATCAAAAACTAAGACAAGTGGGGTTTAAATTGTTTTTAGTCTCCTATTCAGAGCCCAGGTGCGTTACAGCGTCAACTTTTCGATAAAACGACTACGTGCTAAATCAATAAAATGGCTTTAGAATCCCGCTAAATGATGCTGGTGTTCGTCTCTATCCCATATATCCCATGCATTTTTGGGCTTAACTCTGTAAACGTGTAAAACTGCCCTTGTTCTTCAAAGTAGCGCCAGAAAGACGTTTGAGTAACAGGCACAATAGTAAATTTCTACTATTTTGTATAACTTCTGTTTTGTAATTATTTAATTTATAGTGTAATTAACAACTAATTACAGTAAAAGACAAAGTAATGTCGGATAAAGCACCATTCCTGTCCTACTCACACAGCCCTTTTCCCTTTTTTACATTACATATATTACTATGCTCCACTCACAAATTGATAGGTCAGAACAACCAGCACAGTTACTTCATTTTAGTGCAATACACAAAGGGATAGTATTTGAAATCTCGGGATCTCATTGTTATACAATGTACTTTATTTTACAACCTCCAGTGCCAATACCACATGGACAAACGATTTAAAATAAGGCATCTCTGGCCCACGAAGATTATTCCTGATTTTAATTAACGAAGAAGTCGAAATTGATTGCTGATAAGTAAGTGTTAAAGCTAAAGGGATAACATTTTTGCCCCAGATTGTCTTCAAACGTTCTTCATGGGAGAGTAAATCGCAATTTTAATAGCCCAATGTCAGCGATTTCAAGATTTAGTGATGCAAAAATGTTTAAAATCTGGGATTAATCGGTACTGAGCAATGGTTAACTGATTTATGTTAGGTCCACCTGCTGGGTAAGGCAACACATTATAGTTTCAAAGTTCATAGGCTCGTGTATTGATTTGGTGCTTATTTGATGATTAAGTGTGCTTATACATAAGACATTAAAGAAACATTAGGAGCCCGCACTGGAAAATAATGATCCACTTTTACTTGACGCCATTATCATAACAACTGCACCAGTCATGCTCTACAACGTTTATTTTGTTGTTTCCTTTATAATGTGGTATCATTTAGAATGGAAGCTACATTATCAGTGGCATATTCATCTTTAGAAATGTAATGCCATAGCACGCAGTCTGTATATTCTCTATCTCAAATTACATTATAAAACTCCTCTACATTCTCTGAAATTATTAGCACTCTGTCACATTTCACGTTATCTTATTTACGTTTGTAGGAATATTAAAGACAAAGATTATTTCTTTAAATGGTATTTAACGCCCGTTTTTACTACCGAGGAACTACAGGCGGTGAACACTGGTGATACATGAAATGAAATGATAAATTGGGAAAGGATTTTTTTAAGGAAGGAAGCGTAACTCCTCGGCATTTTCCATTTATGAGTACTGAGGAAAACCTGAAAAAAACCTCAGGCAGGATTCGAACCCCAGACCTCCCTCTCATGAGTCTGCGCCTTAACGACCTCGGCAACCGGTACTCTGTTGTTTAGTGTGCGTGTAATGACATCACTTCTTTCTACTCTGATTTAAAACAGAGATAAGCAGAAGTGACAAATTACTGTTTAAAATGTTTTGTTTTAATGAAAATATAAGTTGGAAAAGAGAGAGAAAAAATAGAATTGGGAATATGTTCTTCATATACATGTGTGTAATATATCAGAGCTAAAAAACAAAGCTTTTCATATCATAACATAATTTTGAAGCGTGCTGTCTTCTCCAACACAAAGGTCTAGGTAAGGTTTAGGAGTAAATTGGAAAATTATACTTTAATTTTATCTTTAGTCATGGTGGTAACACGTTATTTTGAGAGATCAAGCATTTTCTTCGAGTTTCGAAGGAGATTAGGTTAGACAGTACGAAACTTACCTTAAAAAATGACCCATTTGCCTACGCAAATTCTTCTTATTTGGCGCTACAGCCCGGGATGAGCTTTGGCCTACCGCAGCGACCTTTACATCCTCTACCCCGGTCTTCGACTTCATTGATAGAGGGCAGTATCGCAGGAGGGTATGTGATCAGCATCCAGGCACTCTGACGGTCGCTTATCACGCAGTTTTCATGCTCGAAGAACGCCACCTCTCTATCAGGCAGCTTCCCAATTGTCCTCACTATGCTGGGGTGGACCCCCTTCCAGGCCCCCCTAACTTAGAAAACTTCCTAAGTTGGTAGCGGGAATGGAACCCGGGCCTCTCGACCCAGCGACGCTAACCACTAGACCAAGGAGGTGGTCACGCAAATTATTATTCTAGTAAAAATAATGAAGCGAAATGTATATTATAATTTGCGTAATTGCATTACACCAATTGCTTCAGAAATTGTAAATAATTCTACAGTACATAAAACTGAAAACCAAAACATGTGTTTTTTATAGCAATGAGATGCCCCGATTTCAATTACTATCGATTTATGTTGTTATTTTGATTTAATGTTTGCGGAAGTAGCTAAGGCAATGTAAGAAATTAAAAAAAAAACATATTTATAAGTGAATTTTATTAATAACTACTAAACTATATCGTTTTACATATTTACGTTCCTCGCGTGTTTGTCTAATAAGTGTAAAATTATTTACCCTACGAAGAATACCGTAAGGTAAACAGTTATTTTTTTCTCTCTTATAAACGTCTTTTTGCGAATGTATGTTTTTCCAAAACTACTTACAATTATTTATGTTTCAACTCATCAGTTTATCATTTATTCTTTCACCTTTTTAATTCTATTTACGAGCATATTAAAAAAAGCTCAGCGTTAAGCGACAGTTATTCAGTTGTTTACCTATAAGCTCCAATAAGCGGTTACACAAAATAAACTTGAAACAGTGTAGGCGTGCTAAACTCAAAAGAGAGTTTGGAATACCGAACAGTTACATCACTTCCTGCGCCCTCATCCCTTACTCATCCGGTTATCACAAACAGCTGACCGCGTCAACTAAACAAGTCACACATAACAATTAACAAAGTTAGCAGGAAACCCGCTAACAAACACCGCCGGTAGCAGATTGGGCCAGAATGTGTCTATTGATTCACTTAGACCCATTGGCGCCGACTGCTAGGGGCCGGAGAGGCCTGGATCGTCACAAAAGTTTTCAGCAGAGCCTCCTATTTTTTCCAAAGGGTAATGATAATATCAACATATATTTAATTTAAGTTTTAATGTTCTAAGTGTGATAAAATATGTACATTTATTTGTGAAGAATTCACCTAAAAGATGTTAATTCTTCAGGCAGTTACAAGGCGATGGCGGGGTTAACATAAAGCCTTCACCTAGACGAGCAATTTGCTTTTTTCTTAAACCTGGCGAAGCACCGCCTCTAAAGGTCAAGGTCACTCAGTCAACCAAGAAATCATGGCCACAATCTTTTGGGCCTGTGAAGGAATACTCTCCATTGACTTCAAGGAAAGGAACACCACAGTAAATGGGGAGTACTATGCTGGTCTACTGCACAGACTACGTGCTTCCATCAAAGAGAAAAGGCGAGGAAAGCTGAGTAGTAGTGTGAGGCTTCTTCACGGCAACGCTTCTGCGCACACAACTCTTGTTGTAAAGGCAGCCGTGAGGAAATGTTACTTTAAGGAGATCGATCATCCACCCTACAGCCCAGATCTCGCTCCTAGTGACTATTTCCTCTTCTCACAACTCAAGAACGACTTTCGAGGAAAGAAATTTAAGTGTGATGAACAAGTGGCGTATGCTGTTTATGCCCATTTTGCAGACAAGACTTCTGACTATTTGGGGGGGGGGGAGGTTGAAAGGTTAATTCAAAGATGCGAAAAGTGCATTGCAATAAAGGGTAACTATATTGTTAAGTGAAATATAGTTTTTGTCTTTATCATACCTGGAAAATGGTTAAGCCGGAAGCTTATGGACCTACCATCATGTATAAACGTATATAAATTAATTCGCGTTTGATTGACTTCAAATGAGATATAATACACTTTAATTAAAAGAAGAATTATTTTTTCCCTGACAAAACACGTATCAATATTATCATGATGTTCCATCAAAAAAACTTCTGTAACAATAATTTCGCTAAATTTTATTTGTTAACATACGAGTCTTGCTAGTTACATCCACATCTAGTCTTGCGATCCCAAATGAGAAATCAGCTGTACTACTTTGGCTTGAGAGTGCTGATTGTGTGATAACTGCCGCTCGGATTTATTGGTAACCGTCCGAAAAGAACTAAGTACACAGAAATTATATTCGTGATCTATAGAACATAATTCTATTTCCGCATTTTTGGTACTTCGCTGCCTATCTGAAATTATTTGCAGCAAATTTCATTTTATAAAACTAACAATGTGTTCATCCCTTCTAGGAGTAATACAAAGACTTGAATAGCAATAGTAGCGCGCTAAGAAAAAAATTAAATACCGCTTGTCCGTAATGAAAAGGAGAATATTATAACTGATTCGCAATCATAAATTGTCACTGAGATGCTAAGTTGCAACATTATTGTCTTAAAATTTCCAGAGGCGTCCTTTGTTAGACTCAACAAGGAATAGGCTCCCCTTACACAAGCATTATTCACACAAAAATATAGCAAAGAAAATCATGTTGTTTAGTAAATGTTCTAAAAACTATATTATCTGACAGACTACAAATTTTTCAGAATTCATAATGTGAATCGTAACTTTTAGTTATGTGAAACAAACGATAAACGTTTTTAAAATCATGGTCTAGTATTTTCCTTTAAAAATAGCATTGCTGTGTGAATCATTATTGAAATTGTTTTCATATTATAAAAAATGAAAAGAAAAAAATTACATACAACTTAAAATTACTAATAATTGATTGGAAATTAATGTTTAATTATCAGTAATAGTTGTAATGCCTTGTTTTCCTGTTTATATTGCACATTTTGTTGCCTTTTCCTACCTTTAGGTAGATATAAATAAGGGTCTATTGCTATCTATGAACTTGTTTTTACCTTTACTCATTTACTTAGGAATGCCAATTTGAAAACTGTATTTATTCTGCTCAATAATTTTTATATTTCATTGCGTTTGTGCGTAAACAGATTTTCTTCTAATCTTAGACTACACGGGTGGCCGAGGTCGTTAAGATATTATCGTGAGCGAGAGATCTGCTGTTCGATTAAGGCCAGGGCCATTCTCCCTGACTTAGTTTTTTTTTCCTTCAGTACTCATGGATGGCAAATGCCGGGGAGGTACTCTAAATTTAGGCCTGGAATGTTTTCTTCCTTAAAAATGCATTCTAGATTTCTCTTTTGAACTCATGTCCATCGCTTGTGATACCTCAGCAGTAAAAAACGGGCATTAAATAACTATTAATTTTTATTTTCTAATCTTGCAAATTAACTTGTATATTTCATAAATCATTAAGTTCTGCTAGATACGAACTTTAAAATGAAATATTGTTATATTTGTATTTTAAGGAGTTTATGTAGCAATTGTAATAAAAGATGATACTTTGTGCATGAAAACTATTAAACCTAAGAATGTTTTATTCTATAAAAATATTCGTCTTTACACGTAATATAAAAATATTATAATTAAAAAATATTGATCAGTTGTTCTTACCGGTCCGAATTTGAATGGAATCGACCGTAAGCTTTCCGTTACTCCATATCTCCAACATATGTAATGGTCTTGCTAGGGTTGTCATCTTTTGAACTCAAAATGTTTGGGTAGCTATTACTTCACATTTTTGGCACGATTAAGGAGGGACGATTAAATCTTCTTAAGAACACCTTAACATAAACGTATCTTAAAAATATCGAATACTTCTGTCATAACAGAAAGCTGGCTACTGAACATAACTCTTTTTTCATGGAAATAGAATAGGCAGTCGTGGTTTTACTTCTAAAAGCAGGGCTCTTATCGGTATTCTATGTTTCCAGACTAGGATCTTTATCAATCCAGATGAAAATATCTACTCAAAGAAACTTTGTGAGTCGTTTTATCAAATAGTGTCAAAGTCAAACTGGATCTTCATCGTTATCTCCCCACTATGTCTTAAAATGATACTTAACACAAAATCTTAAGAAAACTGGACATCCCGCTCGCAATTGACAATAATGATGTAATTTATCTGATGAGATTTTTACGAATGTTTTTCTTAACTTACACACATTAAATTATTTATGTTATTTAATCTTCCTTTTAATAAATATTTTAAATGGCGCTTTAAAGTGTCAGCCGCGCTTCACAGTTTTTCTTACGCATTAGCTGGAGAAATTGCATTTGTTTTTATGTGACCAAATGAAGTTTTTAGGTCTAATTGTAAGTTTCCATGGATAAAATGCTCTTGCCCATGATCTCAATGGAGTCTTATTTAGGGCCAAATACTACGAAATACAATTTTTAATGCTTTTTCGTCAATACAATTGTTTAATTGTTATTCCTTGGTGTCTTAACAAAGAAAAGAAGGTTATAATCTTTTGCAGTGTATATCGTCATGGAGAAATGTACAGTTTAGCGGGAGATTTATTTTATGGTAGTGTATCTTTTACGTGCTATCAGGTCCCTGAAGACTTGTTAAGCATGCACAAAGAGTTCTGTTCAGCTTCGAAAACAATCGACCGTTTTCACGAGGCCTTAGCCAGCAGTTTACTTTTGTACGTGAGAGGAATGTTGCCCCTCAGCTATTAGTGAAGACCTTAAGCAAGAAATATTTTCCCATGGATGCCGTTCGCTCAGTAACAGTAAAATGCTAGGTTAGCATTGACAAAATTGTAACACCTAAAATTACAGCATCTCAGACCTTCATGCTCTCACACCTTTTTGTAAAACTGACACAAAGAAATATTTATAACGTCATTTCTGTTGTTCCCGGTGGTATGATGTTCCTCAAATCAAAAACTTCTTCCAAATTTGCCCAATGACTGTTTGAAGTTCATATAATTAAAGGATGGTCTACATTTTTTTCTAAGAAAAATTTAAATATAATAGTGGAAATAGTGGGTTTAATTTACAGACGAAGAGATCTTTAAAGTCAGGCAATACATAAAAAATTTATAGCGTCATATCTGCCTCGGCTCTTTTAATATTTGCTTTTGGCGGAAGCACACATAGAAAATAGATATACATACTTAGCGCTTAAAAACGTCTCCTCTTGAGAATATTCTTCTCAGAATATGTTCAAATTTTGCCGGAGCTAAACTTCACAAGCTCATATTGCATTGATGCTGGAATGTTTTTTTTAGAATAGAATATTAATTTCACCCAGTGTTTACAAAAGGTTTAACAAATACTTTTACATTTATACAGTTGTTCCCAGAGTGCACATTTCTCGGGTCCTACACACTCAACACCCTTCCTGGTTCCTATACATTATTTCTTAACTTTAATCACCCTTTTCCACAATTTCCCTTTTACCTTCCCCATATAATCACCAACTTTTCTCAAAAACTCCTTGTTAGCAGTTTCAAAATTTTGTAGTATCGCAATTTCTACTTGTATATTGTCCCATTTCTTAATCCATACCCCTTCTCTCCATTAGTCTGTAAACATTCAACTATACAAAGAAAATCCTTCTCTATTTCTGCACATAGTGGGCACTCTTACTTTTTTACTTAGTCACTTAACCCTTGCTCCACCCCAAGCAGCTCCCTCCCTTCCTCTTTTGTTACAAATATCTACACATTTCCCCGCCCCAATTTCTTAAATTTCTTGTAATATTTCAAGGTACTTTTATCTTGTAAAATACTCCACATTTCTTGCTTTCCAATTTCATCTATCCTTTGCTTCACTTTATTCTATAGCCCTTGTCTATTCATTAACTGTTGTTGCTTCCCCCAATCACCTATTCCAACCTCTTGCACTATTCTCTTTAGTTGAGCTAACCAACTTCTTTCCCCTTTAAGTTTTTCTTGTATCTGTAAACAGTATTTGACTATGTCTTCTTCCCTTGATGGTATCTTAAACCAATATTTCAAAATACGTTTAACTACGATGCCTTTCTGCCAACTTTTCCCAATTCCAGCAATGCCTTCCCATTTGGAGTTTCCCTTGGTAATCCCAACACCATTTTACAAATTCTCTGTGAATATGGCCAATATACTCCCACCCCATAACCATAACCTCTCTATACATAATATTTTATTCAACCAATGCTGAATAAATTCTCTCGAACCATGTTACACTCATATTTTGAAACCTTCTTTAAACGTTTCTTATAATATTAATAGTTAATTTTCCTTTTCCTGATACATTCCTTTCCTGCTCTGTTCATCTTCCATTATTTTCTCTGTAGATGATGTTCCAACATTAAAATCAATATTTAGTATTCTTCAAGGATAGGGAAATGAGATTTTTGCAATTATACTAAATGCTGTTTGACATACAAGGCTTGACCTGTAACATTCACCCTTCCAATGAATGGCTTGAGTGCAAATTATCCAATTCATTAAATTCTAGGAGAAATCTTCATTTTCTTCCAGGTAAGGTAGATAAGATATACTATTTCCTTCAGGGAGGCAACTGATGCAACTCTGAAACTTTCTCTTGAAAGCCACAAATTTGTCTTCAGCAATAATTATTATTAAAGTGTTTGCTTTTGCTTTGAAGAGGAAAATTGAATTCATTGCTGTTTAAGCATACCTACCAAACAGTCAAATTTAGACAGCTATTTTTAGTCACTCAGTCAATATTCTAAGCAAAATAATAGTTATTACAGAAATTTTTCACATCCAATTGAAAACTGTTTAAGTTTTATTGCAAGAAACTGTCGCTTTCTATGTAGAAATTCAGAAGTTGTATAGACTAAAGTTATCTTCAAAGAAGAATTTGAAAACAATTTTAAATCAGTGCTGACTAATATCTTAACTAGACTTTCATGTAAAATAATATTTCACAAAGAAAAGCTGAATTATTTGTTGCAAAATGAAAGCATAATTAGAAAGTTACCACAGAACTATTAGGCCAAAAATTTCCATACATAATATATGGATATTCGCGAAACATAAAGGCTAAACAAAGTTCAAAGTTCATAATATTTGTATTTGTTACTTACAGATTTAGATTGTATTTTTCTCTTTATTTGTAGATTGTGACAAGTTATATTATCTGTAATTAGGTTAGATTGCAAAAAAAAAAAAAAAAAAAAAAAAAACCAAGGGTTCTAGTTTAACCGTCTCCTCTTCATTTGGCACAGATAATTGTTCAAGTGGCTGACATTTTAGTTGTGTTCTTGAATGTACAATATTTTAAGGACTTTAAGTTAAAAATTCATGTCTGATCGAAGTTAAACTAAAATTACAGAGTGAAATGTAAATCTAATAATTGTGACATATGGAGTTGGAAAATATCAGGAACTAAGCTGAAATTATCAACGTTTTTGAGTATAAGAGTATGTAGTATAACTGATATGTAAATATGAACATTTATGTTTGCTGGCTAAAGTTCTTACTCCCACACACGCGTCCTTAGCTTCAGATGGTGTGTTATTAATAGAACACAATTCATTTCACTTGTATGTTTTATATTTTTCTCCGCAGCGTGGTTCACTTTCAGCGCTTCCTCGTTTTTCAGAATTGCCAACTGTTATATACTTTTCCCATTACCACATAATAGAGGCGAGCGGAGGCCGTGAGGCCGAAGCGAGTCACAGCAAGTCACTAGATCCTCCAGTTTCTAAAATTCAATCGAGATTAGCCTTGGTGTGTGTGTGTGTGTGTGTGTGTGTGTGTGTGTGTGTGTGTGTGTGTCCTTATGTGCATTTGACTTGGTTACACATTTCCATTTTTCAAACTTTTTCTGTTGTGCGCTGCTAGCTAGTGCACTTATTACGTTGGTATAACCGTGACGTCAGCATATAACGTCCCCATTTCCTCCTTCTTTTTCCACGCACTTTTTCGGGTTGGTGGATGACTTTATAGCGTTCAACGCATTTACATCATCTAATAATATATATGTTATTCTACGTAAGTTTTACTTGCTACTTGTAAATATAGACGTTTTGCTATATATTTACAAATTTTGTTGTCATTCAATAATAACGGGAAACTATCTTACAAACACAATAGTGTTTAATTCCTCTCCATTTTTCACAGTAATTTTTGCATTTTGGTTTCACGAAATTATTTGATTTCAATTAGCGTTTTACAGACACAGAATTATAGCGATAAGAAAACCCAGACTGAGAATTAGGTAAATGATAAACGTCTATGTGCCGTATGACCCCTCTCTTTCTTGAGTTCCTGCGGTTTTAGAGGTGGCATCATCCAGTCTTGAACGTGTGCAGCATAATTTTGCAGACATTTCTCCACATTGTGTACGAGCTTGGTGAATTTAATGAGAGCTCAACCTCAATAACAGACGAAGAATGAATGGATACTCAGAAACAGCCGGCAGTGACTGAGAAAAAACATTAATAATGTGGAAAAAATTATCTAAGAGAACAAATGTTTACATAGAAGAACGTGAGGCAGTTCCGTAAATTATTCCAGCAGCTATTTCTATCATATTACGCCATCCCTTTCATGTGGAGAAGTTTTCTTTAAAACGAATGTCTCTTAACCTAGCAGCATACGTTGAATAATGTCAAAACAGGACGATCACCACTTTTCAGTAGTGAAAAATAATGTAACACTATTAACAGTGTAACTAAAATAACAATAACTAGAAAGGTAGAAAAGGATAAAACACTTAGAAAAAGTCACAGATCTGTAATCGCTATATTTCGAACTACTTCAATTCTTCTACGGCAAGTGGACAAGTGAACACGTTTTGTTTTTGAAAGGTGTTTAACGCCCGTTTTTACTACTTAGGTACACAGGCGGTGACACTGATGATACAGGAAATGAAATGATATATTGGGAAAGGATTTTTTTAAGGGAGGAAATGTTCCAGGTCCTCTCCGGCATTTGCCAGTTATGAGGACCGAGGAAAACTTGGAAAAAACCGCAGTCAGGGAGGATGGTCCCCAGACCTCCCGCTCACACCTCGGCCACCCGTGGCAGTAAGTGAACAATCACAACACAATTCGAGGCATTGTGTAACTCGATGCTTCGGTAAAAGCAAGTCACTTTTTGAGATTGTTGCAAATATAAAGGAAGAATACCTCAAAGGTACTGATATTTGATACAATGAATAAGGCTCCTTTCCTACAACATGTAAGCATTTAATTATTATTATTATCATCATTATTATCGTTGTTGTCGATACTACGGTCGTTCGTTGCTATTCCTATTATAATTAGAAGTTTCATTAATTAATTCACAATGGGAAAAGATAAAAAATACGAGAAAATATACCCGGCATATGCAATTATAAGGAAAACATGAAGGAAAAAAAAATCGGTCAGGGAGCACGGTCCTGGCGGGAATCGAACTCCGGGTCTCCATGACTTAAAGACCTTGGCAATCGCTATCGGTTTCTTACAGCTTGAGATTACTCTCGCTATGACTTTTACGTGCAATACAGGAACTGCCTTATCACAGTTTGGTGTGCACACACACACAGCCCATGCACAGAAGCTGATGCCAAAGAAAACTCTTGACATGCTGCGTAAGCCGGCGAGCTCGATGGAGAGCCCGAAGTGCCTGAGAATAGATTTTAAACAGAGCCTTACACATAACATGTCATCTAAGCCAGCATGGCGTGCTAACAACATAACACAAAAACGTTCAGAAGCTGCACGAATGCTTCTTATGTGAGATTCTGAATGCCAGTGTAGGAAGACACATTGGTCACAAGGATTTCAAGGCTCTCTACCAGAAACCTGAATTCATTAGTTCCTAAAAAGCACTGACACCTTAAAAATGAAACCCAAACAGAGTAAAAGGTGATTAATAAAAATATTTCAATTAGACTAATGTTTGACTTGAGTTTACTACGATCAGAAAATATCACTATTTTTGTTTTACAGAGACTTTGGTTTAGAGCAACAGAACGATAATGACTACACCGTTTTCTACCATGTCAGTGCAGATAACCTACAAATGGCTTTAGATCGATGTTATTCCTGGCAATTTCAAAACATTTATCGCTTGTAAATGAACGATTTTATATTCCTGCTCTGTAAAAAGGACATTTATCGGCAAGCACAACCATGGTTTTCCAGAAAATATGCTGCACATGAAAGATGGGCAATTATAATTTCACAGTATTTCATGTTCTATATGCGCCTTTATTAAATGAAAAAGACCTTTAGTTTCCTCCAAATTTTGGATACGCTTTAACCTTCAACCTAAATAGCATTCAATAAGGGTTATCAACTATAGTGCATATTGGATGATTTAAAAAAGACAATAGCATTAATTTTTGGAGTATCGTGCGTTTATCATAAGTACCGATGCGGTTTTCCTACCTCGTAATATCGCACGAGTGGCCGAAGTCGTTAAGTCGCGGACTCATGAACTCTGGGGTTCGATTCGCTCACCAGCATCGTCCTCCCTGACTGTTCCAGGTTTTTCTCAATCCTCATAATTGGCAAATGCCGGGGAGGTACCCTTAAACTTAGGCCTATAACGCTTCCTTTCTTTTAAAAATATCCTTTCCCAGTTTATCATTTCATGTCATGTATCACCAGTGTCAACCGCCTGTGATGCCCCAGTAGTTAAATACTGTTACTATTAAAAAGTCTGGTAAGCAGACCTACTATAGCTTGCCCGATTTATTTAGAAAAACAAAAGCTGCTGTTATGACAATTAACAATAATTAGAAACTTTATGTCGAATCATTAAACGCGATAATACATTTGTGCTTTAATAAAACATTACTGGGACAATATTATCCATCTTTATAAATTTGTGTGCATTCTTGCTCCGGTAGGAACATTACCTTCCTCTTGAATCTTCGATGTTTTCCTTCCTTCTCGTATTGCTAGGTAGCGCCATGGTTTTTTACTCCTTTTCTTTATCGATCCACTTGTCGACACACAACAGTCAACTCCTGTTTTAGGTATAGATATCTAAGTGTGGGCTAGGGACTTGTCCATTCTTGAAGCTTGTCTGGCTGGGAACACGTGTTCCATCGTTCTGCCACGATACTCTTCAGCAAGGTTTACCTACAAAATTCTCCTTTGAAATATGATAAATATGGAGTGTAACTAATTTTCTGTGATGAGAGCAGTAACCTGATAACTAATTAATGGTTTGTTGTAGATGTAATTTTCTTTACATTCACCTTTTTACTGCCTTGTAGTAGAGTTTTCGTTCAATTTATGTGTAAACTTTCAGCGTGCCTTATTGTTGTGATAGTGTAACTTTGGAGCTGTTTTCTAATAAATTCTTTCATTATGGTTTGGCTAAATGCGGAAGATTTGTAAGGTATTTTTGTATGTTAAATACTCGCTGCGAAGACAGTGGGATATTTGGAGCTACTTATATCGGCAGTAATGTAAGTAGAATTAAATCGTGTTTCATTCATTGTAATTTAAATTAAGAATAAGATAATGAAGTGTTTATTTTGAATTCGCTATATTTTATTAATACGTAAAAACTTGCCTTGAAGTTGAATATTACTAATATTAGTTTTAAATTCTTATACATTACAATTGGTAAAATCTATTAATTTATTAAATATATTTATCACATGTTTTTCTTTTCCATACTTTGCATTTATAATAAACTAACAGAACTATCCAAAATCTGCGTACTGCGTTCGTTGTCCAGTCTCTTTCCCATTTGTTCACTCGCTCACTCGTGGTAGCTTCAAGGTTTTATTCATTTCCCAAGAAGTGGTTTGTACAGCAACCTCATGAAAAATGTCTCTTCTGTTAGGTAAACTGTTGTCCGAAAACTTTATTTTAGCTTGCAGGGAATTTTCCACATGTTGCTTTGCTACTCCAGAAGACTTCCACCATCATCTTCTTTGATCGACATTTTTCTGGAGGAATATCCTCTAAAAGATGTTGAGTTCTATAGAATCATACACTTTGCAATCTTTGAGTGCACTGCACCCATAATGTTGATCCCCACAGCTGATTGAAATATTTTTCTGTTCTAAATGCCCAAAAAGTTTGCATGTTTTAGGATGATGCCTTACATTTTATTTTCAAGAATACAAATAATTTACCGATTTCGGCAATGTTGATATTCTGATTTTATTTATTATGTCTTTTTAGCATAGAATGTTCTGTTGACGAACTCCTGGATACTTCAAATATTTTATTTGTTAATATAAAATAAACCAGTGTTTTTTCTCGTTTATCTCAACCCTTTTCTCACTGTTATATACTCATATCTTAAGTTCTTTTAGATTTTGCGTTATTATATTTACAAAGCCGATTTTTCATACTTTTCAATCACTACATATTCTGCTCATCAACGAACACATTTGCCATTACAAAATCATTCAATCAAATATGCATATTATTTTAAATTGGCACATCCTTACAATGGCCCACCCCGCCGAAATATAAATATGATATATATATATATATATATATATATATATATATGTGTGTGTGTGTGTGTGTGTGTGTGTGTTATAAGCCTAATCATTATACTTAGTGAATTTTAAATAGCAATTTAGATATTGTATATATATATATATATATATATAATATCTGTGTGTGTGCATAATATTATATGTTAAATAGAATGACAAGAAAACGAAAGTTCTCTGGTGTAACTGTCTACGGTAACCAAGCCAGAAGCGGGGTACAGCCAACGAGGCCATAAACCGCTATACAAAGGGAAGGAACAAGTGTATTAAAAAGACAGGTTTAATAAAGTTCAGGCTTTCGAATATGTTAGGGCAAGCCGGTTGTATAGTTAACTTTAAATCAACCAATGTAAATAAACGTTTTAAACTTTCAAATAGTAGCGAACCGGTGAATTTGAACCACCAATAGTAGATGTATATTTTGAATTTTTGAATCGAATATATAAGGAGGCGTCTGCTCCGCTGGGGCATCAGTTAGCACAGATCAGTAAGATAACCAGACGATCGGAAGTTAAGCAGTTGAAATATCGAAGTTTTAATGCTCTGTAGGGCCACGCAGTTCCCATACATCAGAAGTTGAATGCAGGGAGAATCAGTTCAGTCAGTCGGATAATCAGATTCCAGTCGTCTTCTTGAAGTCACGGCAGTTAAATTTATATTGAACGTAGCTGAGTTCTATCGTACACAGAGCACCAGAGGACGCAAAAGATCTTGCTAATAATAAATTACCATACATATTTAGATTTACACATCGCGTGATTATTAACATAGTCGACATCCTCTCTCAGTCCCGTTGAGCACGAGTCACAAAGTAGCGGAACAAAACGCTGATATAGTCATGAAGCGTGGGCAACAACACCAAAGCGAACAGTATACAATCAAACGATACGCTATTACCAAATATAGAAATCAGCAACAAAATCGCTTGATAATTGATGTTATAAACAAAACCGTTTAAAAAATGATGCCCAACCTGTCCCCACCGAGAAAATCGCTTCAGAACCATGCAAATTAAATTCACGAAATAAAAAAATGAATTATGTATATAAGAAAAGCTGTATTCTGCCATAGCAACGACATGCATTGTTTTAAATAGTGGAAATTTTTCTTTCGAAACAAACAGGCAATTTATGCAATATTCAAAATCCAAAACAAATTAATAAAATTTTTGAGAATCGTTTAAAATGCATGTACTTCCAATGCAATTGATATCACTTCATTCCTTCCACGGGGTTAGCTAAGCTTATTGAACGTTAAAATTATGCATATACTTTCAATAATTAATTTAAAAACAATAATTTCTACTTAAAACTTTTTCAAAACATTCCCTATATATTTCAAGTCAAGGCCTTTAAATATCTATTCACTTCCATCTTACTTGACAACCTCCTTCTCAAAAATTTCCCTTTTTATCTCTTTTTTACCCTCAGCGCTCCATATCAACATCAACTCCGATATTATGCTGTTTTTCATTCTATTCACATGTCCAAACCACGTTGGTCTTCTTTTTCCAGTCTCGTTTTTAATTCCAACGCAGTCCCAGTAACAGAATTTGCCACTTTAGAATTTAGAAAAAAATATTGCTGCTATAATTTTCAACATTTCTCTTTTCATTAAATTAAACTTTTCTTTTTAACAATAAATACTTTTACATAGCATACGAGGGTAGGTCCATAAGTTTACGGCCTCGCCGATAAGGATTATCGCCTTCAGAAAAGCCTTATCTGTTAAGTAATTGCAGCTGTAACTTCGCTCCGCTGTGTTCAGTTGTTCACATATAGTTGCTAAAGAAGGCTATGTGTAGAAGATTGTGACATGTTCAAAATGGAGTATTGAGCTGTTATTAAGCTCTTCACAAAAGAAGCACTTACTGCAAATGAAATTAAACAGCGATTGGAAAATTAAACAGCATTTGGACGGTGTATATGTGGAAGAATCCCCCTCATATTCTATCTTAAAAGAATGGGTCAAACTTCTTCGGATGGGTCAAGAAAACATTGAAGATGAAGAGCGTGCAGGTCGGCCCTTGGAAGTGCTCACTTCTGAAAACATCGATCGCTTTTGTGGAAGACCGGCGGACCAGAGTTACAGAAATAGCAGCAAGGCTGGGCCTTTCTACAACAGCAGTCCTTCGAATCATTCATGGACATATAAACATGAATAAGGTTAGTGTGCAGACTTCTTTCCTCAGTCCAAAAGCATTAATAATTCTGTTGTTAGGCATTTTGGAGCTCAGCCGTGGCAACGAGAGAGAAGTTCTGCAAACCAATGTTACAGGAGATGAAACTATGGTCCTCTACTATGATCCTTTGTCCAAAAGAGAATAAATGGAGTGGCGTAAACCTGGCGAAGCACCGCCTCTAAAGGCCAAGATCACTCAGTCAACCAAGAAAATCATGGCTACAATCTTTTGGGCCTGTGAAGGAATACTCTTCTTTGACTACAAGGAGAGGAACACCACAGTAAATGGGGAGTACTGTGCTGGCCTACTGCACAGACTACGTGCTTCCATTAAAGAGAAAAAGCGAGGAAAACTGAATATGGTGTGCGCCTTCTTCACGACAACGCGCCTGTACACACAGCTCTTTTTGCAAAGGAAGCTGTGAAGAAATGTGGCTTCAAGGAGATCGACCATTCTCCCTACAGCCCAGATCTAGCTCCCAGTGACAATTTCCTCTTCTCAAAACTCAAGAAGTACCTTCTAGGAAGGAAATTTAAGTATGACGAAGAAGTGATGAATGCTGTTAATGTCCATTTTGCAGACAAGACTTCTAACTATTTTTGGGGGGACTAAAATGTTAATTCCAAGATGTGAGAAGTGTATTGCAATAAAGGGTGACTATATTGAAAAGTGGAATATAGTTGTTATCTTTATCATACCTAGAAAATGGTTCGGTCGGAAATTTATGGACCTACCCTCGCAAATGTATGGCAAAAAAGGAGAACAGACCAATATTCCTCATCAATATTCAGATAAAAAAAAAAAACTTTATAACAAGCGCTGAACCCAAGTAAGCAGAGAAAAGGAATAAGCACTTTGGTGAGCACTTACATTAGAGAAATGTAAAAAACACAAAGATGATGGATTTTAGGCTTGTTTGAATCTGATTGTGTAATGTACAGTCAGGAGTGAAAAATCAAATAAAACAAACACACAAAAACAAAACAAAACAAAAAAAAACAAATATATATGCATATACATATATCAATATCATGTACAATACTTAAATCCCTGCGGATATTATTGTATGCCATTGATGGTAAATATAGATCTGTGTAAGCATTAAAAATGACATTGGAACTATGGCTTTGAAATTGACAGAAGCACCTCTTGAATTAGAATTGCATTTATTTCTAGATATTGTAATAAAACTCTGCAATTTTATTTAATTTATATCTTGAATCTGTTTTTGAACAATACAACACGTTTAATTTGAATGTGTTAGGCTAAACCAGGTAAACGATAAGTGAATATTACAAGCTGTCAACGTTTCTTTCAAACGTCAAATCTAACCAAGAGTTTGATGTAGTAGTGCTAAGTTGTAGATTTACAATGTACATAAACTTTGCTATTTCAACATTTTTCTATTTCCTTTATTCTCTCATATATTATGATGCATTACGGGTTTTACTTTCAAAGTCACTCGCTTTGCAATTAATGAAGAACATCAACAAGCGCTAAGATTTTTTATTTGTATAAATACATTTTTGCACTACTCACATCCTTTATTATAAGTATTTTATTTCGGAAAGCTCAAGGTCACAATATGTCCGAATATGTCTCTTGCGCTGTTTGAAAGCTACATACTGGTTCATTAAAATTAGAAATAATGTAAAACTATTATAATTACAACAAAACACAATACAGATTCTTAAAATCTTTAATTACTGACACTTATTTATTTGTATAGATTATACTCACCATTTCCGAATTATTAGCATTTAAAACTTTCTTGGAACTATGCCTTACATTTGCGTACCGGTGGCTTTATCGAATGATCTTTCCACATAAATGTCAAAAATAATGGAACAGTTTATCATGTAAGTACATGCAGAAACTTAGATGAAGCGAACAAAGTAGCCAAGAAAGCTTCCAGGACTAAGTGACCCACTCCTTAATCCTTAGCTGCAATAAAACTGTCAAACGTGAAAATAATTTATTTGCGAGCAAATCGGTTAAGTGCGGATATAGCTCAATCTGTCTATAGAGGAAATATCTTGGAAACCTTATGATAAACCCGGTATATTCATAAAAAAAATTAAAAGGAAATGTTTAAAACAAACATATTCTACAAATGTATCTAGTGAGCCGGGCAAGTATCGACCACTCGCTCTGAAATTTTGAAAATGAAATAATAACATTTTATAACATGCAATCTGATCATTGAATACTTTCGAAGAATTCTCCATTACATTCAATACACCTTTTATATAACATATTATGTGAAACATATAGCAATGAACAATCGGGCTTTACCTCAACTACTGCTCAAAATATTCGATTGCCCATCTCAAGGCAATAGTACACCCTAAGTTGCTAGATATTTCATTTTTTTTTATATTTTGCACCAATAATCATGTTTCTAAGTGGTGCGGGATTTAGAGTTACAGAGATTTGAACTTAGGCAATTTTTAAACATCCTTTATGTAACGGGACATGTATACTTTAAAAAGAAAAAAAAATATAAAACGTTAAGAAAAGTTAAAGGAATGTTTATAATTCTAGAGGTGAATGAGATTTACATTGCCTTTATATACGTATGCGCAACAAGTTCCTTGGAAGCTGGTGGGCTTCCTTTGGCATCCGAGATTAAAGAACTCAATAATTATAAATTTCGTATTTGTAGCTCTATATCCCAATTAAAGCCCCGTATAACAAAAGTAGGGCCTTTCTCTTGAAAATAATTATAAAACATTATGAGATAATATACAATCTTAAAAAAAAAAGAAAAAAGAAAGAAATATTTTGTAGCAAATATTCCTTAAGCTCCATCTCACCTTTTCACAAGAAATCAAGTTAGCCATAACCTTTTGTTATGCACAGCACCCGAAGTTCTTTGCATGTAAGGTAAAGAGTATACAAGGCTCTTATTTAAAAACTTGCCCGTATAAATAATTGCCTCTTTTAACTAAATTTAATTTTTACAATTTTTATAATAATTTAGATAATATGCGGGATATTAAAATCAATATTAATTACATTTTAGCTTTCACCCCCTGAACACAACCATCTCACTTTGAAATTTCCAATGACACCCCTACTTTATGATATCGGCATTTTAAAAAGGCGTATTTTTTTCTTCTTCTGTTTTTACATATTTTTCTGGGCACCTGGATTGATGTGGTTTTTATTTGAATTAGGACAAAATAAAATAATCACTAGTTGTAGGAAGAAAATATAATTTATTTTGGAAAACGTTACATTATTCAATTATAGCAATAGAGCATATTTCCGAACTGTATTTTCTTGTAGAGCATACTCATAAACAATTTATTACCAAAAATTACTATTACATTACACAGTCTTTTTATAACCTGTCCAAATTTAAGTTCCAAAAAGATTAACTAATAGATCGTAATATAGAAAAAAAAAAAATAGGCAGAAATATACTAAACTCAGTGCCATTAACAAAGTTTTAATGTAAGCCTTAGATAGGCAAAAAATGGACAGAAAATTGGTAAAATAGCTGTCCGCAAACTGCCGGAAATAAACAAAGGTAAGCAGAGGCACACTCGAATTAACGGCCATATGAAAATCATTTATATCCAAGATTGAGGAAGACAAACATATGTAGATATAGTGTAAAACCCAGTCCGTGCAACGAAGTGTTAACCCTAACTCTAGAACAGGCTGTGGTAATCCAAATACGTTTAAAATAGACAGAAAAGGCTAAAATCAGACCCTTACCAAAATAATACTCCAGAATAAGTTTAAGGTACACTGAAAATTTCCCTGAGATAAGCAAAAATATGTAGAGATAGTATAAAATAATCAAATTTTGTAACAAAGTCTCAATCAAATTACACTAAGATGTGTGATAAAAATAATAATAAATAATAAAATCACTTAGAGACTAAAATCATGCCCGTAACAGTGCCTTATAATATAAAAGTCTAATATCAGTGCCCCTAGCGAGTCGTTATCTAATCCTAGATAGACACACATATTTAGGCAAAGACAGATTAAAATCGGTCCCTAACAAAGGTCCAAATTGATTAAGCTAGGCCGAATGTAAGAAGACATGCTAAACTAAATTATATGCATTATATAATTACATATTAAGCATGTAAGTTTTAATTTTTAAGAATATATTGATCTACTCTACTATAAAAACATGTGATATTCAGAATCAACCAGTCTTTTTCCGTAATAATGAGGGGTGCTTGTCTTTCAGGCATGTAAAATTTGTTTTTTGTTCCTTAGTAATTAAATTTCTGGAGTAGAGCAAAACTTCAACAAGAGACGATGCTATGAGTCGAAAGATGATATTTAAAACACGCCGTAGGATGACGTCACGCTGAAGCAATTTATCACGGAGAACGCAGTGTAATAATGCTAATATCAGGGTTGGGCTGACCATGCACAACTTTTCTTATATGCAGGAAAACGTGCTTCCTTCAGGACAGCTGTTAAAGGTTACCGCCAAGGGTAGCCGAGGTCGTAAAAGTGCGGACTCGTGAACGAGAGGTCTAGGGTTTGGATTCCCGCCAGGACCATCCTCCCTGTCTGACACTTTTTCCAGGTTTTTCTCAGTCCTCATAAATGTCAAATGCCGGGGAGATATCCTAAACTTAGGCCTTAACGCTTATTTCCTTTAGAAAAACCCTTTCCCAATTTATCATTTCATCTCATGTATCATCAATGCCAATCGCCTGTGGTGCCTCAGGAGTAAAAACGGGCGTTAAACACTATTTAAAAAAATGGTTAAAGGTTGCATTAATTATAGGAATATATATCCTTTTTATACTATACATAGGAAAGAGCACACATCATTTGGGTCACAAATTTCTGCCCATTTTCAGCGAGAGAAAAACCAATCTCCAAGAAGCGATTAAAGTTGGTCGTCCAACTGAATTTCCCTTGTGTGTCATATTGGATTGACTCTCGTAGCACTGGCTGAACGAGAATTGACATGGAAAATATGTGACATCGCTCTGCATTTCACTGAGGTGTAGTTAATATTTCCTCATATAAAATTTGCTGCAGTATCTTTTGTTTACACAATATTTATGTGACAATTGCGTTATTCTGCGGTACAAATATATTTAATTGTTTAATAGTTTATTAACCAAGTATATAGAAGGGCTTTTCGACAAGACCGTGCAAAAATAAAGACGTAACAGTTTTGTATAAAAATAATTTCATTTCTCAACATAATCTCATTTCAAATCTATACCCTTATTTAAGCGATTTTTATAATCTGTTTATTCCCTTCATAAAATGCTATTTTTTCAGATCTACAAAATATACATATTGTTTAGTCGACGTCTTCATTTGCTGCGAATTTCTATTTCTTCATGTATGGAAACAGAAAGCAGCTCAATAGAGACAAATCCGAAGTGTAAAGCGAACGAGTGAAGTTTTCATACCTTTATGTGCAATAGTTCTGAGATCGCAATGACAGCTTGTGCGTTGGCGCGATATCTTGGTGGAACAGTGTCTTTTTCTTCGTCAAATGAGGACGATTCTTCTTGATTGTGTCGTTAAACAGCTGAATAGCAACAAAGTAATGCACTACAAAAAAGATTTTAGTTTTCCATATATATATATATATGATATAAATGAACAATAATGTAACATATTAACAATGAACTAAAATATTAATAACTAGAAAAGCAGAAAAGGATAAAACATTAAGAAAAAGTCACAGGTCTGTAATCCTTAATCGTTTGTAATTTCGAACTGGTTGAGTTCTTCTATGACAAAACAAGTGAAGGTGACAAAAATAAATATTGAGTATCGAAGGTAACGTTTTGCATGGAAACAGATGAAACAAGCAACAAGAGTGAGAAAAAACATTAATATGTAAGACTTAAACCCGGTGTATATGCGCTTTATGTAAAAATATAGCTGCCATTTCTCTATCTCTGAGTAAACTTTCAGAGCATTGTGTAGGTAACGCATCAATAAGCGTTAGATTAAAAGCATCATCAAAATCCTTACAGTGAGATAAGGCATGTTGGGCAACCGGCAAGGGAGACTTGGTTTTAACAGAACGTCTATGATTGTTCATGCGTAGCGAAACAACAGTAGAAGTTAAACCAATATAAAATGCTTTGCAAAGCTTACAAGATAACATATATACGACGTTCTTGGAAGAACAAGTAGCAAATGAAGAAATGTTAAATTCTGTGGATAAATTAGGGCTGCGGAATGAATGGCACGGCATAATTAGCGTACTGGTTTTACATTTAGGGCGTTGGCAAGGACTGCAACAGGACGAGATAAATTCGGAGGGGATAGGTTTCCGCGAAATATACTTTTAAGGTTAGGGGGTGTTCTAAAAGTAAGTACTGCGACTTTTTCTTAGTGTTTTTATCCTTTTCTGCTTTTCTAGTTAAATTATATATATAATATGAATGCCCTGAATTCAAATATGTTTTCCGTTTTGCTCTATCGGGCTAGATTTTTAAACAAAATCACATCAATTATAATTATGCACTTATATTTTTGATAAAATATTATTAAGTTTTAAGATATACCTAAAGTTAAGAAAAATTTTGTAGGTTTGATTTTAACGACATTAATGATATATTAAAAAAAGGCAGCTGTGTGTTAATTTGTAAATTTACAAACTTTTTTTCACTATAAGGGAGAAGAAAAGTTCTGATATGTCCTTCGCTAGTGTCTTTTTCAAACGCCAACAGTAATCAGCCATCATTTATACATCCAAAAGGCCTTGATAGCGGTTTTCCATTGTTTTAATGTCTTAATGAAACCGCTGCTTTGTTCTTCACTCATTGCACCAAGATTCGCAGGGAAGTAATCAATATGGCTGTTGAGAAAACGCATTTTAACACTCATTCTACACCCTAGATTTCTAAAATGTAACATTTCCACCACAATTTTTTATAGTTCTCAGATTCTTGTTCCCAAGAAAGGTTTTCTGTCACTTGCCTTCACTTTGTATGCCAACCATTCTCTAATTCGGACATCGACTGAGGAAAGGTCTCATCTTATATAAGCTTAAAAATCGGGGTCAATCGAAAATACATGCCGGTATCTTAGCTTCAGTTTTTTGTGTAAACTTGTGACAAGAAAGTTAAACAATCACTTTCCTTATTCAGAGCAGTAACAAATTGCTTGGTCAGGCCTAATTTAATATAGAAGATTGGAAGAAGGACATTAGAAGTAGAAACCACTGGTTTCTACTTCACAAATTTTTCTATAGGAACAAAGTTGCTCCTTTGTGGCCAATTTTTTCTGTTCCATTGCTCTGATTTAGCCCTATTGTCCCATTCACAAAGTAAACTATTTATTAACTTGTTTAAATATCTCTTAACATTTACTTTATGTATCTGCTCAAAGAAAATTATAATAATAATAATAATAATAATAATAATAATATCGATTTCTCAAAAACTGTACCCGATAAAATAAACTAAGGCTGCTTTTGAAAAATTCTATGTGGTAAAGAACGAGAAGATATGAATAGTTTTCATTCAGGAAAAACTGAATAGACCAGTGATATTCACTAAATAGATTTTACCTTTTTCCAAAACGTAAATTAAAATTACGCCATGGCAATCCTAAAATAAAATCATCATAATCTATCCCGTTGAGGGAATTGGTTTTACTTTCTTCGGTTGTAGTCCCTGTTTTAACTGCTCCTTCGTTTTCGACATTTTTCCACATTTAGCCCTGGGCCACACATCTCCAAAATTCACTTGGTTTCCAGCTCCAAATTCTGTGTAGAAGTAATAGCTCGTTCTTTTTTTCTGGTCAATCAGTAAATGCGGCACCCGTCTGGGCGATAGTTTTTTTCATTTGCAAATAAATGTGCAAAATATTATGGTGCCGATCTCCAGAAATTTCCACACCTTCAGTCTTTGATCGCTCAGTACCATGTTCAGTTTTTTTTTTTTTCAATAATTTCAGGAATTGTTGCCTCTCGTCGTCCGGAACGGCCCGCATCGCTTGTGCTCGTTCTTCCGTATCTAAACTCTCCAAACCATTTCTGCACAGTTCTAAGCAAAGGTGCAAATTTGGCATAATGTTTGTTCTAGGTTCCCGTCCTGTCAAAAAGTAATATTTTATTAATACACAAACTTTGTGTTTCTCTCCTTTGAACGCTTGCTAAAAAATTTAAGCAGGAAAATGGCTCTCAGACACAGATTAAGCTTCGCAACTGTTTATAACCATATACAGAATCTCTGAACAGTGGCGACAATGCACAGGTAACGTTGAAAACTATCCAGTGCTACCACCTTTTGAGTTTGCACGAACTTATAAAACAGCCGTCGTACACACATGGCTCTGAATAATATTTGAAAGCAAGCACCTTTTCAATTAGACATAGGTACGCTGCGTTCAAAACATTTAATATCTGAGTGCAGAGAATAGCAAGAAAATAAGAGTGTAGTGTTGGCACGTACTACATTGGAAAGCTGAAAGAAAAGTAGTGCGGCATTATCCTCAGCTTGCTTTTATTTTCTTCTCCCTCTCTCGTTATCTTTGTTAGTCGTGAAATCTTGCTGCGGGGTGTGCAGTAAAATAACATAAGAAGTAGGTAGTTTGAATATTGCAGTTAGCTCCCTTATCACTCTCACTAACGAAACAATCTAAGCGACATTGAAACTCAACCGCCACGGGTGGCCGAGGTCGTTAAGGCACGGACTCGTGAGCGGGAGGTCTGCGGTTCGAATCCCGCCAGGACCGTCCTCCCTGACTGGGGTTTTTTCCAGGTTTTCCTCAGTCTTCATAACTGGCAAATGCCGGGGAGGTACCTAAACTTAGGCCTGGAACGCTTCCTTCCTTAAAAAAAAAAATATCCTTTCCCAATTAATCATTTTCATCTCATGTATCATCAGTGTCCACCGCCTGTGGTGCCTCAGTAGTAAAAACGGGCGTTAAACACTACTCAAAAAAAAAAAAAAAAAAAAGACATTGAAACTCTGAAACTTCAAATAAAAACAAATAGTAATTGTGAGATGTTCTTGTAATGCAGGAAATATACTTTTGTTTGTGATATTCTTACCTTAACAGTAAGAGCACGAATTATCTCTCAAATAAAATAAATAAAAAAAAAAAAAACAAGCGTTCCAAAATTTCACCTAATGAACGGGAAATAAAACTTTGTGCAACTCGTGTAAATAATTTTTTAAATTTTTCTTGATATTGATGGAAAAAACCATTAATATCATTATGCTATTTAAATTTAGTGCCTGAAACAGTAAAAATAATCCACGAAAAACAGAAATCAAAAATAATAAAACAGTTATTTAAAAAGGCCCCAAAAGTTTAACAAACATTGACAAATTACAAGTGTAGAGCGTAGGAAGTAATTTATTTCTGGAACTATACAATCATATATAACACAAAATTGTTTAGTTTGATATGTTAAAAGTTTTATATAATTTAAAAATGCTATAACTCCAGATCTTCTACTAGTTTTGGTTTGTTATCAATATTTCAAAGATAAAAGCCTCTCATGAATAAATAAACGACTTTTAATCAGTTCAATTATTTTTTTTTGTTAAAGACGAAACTGGCTACTAGAGGCTGCAAGGTAATTTCACTAGTTTTTGTTATATTTGCAAGTTATACATGGGACCAAATCAAGTGAAAAATACAAGGAAGATAGTAGAGTAAACTAAATATGCATATGGGGCTTGACATGCCGTTTCAATTTCTTTCCGAAGTGTTGCCAGTGCAGCTGGTTATCTACGGTATACAACATCCTTAAGAGTTCCCCATAGGTAGAAGTCCAACGAAGCTAGATCCGGAGAACGCGGTGGAAACTCAATCGGACCTTCGTCCTCCAGTACCTAAGATAGTGCCTTGGATCCAATGCGCGGGTTTGTTGCTGAGCGAGGTCTCCCAGATCTGCCCTTGTGAACATCGCATACGGTACCATGAGTCTCATATTTGACTCGAATGCATGCAATTGTTACTCGCGTTGGCGGTTTTGTTCTGTACACACGTCTCCATTACCTTTGAAGTTCAACAACATTCTCGGTTTTCCATACCACTTCAAAATTGCTTTCTGCTTTTCAAACGATAATCTTGGCTTCATTTTGTTGTAGAAACGCGAGTGAGTAATGTGTGTCTCATCTGTTTACTGAACACTATACGATAATCTTGACTTCATTTGTTCATTGTTGATTTCCTTGTCACGTATCAACGCTATCATAATCTATGTGAGTCGCATCTGTTTACAGAACATCATACTACACATTACTGTTGTTTTTCGGCACAACTTTGAATCATATTAAATAGGCATCTACTGCGAAAGTGTGTATACATTTCTGGCACCCTCGGTATATATGCTGTGCAAAAGCAATAAATATCCTTCAATTTATTTATTATTGTGTTATGACTACTGGACCATAACTTTTAGAAATGTACAATCTAAGCGAAGTTAGTGAAGAACACAGAGAAAGCTTTCATCAAAATGTTCTTGATATGCAACTCATGTACCAAGGAAGAAGGCGCGTTATAATGGGAAAGTACATAATAAGGGACTTAGAGAACATGACTACAGTCACAAGAGGCAAGTTCCTCTGTACATTTTCAACATTTTCAAATCCATTGTTAAGAAAACACATTGCTTTTCTGATAAGTAATTCAGTTTAATTTGATGTCATATACGGTCTCTTGAACGTATAACTCATATACACAATAACTGCAAACTCGGTTTAAAATATTACTGATATTGTCAAATCAGATTCGTTTTAACAGAGCGGCATTAAGATATATAACCAAAATATAGTTTTGTTAATATTTGTTATATATCATTATTGTTTTACATTAATATTTTAAATATTTATTGTTTATTCAAAAATTTTAATCATACATTAATATTTTATTGCATCGTAATTCAGCAAAATATTATAAAATAGTTAGAACATTATTAGTCATTGTGTAATAGAGCATTTCACTTGTACATGACAAAATTAGATGTACAAAATTGCTGAGTACACAAATTTAACGAACTATCGCACATGTACCCAAGCTGTGTTTGCACGCTGTGCTAGACCACTTAAATTTGAAATTTAGCTACCAACACCTTGCAGATAATTGATGAAGAAAATAAAGGAAAGGCATTTCATTGGGGTGCTATAATAGCTGTATAAAGCTAAGACTGTAGTTTTGAAATTTAAGTGTTCCGCACTAGACAGTCGTTAACAGCAAAGATGTGGCCATGCTCAGCTGGACTTTAAAAATAAAGTAAAAAACATCTGAGTACTTTTATTTCAAAACTTTCCAATCTGAATAACTACAACATTAATTTAAACAAAAATCACATCAATGTAGATATTGAAGGAGAAAATTAAAACAAATGATTACATTTCAGATTTCACTTTCAGGGCCAGCTGTTCCACTCTAAAATTTCAAATGTCACCCCTTGATTTTGGTGCCTAGAATATAATTGTTTTAAATCCTTTGTTTGATATTTTATCGCTGACTTGCAACCAGTACTCTTTGGATTTGGACCGAATTATACGGTTAATACTAATGATTTAACCTAATAGTTTTAGTTTGGTCACCCACAGCTTTCGAAATGATGTTTATCCTACAAGAAAGAACAGAATGTAACTCAGGAATTCCGAAATAATTGTAATTTTACCGAAAATGAAATGTTTTCATTCTACAACTAATCAAATCTAAAATTTAATTCATGTTTTTTTTTTAAACTTTGATTCAGTACCTAAGATGACATGTTTTTGTGTTTAAATATACTTACTGTTTAATAGGTATTTATTAAGATTGAGAAGTTAAATATTCCACTGTAATTTCAAACATCTATGATACTTATTTAATTTTTGTGCATTGAAAATAAATAATTCTGAGAGATTGTGAAAGATACCATTTTATGAATATACTTTTTATTTTTACAGAACGGGTAATTTATGTATTTATTTATAATGTGGTTTCTCTAAAGCGAACGAAAATTTTCACAATCACTATTAACAATATTTTTTTAAGATAAACGGCACTAATTGTACTAATTCAAAATCATGCACTTTAGAACTCAATTTGAATACATTTTTGTTTTCTGGGTTTGTACTAAGGGTGACGAGCTATACTTTTTGCAACATATTATTCATATTTACAAATGTATTGCATAAATAATGTATTAATTTCAATGGAAGTAATTATAACACATCTTTTTTTAAGATTTTCAATGCAATGTTTTAAATTCCAGTATAAAATGCTCTTTTTCTGCAACAAAAATTATTAAAACGTGTAGTTAAATATTGGTAGCATGCATAAAATAATTACTGATCAACATATGCGTTAAATTAGTACAATTAAAACTTGTAATATATAATTCTGAGTTCTTTAAGGGCTAGTAATAGTTCGTGCAAATGTTTATGGTTATTAAATTACAGTTAAATTAGTTTTTATTTTTTCCTTGAAGTGGCGTGTAGTCTTAGCTCCGCCCACGTCTTCCCCTCCGATTTTAGAGCACGGTTTCCCTAGCTTCGGTGTAACGTCTTGCTATTTCTTTGCAATACGATGCTCTTTTATTTCTTTCATCGGCAATTTTAGCTGTTTTTTCTGGTATGGGAAATAAGTACAAAACTTAACAAAAGGAATGATCAGCGTTTTTATTTATTCTCGCATACTTTGAACACCGGACGCTGATTTTACCATCCTAATTGACACACATTTTGCCCCAGAAATGAAAATTTGAAAAATGTTAGTAATTTTGAGATGCTAAACACAAAAATGACAATAAAACCCGTCGGCTGGCTCTAGATTGGGTGATTCATATACTACTGATATTCAATACATTCATTTCACATTACATACTTAGGTTTCATTTTTAGACTCTTAATTTCAATCTTATGTTGATGACAAGTTTGTAATTGCGCCATGTTACATCACTTAGAAGTTTGCGAAATATGATAGAGAAAATATTGAGTCTCAAGGCGCAGAAAAAGTGTCGCTTAACCTGCAGGCTCAAATACATCCGGTGTGGCGCAGGGGGAGGGATTATTTAGATATCTGTGGCAGAGAAGAAAGAAATGGTCTCGCATGGTTCAGATTAGGGACTTGGAAAGAAAACAAAACAGTTAATGCTCTCGGGGAAAGAATTTGTCCATTGTGCGGAGAAAGCGATACCTGGAGGTATATTTTGGCAGAATGCAGGGAAACAGATTTTAAGAAATGAGCATTTATCACCGCAATTTCTGAATGCCAATAGAAGTTTGAACATTTGCCGGGAAGTGTTGGTACATGCGAGATACACAATTTGGGAATATTTCTAGAGAAGACCCGACAAAGAAGATAAATGATTATAATGAAGAGGAGGGAGTTGGAGAGGGGGTGTGAGAAAATGGAAGGGAGTAAGGGTTCCATCCATGTTTATGTATTTGTATGTAAACTTATTAATAGAAAACTTAAATATATCTAACCATTTGTTTATTTGTATACACGTATGTATGTATGTATGTATGTATGTATGAATGTATGTATGTATGTATGTATGAATGTATGTATGTATGTATGTATGTATGTATGTATGTATGTATGTATGTATGTATGTATGTATGTATGTATGAATGTATGTATGTATGTATGTATGTATGTATGTATGTATGTATGTATGTATGTATGTATGTATGTATGTATGTATGTATGTATGTATGTATGTATGTATGTATGTATGTATGTATGTATGTATGTATGCGACCATTTTGATTGTTATAAGGATAATATTAGCATGTAAGGCCCATGTGACAGTTGTATTTATTTGAATGTATTCTAAAACTGGTACAATAAAACTTCCTTGACTACTACTAGTGGTAGTTTCCATCAGGCAATAGGAACAGCAGAAAATCTATCAGGGAAACTAGTCCGTTTCCTGTTGGATGATCGCTAAGAGTAATCCTGAGCAGACTCTCATAAACGGTAGCTAAGTGTGCATTTATATTGTGATATTGTTGTTCAGCACCTGCAAATCTATTATATGTGGCTAATTTCACGAGAGAAATATTTTATGCATAATTTTGTTGCTCAGTGTAAGCTGGGGATAGATACGTACCAAAATATATGCATTTAGACTCCCAGAAATAACATAAATTTAAAACATGAACTATTTTGAAACATTAGTGTTCTCAATAATGTTGATCTCCAAGATATAATAAATAAATATATTCAGAACAATTAGCATTAATATGCCCTAATAAAAATATATCTTATATATCAGGTTATCATTCACCAATCAGAATATCAGTACATCAGATACATGTCAGTTGTCATGTTGTTTTTCTAAGTTCATGTACATAAATTTGTGTTCATTGTCTATAAAAACGTTCCTGAAATTCATTTTAACGTGGTACTTTAATGGCATTACCTGACCGGAACAGAATATCTCGATTAATGGCAGTTTGCTATAGGTTAGTTACAATTAATAAATGTTGACTGCTGCCGATTCTGAGATGCACAGGACAGTTTTGGCATACAAGACGAAAACTGCAAGCTTCCTCCCAGTTCTCTGTTATCTGTAGAGCAATTATAACAACAATTCTAATAATATCCAAGGAAGCACACAAAGTACAATACTGGTGACTTTGGATCTTAGTAATATTATTTATTTCAGTAACTTATCTTTCGAAAAATTGTTTTCAATTTCATTGATGGTTTTTTTATCTCGTGCAAATTCTTAAAAGTTGTCAAGGTTGATTGTAACAGTATTTGTTAAAATTATTTTAGACACAATAGTGAATATCAATTCGGGAAGAACAGAATACCATTTACTTCTGGGAGCTGAAGAGATGGCTTGCGACCTATGTGGGGAGAGGACTTTATCTGCTAAGTAAAACATCATGAATAATTCGAAGGACTGTTTTTTTAAGAAGGCCCAACCTTGCTGCTATTTCTGTAACTTTGAGCCGCCGGTCTTCCATAATTTCTCCTTCCACAAGAGCGATGTTTTCAGGAATGAGTACCTCCAAGGACCGACCTGCACGCTCTTCGTCTTCAATGCTTTCTCGACCCATCCGAAAAAGTTTGGCCCATTCTTTTACAGTAAAATATGAGAGGGATGCTTCCCCATATACACCGTCCAATCGCTCTTTGATGTAAGTCCTTCTTTAGTGAAGAACTTAATGACAGGTCGATACTCCATTTTGATAATGTCACAAACTTCTAAATATAGCCTTCTTTATGCAACTATATGTGAGTCGGTCCATCTTTTTGGGTTAATAAAAGCAGAATATTAGTGAACAGTTGGAAGCTATCAGCATATTCCTCTGACTAGCCATCTCTCCAGCTTCCAACTACATCTATTATCATTTTATTACAATAAGTTTGAAGTAAAAAAAAAAAAGAATAATTTATCTCACTAATTTCAGAAGTACATGCTTTTTCCCTATATTTAGTATAATGCATTGAATTGCATTCCCCACTATTCATGACGGAGCTTTTAAAGGCCTTCACATGAGAGATGACTACATTCAACTCTGGAACCTTGACCTTGATTTCTTCCGCAAGTCTATTTACGAAAGAGACACGTCACATGCATAATTTTAACATAGGAGTTTGAGCTCACCCATTTTTCAGCATGTCTTCCAGGTGCATCAGAACCTTCTCATTGTGGTCATTGGATTTGTAAAATACAAATGAAACCTTTCTTAATTTTTGGCTTTATCATAATAGCAGGCATAAACGTCTGAACAATATTTACATTTTAAACAGAAATCTGCTGATTTAACTGCCTATTTTGTTCCCTTGTCTTTCGAATAATAGTAGGGTGGTTTAACTTTATAAATCGGCCCAAAATCCAAACGCATTTCCAGCATCATCAGGGCAAACTTTCATAATATATATATTTGTCAACTGTGTGATTCTCAAACATAGAGAATGGAAATGTTTCAATATATTTTATTATTAATATTAATATTATTATATTGTTATTATTATTATTATTATTATTATTATTATTTAACACACATAATTAGCAATTCTTTAACTGAAACTATAATTAAAACAAATGAAAAAATACAATATATTTCAGCTAGCAGTCATTTAATTGATGGACAAATTAAAAAGAAACATAGTTAGCATTTATATATAAATCTTGAATTTTGTAATGCAGAAATTCTGGAATGCAGAAAACACTCAGAAATAAAATAAAATAAAATAAACAATGATGCTAAGGTTTATTTTATATTTGACTATTGCAGAGTTTGTTCTGGTTTATTGTAACACTTTTTCTAACCCATGAGAGGGAAACAAAAACTGTTGTGAAGAAATCAACAGATGGCATGATAGAAACGCGTGATGTTTGAAGGAGAACTGCAGATAACAGCCTTGAAATAATAGAAACCTATCCCGTTATTACTTTTCAGTGTTTCAATTACGTTTCAAGTCCTTTAATTAGAACGCAACAGAAAATGGCTTTTACATGACCACTATTAAAAAGTCCCTGTGGAGTGGCCAAAAGCTTAATTACATCTCGACAATCGATCCTCTAAGCGTGTATTGTTGCGAGGAGTGGCGCATGCGCAGTGAATTTTGACGGTGGCCCGCGCGCGGAGGCTTTGCCAGTCTTGTAGAATCAGTCGCGGCGTGCGCGGCGATAAAAGCAGGCGGAAGTGTGTGGAGTGTTTAAAGAGTGAGTTGGTGAGAGATGCCGTGCGATGGCCTCTAGTGGCCACCATCATCACCATCACCACCATGGCCACCACCACGAGGATCCCAACTTCGCAAAATCTCATGCGGTTAGTGACGGCATTGCCGTTTTCCCTCTTAGTTTTCTTTTCTTTCAGCACAGGTCTAACAAGATCCTTTTCATCTGTTGCACGCTAAGCGCAAAGGCTTCTTTGCACGCCAATGCAAGTAACGATTTCCCCTCCTCATTTTATGTGAATAATTTAACATATTTAATGATATTTCCCTTTTATATTTTATGCAGGTCTTTTATATCTCAAGCATTTTGGTTTTGGTCACCTGTTCAACATTTGCATTTAAAAAACAGAAAAATGAATGTAATGGCACGAAAAGTATGACATTTCTCACCTGAATATCCCAATTCGATTTCTATAGAGAAGAGTTACTTTAGTCAAATTGGTTATACGACAGTATTACATCATGCACATTTCTAGATTTTGGGTCGCGGATTCAGGCTTCACATTGTCACATTTAGGTAACGTGACAAGAAAAGTAATAAACACTGATTGAGAAACTTGGTTTCTAATAGGCATCTCTTTTACAGCACTTTAAAACGCGTTTAAATAATTTAAAACCTTTCAAAAAGAAGAAACGCAATGTTTTATATTTATTTATTTTGTATAAATAATTTATATTACTATTTTATAAATATTCTCACCGCGGTAAATATTAAATAAATAAACATTATCTAATATAATTTTATCCCCCAAAATGCTAATTTTCACTAATGTTTCATTCTGTTTCATTTAAAGCCATTTAACAGCAGCAATCAGTGTTTTCACTTCGTTTATTTTCCTAGTCAAAAGGATGTGGTTTAAAAAATAGATAAGATACTGGCGGCCGCAAGGTATATGGCACAAAATGAACTGAAAGTTCGCTTTCTGCAGACGCTAGTCAAGTAAACCACATAGGAGATGTTATCATAGTAAATTTTAAAAATAACAGTCGCAGTACTTACTGTGAGCTTCTGGAGATAAAATAATGATAATAATGACATTTCACTCTTCAGGTTTCAGAATGCAGCATTTCGTTTTCGGTTCGAAATAAACTGCTAATAAACCATCAACTTTCTTTCTAGTGCAACCATACTCAATGTGAAATTTTCATCAACATTTTATATATATTTCTCTATGTACATTTGTATTATGAGTAAACATAATTCGATTTGATCCATTTTCAATATATGACAGTGTTCACAAACTTTTCTCTTGAAATTTATGTCTCAGAATATACAATAAAACTCTTTGCATCATTTACTTAAAGATTTGAGCGTTAGTGTATTCTTCGATCTCTTGATTCCATCAATATCTTCGATAACGTAAAGTATCGCAGCCGAGAATAGTCGATTTTGATATCGATTTTTTTTTCTCCAAAGCTATGATTTCGTGTAGTTTAGCAAAGTAGCAACTGCATCATTAAAAAGACTGAAACGGCTATAAAAATGTTATGCACATTTAATTTTTTTGGAAATATAATTATTTATTATCATAGAAGAACTGTTATTTTTTATAAAACACTAAAAAATTTAGTCTGAGATAAAAATCTGAAAAGCACAATGCAAAATTTGGAAGCATAGAATCAAACATGGCCTTATGAGGAAGCTGATGCTGATCGCTATGATATAGCAAACATTTTTGTGTAGTGTTTAACGTCCATTTTATTACTGAGGCATCACAGGCGGTGGACACTAGTGATACATGAAGAAATGATAAGTTGAAAAAGACATTTTAATTGTGAAGGAAACATCTGCAGACATAATTATGGTTACTTCCTCTGAATTTGCCACTAATGAGGACTGAGGAAAAGCTAGAAAAACCTCAGCGATAGAGTTTTTCACGAAGATGCAGAAATGGTCACTGTGCAAGCAATATACAGGTACAAAGCTATGAAAAACATTCAACACGTGCAACTAAAGGCTGTATATTTGTAATTACTGTTCTTTAAAAACCATTATCAAAGTTTTAGATTGTCAGACACATATTTGAAATGACTACCTTAGTTCCAACGAAGCTATTTGTCATTGTAAACTTTTTGAAATTCAATATCATTTTTACATGATCGCCACTGATTCACAATTGTTTCATGCTTTGATACTAACCATAGCTATAGCATACAATAATTGTCCATAGGCACGGACGTTTATGAATAAATGTATGTGTTTATTAATGAGAAGCATTGTAATATAATTACTAATGATTAATTGTTAATAATCTGAGAAATAATTCACGAATATTGGGTAAACATATTCAATATTTTATTTTTACAGAATGAGACATATTAGATTACATTTGTGATAAACATTTACACTATTCTTCGAGAATACAGCAGCCATAATTGGATAGGTTTGATTAGGGACGGAGTAGATTAATTCTGTACTTCAGCTTTGTTGGCCATTTGTGCTAGGCTTCCAATGGACGCACCTCCGGTAGGAAGGCATGATGTGAGGGAGGTACCGGACAGACAGGAGCACGGGTGATGAGGCACGGACATACTATGCCTATCATAGTTTTCAAATAAAACACTCCGACGCCTTAGAAGAGCTGCTTCCATTCCAGAAAGGTTGCAAAAGTGCAAGCCACCATCACACTTCACCAGCCCACTTCACCCTGTAACAGAACCGACAGAGTGAAATGATGTGAATGGGAGAGTGGAAAGTTGTGAAAGGAAACATCCATTACAACATTCACCTAAACGACCAGGGGAAACCATGATAAAGCCTATCGCCACGGATGGCTGAGGTCGTTTAAGGCGCGTACTCGGGAGCGAGAGGTCTAAGGTTCGAATCCCGCCAGGACTGTCCTACTTGACAGTTTTTTTCCAGGTTTTCCTCAGTCCTCATAAATGGCAAATGCGGGGACATACCCTAACTTAAGCCTGGAACGCTTCCTTTCTTAAAAAAAATCCTTTCCCAGTATATCATTTCATGTCTTCAGTGTCCACATTTTGTGCCCCAGTAGAAAAAACGGGCGTTAAACACTATTAAAAAAAAGTTTAAAACCCAAACTGCGGATGGTCGGGCCCCAGGAGATTTAAACCCGGGACCCCCCTTTTAATAATTTGGTATACATATAAGTAAAGGAAATACTTTTAAAATGATATTTTCCATAGAAATTATGTATTGAGCTAAGATTTAGAACCAGAATCAGGTAAGAAAACTAGGGGTCACGGTCGGGACTCAAAAGTGGATTTTGGGCTTGCCGTGTCGACTGTCTTATTGTCTAAGCTACTGTGCCCCATCTGAGTATCTTAAACCCTGGAGATTTCTAAGGTTGTCGTTAAAAAAATTTACACCTAACAGGGGACTCGAAATCTTGGAGTACTTGTGGTCCAGGTTTCACACTAACTGTACTTTTAGTTCATTTACTTGAAATGTGATTTTTACTCATAAGCTGTGCGTTAGGCCAAGGTTTGTCCCCACCATCCATTCGGACTTGAAAGATACTCCCTTATAAATAATATCGGTTTTTAAGCAAAACTTTATTTGAAATATGTTTTAACAACCATTTAAACTGGCCTGAAAAGTAAAGGTCATTAGATTCTATAGTTGTAAACACCTTTTAGCGAGATTTGTTATCCCGGTGCGAGTTACTGCAAAAATTCGGTGATACGGCTCCAATGCTTTAGTAATTTCTTCTAAGCAGAAAATGAACCATATCGAAACAGATGGTAGTCTAAAGGCGCAAGTGTGTGCTGGGTGTGTTAGCAATCGATTCCTTATTTTCCATGGTATTCTGCAAGAAAATTCTATTTCGATTAACTAATGCGAATATCTCCGTTTCAAAACTTAATGACCTCGTTCCAGTTGTTAAGAATAAACTGCATCCCTATTTGGGAAAAAACTATTGTGAATCTCACCTTCAAAGTTCACCAGGCACATTAAATACTTTGGAGCCGAACCGATGTCTTTTGCTGACAGAAGGGGATTGAGCCGCTGTTTCGAGGCATCAGGGTTGTGGTAAATATCTATTTTTCATCATACGTGACAATTATCCTGGTAAATATTTCATTTATGGAATTTGCGATAACCAGGCGACAGATATTCACTCAGCATTGGGCCTATTCATTTGCCTACTACATATATGCAAATTCTGGTTACTTTTTAAGTGTTTATGTGGTGATGTATGGTATCTTTTGATGCCCAAGTATTTCTGACAGCCTAAATATACTTTTTTTTTTGGAGATTTTCTCACAAAGCTCTGCTTGTATTCTCAGGACGTGGTAAATCTTTATTCTTTTCCATTATTGAAAAGTTGGAACCGTCGTTGTGCTATGCGCTCACTAACAACACCTTCTTCACACATTTCTCGACCTGCGGCAGCAACAACAGCATCTTGTTTGTCAGTAGTGCTTTAATCCCAGACTCCATTTTATGATTGTGTGCTAACAACTGACGACTTCACAGTATACACAATAATAACCATGACATTCTGCAAAAAACATTGCCAAACAAAGGAAAACAAATAAACTCTTACAAAACACCCAACTTAAACCAATATTTCTATTGAGACAACGTAATAATTGGGCCGCATGAGCTCAAAGGACTTGTGGCCTAAGTTTTCCTGGCATTCACCTTAAGATCTGAATTAAAACCTCTGAAAAAATCCTCACCCACATAGGAAGCACAAATATTACCACAAGACCATGGACCGCAATGTGTGGTCGAGGTTGTTAAGGCGCGGACTCATGAGCGTGAGGTCTAGGGTTCGGATCCGCCAGGACCTCCTCCTTGATTGACATTTTCCTCAGTCCTTATAAATGGCAAATGCTGAGGAGGTACCCTAAACTTAGGCCTGGAACGATTCTTCCTTAAAAAAAAATCCTTTCCCAATATATAATTTCATCTCATGTATCATCAGTGTCTATCGCCTGTGGTGCCTCTGTAGCAAAAACGGGCATAAAACACCATTCATTCATTATACACAAGACCATTGTGCTTGTCAGACAGGAAAAATTTTAACCACGGATCTAGTCTTGCTGTGCTGAAGCTCAACTTTTTCTTATCTGACTCGGATGCCAAATTAAACCGGTCCATCAAATACCACCCCAATTACCCATGATAATGTTTTAGTTTTTCACAACAGAAAGATCAATTTCAATAATGAGTATCGATGCGAAAAAGTAAGAACTCAAATCCTTAATCGGAATCAAAGAAGTGCAGATATCTCTTTCTGTTTCCAGCAGAAATCACATAAAAAGTTGCAACGTCTGTATTTCTTTTCATCAATGAGTTTGTAGGTGAACGGGTGAATACTTTCACCCTAGAATATTTGCCTACAGTAATAGAAACACGCTGTGCCTTCAGCGATCAACTTTTCACATTAGTTTTAGTGAACGTCTATTGGGCTATTTACAGAAATGTATCGACCCTTCTCCGACTACCCTGGAGAAATGTTAATTATTTATCAGCACTGAAACAAATGGCTGAACACTGGAGCTGTACATCGCTAATTTTGGTTTGATTAGTCAAATGCTCAGGTGTTTTCGGATTTACGTTGCACTGCATGTAACATTCCCATTGAACTTCAAGTACATTTGCATTTTCAAGTGTAAGCATGTCCACGTACGTGTACTTCTATTTAACTAACTTGGCAGTGACTGAGGAGGGAATCAATGACATAGTTTAGTATGCGCATGAATTTAACTGCCCTTTCGCTGATGAATCAATTTCGAAACCTTACGCCGAAAGAAAATTTACTCTCAATCATATCTTACTTTTGCATTAATGTTTAAATAAATAATTAGCTGCTACGAACAGAAGCCTTATATTACGACAAAAGGAAACTACTTGTGGAACATTGGTAAAACACAAATGTTTCAGGTAATTTTTATCTCAGGCAAGCATCGGTTTTCCTGATTGTTTTATCAAGAGGTGGGAATAAACTTAAGAAAAAAGATAGGAAAACCTTTATAAAATAATATTATTGCAGAAAAAATCCGTAAGGATATGACACAATTATATCCAACCAAAAGAAAAACAGCTGAATTTTGACGACGATTTTTTGGGGGTCCAATGTTCTTATGAGTTTGTCTGATTTGGCGTTATTGTGACGGATTTCTAAGGCCGGGATGCCCATAGGGTGCCACTAGGTTGTCCCAGTGGAGATGATAATGAAGGTGATATGATTAGGGAGGAATTCTTAAACCTATGAATTAATTAATGATGGTGTAAATGAACTGGAAGTCCTTGGCGACTCAAAGCTATCTGGCATTCACCTTCTGGGAAAAAAAAGAAAGAAAGAAAGAAAGAAAGAAAAAAAAAACAACTTGCCCAGACAGCCTAGGAAATCGAACCTAGGACCTTAGGATTAATAAGCGCAAACGCTACTACTAGACCACGGAGGCTGCTATTTGACAAGAAATTTTGAAAGTGAAAGTTGTACATAATATCTGACATTATCTAAAAGCTTTCTGCAGGAATTTCTTCATCAGTCACACTATAACTGAGGACCATTATGATTCTCTGATCCAAAATGTTAACATAATTAAATACATGTCAACTTAAGTATATACATGTCAACCTAATTAAAATACATATCAACATATTTAAATACATGTGAAAGCAATTAAGTGCATAACAGCATAACTTAATACCTTTAAATATAATGAAATATAATACAATCTAATAAAATATATCTCAACCTAATTATATACAAGTAAACCTAAATGTTATTTTCAACATGATAATATAAATTTCAACGTAATAAAATATATGTCAATATACAGAGGGTGCCAAAAATGTATACACACTTCAAGCACACTTTTACAGTTACTTATGCAAAAGTCTTGGGATGAAAACTTTCAACTTTGCTGTTTTAATAATACAACGTACGCTGGCTCTGCTAACCCCAGTCTCACGTGCACGTAGCTTTGTAGATTTCAGCGGTGAGTGCTCAAAATTTTCCAAAACCATAGCCGAGGACGCGGGGCTTGTTGCTGTGCGAGGTGTTCCAGATCTGCTCTTGTGAACATCGCATGCGGTACCATGAGTCGCAACTTTGTCTCGAATGCGTGCAATTGTTACTCGCGTTGGCGGTTCTGTTCTGTACACACATCTCCATTGTCTTTGAACTTCAACAACATTCTCGGTTTTCCAATACCACTTCAAAATTACTTTCCGCTGTTCAAACGATAATCTTGGCTCCATTTTGTTGTAGCAACGATAGCATAACGTAATGTGAGTCACATCTGTTTATAGAACATCATACGATAATCTTGGCTTCACTTGATCATTGTTGATTTACCTGTCACGTAGCAAAGCTATCATAATGTATGTGAGTCACATCTGTTTATAGAACATCATACTACACTTTACTGTTGTTTTTCGATCCAACTTTGAAATGTATTAAATAGCTATCTACTGTGAAAGTGTGTGTGCATTTTTTGGCTTCCTCGGTATTTGAATACATTTCAATCGAGTTTAATACATTTCAATCTAATTAGATCCATAAATTTCAATCTAATTACACATGCACATAATGGTAGAGACTTTTAAGTTAAAAAAAAGTGTGGATTTGGAAAAGGTTAAGAGCGGGCACCTTGTTTCATTTCAATAGCTCAAAAAGCCCTCTCTAGTTTACAGTATAATCTCTCTCCATTCAGTGGTGGTGCAAGCGTTCCTGCAATGGGTCTCTGTAAAATTTTCTATTTAATAAAATCCCTGTCCGCAGAGACAAGAGAATGCCATGGAGTCAGAAAGCAATGCTAAACTGGTAATTAAAAGGTATCAAAATCCACATTATTATATTTTTCTTTTGTCCTGGACAAATATCAGAACACATTACAAGATTACTGAAGATTAGGTTTAACATGCAACTATCAATTGTCAACAATTCCTTTCACTTCAATCTTAAGACAATTGTGGATTACAATATTAAATTTTTGGCTTGCGTTTGTAGAAAGCCGGTCACCTGATAGCATTGGTTTAGGAAGAAATGGGTATGATATGTTCTTGTCGTCTTTAGATTGTTATTTTAACACAGTTCTCACGCCTCCAGCTCTTAATAAATGCATCCGATGCTCAGCTTCAAGTCTGCCATTAATTATAGTGCATGCATGGACTTGTGTGAAATATCCGTCTGTATTAATTACCACTGTAACACAGCACATAATACTCTCAAGCAAGATGAATCAGTAATTAACTTGCCATCGGGCAAACTTAGTTGAAAAATGCAATATGCATTGTAGGATAACTTTAATGTGTGTTTTCAAATGTTTTCTAAATCCATATCAATGTATAAACTTTTCTCTGTCTTCAGTATATAAGCATGACTTTCTGAACATTTCAAAGACGATCTGTGTTGCTATTATGCTGTCCAACGCTGTCCTCTCTTCCTCTCTCTCTCTACGCACCGCCATGGGTAGCCGAGGTCATTAAGGCGCGGACTCGTGAGAGAGAGAGGACTGGAGTCGAATCCAACCAGGACCTCCTCCCTGACTGGGTTTTATTCCAGGTTTTCCTCAGTCCTCATAAATGGCAAATGTCGGAGAGGTGCTCTGAAACTTAGGCCTGGAACGTTTCCTTCCTTAAAAAATAAACCTTTTCCAATGTATCATTTCATTTCAGATATCATCAGTGTTCACCGCCTATGATGTCTCAGTAGTAAAAACGGACATTAAATACCATTAAAAAAATCTCTCTCTACACACAAACACATATATGTTTTTCACCAACATATTTATTCCATGCGAATATGTTAACCTTATTCTACATCATTAGCAAGTTTGCACTTCTTTATGCATTTTCTTTCGAGACAAAATACGTATACATTGTAGGCATTAAAGTGTGACAAATTCTAGAGAGCATTAATATGGTGGACTTGTCCATCAATCATGTATTCCAGCATCGATTTTTACATTTAGGGCTCAGTTCTTTCGCGTGATAGTTCTTTAATATTTCACTTTTTTGTGAAAAGCCATTATTATTTTCATTGCGTGCTGTTTGCGTTTCTCTTTCTTCATCCGGTTTTCTTAAACTTCTCTCGTGTTGCAATAGGTGGTCTAACTGCTGCACTCTAAGCCTGAAAATTAACTTTTTAAAAAGGACACAACTGAATTTGTCTGCGTGTGCCGATTGCATGTTATTCTTTCACAAGTATTTGATACATCATCTCAATATTCAAATAAAATAAATCAGGTAATATTCTGCTAATTCAGAATATTATTTTTAAATGAATAATTTTGGCTTAATGAATAACATTAAACGAAAACTAGAACTTCAGCAACTAGACTTCCATATTTGTTAAATTGTTATAAATCTAGAGGCATTAAATATTTTAGAAAACTTAATTTTTCATCAATAAAGTGACAAAAATAATGTATCCCAATAGACAAAAATGTGACCTACTTCTAGATTTTCCATACATTCGGTAAAGCTGGGTTCAAAGTAGGACAAATCAGTTTTCGTTCCCCACGTTTCCAGTGAATATCGTACGCATCATATGTTTCTTATCTGACTCTCCTTTATCATGTAGTCATAACAGAAAAAAAAAACACAATAGGCATCAATTCTACTTTCTCCATTTTCAAGGTATTGTATTACCCGTAGCTGAAAAAGTAAAATATGCCAAATGTTCGGGAGAAAACAAGCTATAACATAGAAGTAGCTCACTTATTCGCGAAAAAGAAAAATATTCAAGCAAAGAGACCAGGCTAGAATCTAACCTTGGACCTATTGCACCACTGGTTCATAAGATACACCTGAAATAATTTCATGCAAGCGAAATGCTTTATAATGAAACAAATAACACTTAAGTATTGGCAGTTTTCGTATGTAAACAAGGTGTGGTGCGGAAGTGGACTTGGCGTATTCAAGTTTCAAGAGTCTGGCCATTTTCTTAAGGCGTACACATATATGGAACTTTGTGATCAAAGTGTAACTTAAGACTCTAGCAAAGAAGATATTTTGACAATGGAATGTTTACACTTCAGATATCTGTATTTCAAAAGATTGTTTTCAGGAGTGTTTCCTATCAGGGTTTTCAACAGAATCACTAACCATTTGGTAAGTCTGAAACATAAAGTATTTTTAAGTACTTTCTCATTCTTTTGTTCAAGTGGAATACATGAGGCATGAACTCCCCACGAGAAAAATTTACTAGTAAACTTATGTCAATAAGAATCTGTTGCTGCGCAAGATCCTTGATCCAAGTCATTAGCCTGATTGTGCCTTATATAATTTCATACTACAAGCTTTTCTTCCGCAAAGTTGATGTCTGAAATCTTAACTTTATTAATAGCTTTTTCCAGTCACAAATTATGCTAAAATGGATTACTCAAATCGAAAACACAAAAGACAACACTTATGTCATATTCATAAGTACGATTTACAAATTTACAAATCGTATTTACAAATTTACAAGTTTGTTGAAATATCATTTGCTTTAAAGTTATTCCATTTAATCCTGTGGATAAAGCAGAACCGAATGCATTTTGTTACTTTAATTGAAAATCATATATGCTGCCGTCACTGCTACCACCTTAGCAACCATGACATTGGTTCATAGTTTTGACATTTTATTTAGCTGTGGGTGTATTTTCTGTGTCACTTGCAAAGACTCTCAGAACGCAATTGATTAGCACTGCTCCGACTCCGCCTCTAATATGTATTTCTCCTCACAATTTTTTTACTGGAGATAGATTTATTTTTCCCTGTTACAGATAGTTCTAACACAGACGATACAGTCTTTGGATCATCGTTCAGTTGCATTATGGGAATTTTGATTTTTGATATGGTTGTTTTTTTTATTTGATTTATTTACGGACGCTCTTTAACATCTCAGGTCATCAGCGTCCCGTTCTATGGATGGTCGACCTCCTTGAAGCCACGTTTCTTCACAGCTTCCTTTGTAACAAGAGCTGTGTTGTCGTGAAGAAGGTCAGCTTTCCTCGCCTTATCTCTTTAATGAAAGCCCGTAGTCTGTGCAGTAGGTCAGCACAGTACTCTCCATTTACTGTGGTGTTCCTCTCCTTGAGGTCAATGAAGAGTATTCCTTCACTGTCCCAAAAGATTTTGGCCATGATCTTCTTGGTTGACTGAGTGACGTTGGCCTTTAGAGGCAGTGCTTCGCCAGGTTTACGCCACTCCATTGATTCTCTTTTGGATAAGGGATCATAGTAGAGGACCATAGTTTCATCTCCTGTAACAATGGTTTCCAGAACTTCTCTCTTGTTACCACGGCAAAGCTCCAAAAATGCCTGACAACAGATGACTCGTTGCTGCTTTTGGACTGAGGAAAGAAGGCTAGTGGGTATCTTGCACTAACCTTATTCATGTTTAAATGTTCATGAATAATTCAAAGGACTGTTATTTTAGAAAGGCCCAACTTTGCTGCTATTTCTGTAATTTTGCGCCGCCGGTCTTCCATAATTTCTTCTTCCACAAGAGCGATGTTTTCAGGAGTGAGCACCTCCAAGGGCCGACCTGGACGCTCTTCGTCTTCAACGCTTTCTGGATCCATTCGAAACTGTTTGACCCATTCTTTTACGGTAGAACACGAGGGGGATGCTTCCCCATATACACCGTTCAATCGCTGTTTAATTTAATTTGGAATAAGTATTTCTTTTGTGAAGAACTTAATAACAGCTCGAAACTCAATTTTGCACATGTCACAATCTTCTACACATAGCCTTCTTTATGCAACTTTATCTGAACAACTGAACACAGCGGAGCGGAAATTACAGCTGCAATTATTTACTTAACAGACAAGACATGACACCAGATAAGGTTTTTGTGAAGACGATAATCCGTATCGGGGAGGTCGGAAACTTGGACTTACTCTGGTATTTTATTGAAAGTTGTCTATTGGATCCAAAGATCAAATAGGCCGCGCACAACAAAAACATCAGCAACACTCAAGCAGAATATAATTCAGGAAATGAGCTCCTAAAGCAAAAGATAATAAAAGTTATCTCCACAAAGAACCAGACGCGCATCATACTCGTATATAATATCGGGTGACAACTAAGCCGAGGAAAACCAAACATAGATCGCAGAGGTTTCTGCAGCGCGCTCCAAAAGATCACTGACTTCACTGACAAAGCTTTTTCCCGATAGGGAAGGAATATAGCTAACAAAACATGAGAATCTACGCGTCACTTAGATGTAGATGGCATAAGGAGTACAACTCTGGTCATGGATTGCCAAACGACATCGTAGATGGTGCTGGAAACTTCTGAAAACAAAATTTTACTCAGAAGTCCCTGGGTCTTTAAACAAGACTCAGTTCCAATATACGAGGTAGCTATTTAAGAGAGCTGAACTAGGTACTATTTGAGTATATAGTATATTATTCGTTTTTTTTTATTTAGTTTATTTACGGACGATTTTGTAACATCTCAGGTCATCAGCGTCCCATTCTATTTAGGGCATGAAACGGCCGACAAATTTTGCTCAGAGGCCTCTTCTTTCAGGCTTGAGGTTCTTTTTCGTGCCGTAAATGTACGACACGGGACCCACGCCTTTACTTCCCTTCCGAAGGATTTTTACGCCCGAAAAAATCCACTGGTCCTGGCCGGGATCAAACCCGCGATCTTGGGTTTAGGAGGCAAGTATGGTAACCACTACGCCACCAGGACCGATATTAATTAATTAAATTTACCCACAATGAAAGAGGGTTTGTGCAAGTGAAACTGCTGGTATCAAATGAGAGTGTATCTTCGTGTACAAGAAAATGGAAAGCAGGTGGAAAATGTTCCGAAATTCCGCGAATGGAAGTATCTGTTGTATCACAGAATTATCAGCATTAATTCTGATTCTGGCCCAGGGTATGTGTATGTAATATACATACTGCATGCGAGATAATGATATGCACTGTTATATATGTGGACATGATTGCCGCAAATTGTGCACTTTTATGTTTCTAAATGCAGTAATTTCGTCAAGTGCGAGAAATAATGTTCCTTTCTGCCATGGAAGCCGCGTGAGGTCGCCCACAGGGAAGAAAAGAATATCCCGAAAATTTTGTACAGACAGGAAATAATCTTGTTTCGATAAAAAAATGTTCAAATTCAAAGAAACGTAAAAATTACTGCTATTATTCCATCACACCAGCAAGCTACCAACCTGCAGCAATAAACCATAATCAACAAGGCCACACCGCCACGGGTGGCAGAGGTGATTAAGGCGCGGACTTGTGAGTGGGAGTTCTGGAGTTCGAATCCCGCCAAGACCGTCCTCCCTGACTGGGATTTTTTCCAGGTTTTCCTCAGTCCTCATCGCTGGCAAATGCCGGGGAAGTACCCTAAATTTAGCCCAGGAACGTTTCCTTCCTTAAAAAAATATCCTATCATAATATATAATTTCATCTCATGTATCATCAGTGTCCGCCGCCAGTGGTGCCTCAGTAGTAATAATGGGCGTTAAACACTACTCAAAAAAAAAAAAAAAGCCCACCTGCACCTTTTCGCCGCAATCGCGGCAAAAAACGGCCACAAACTTAGCAACATTAGTCCACTGACCTATGACCCACAATGTACCCACATTCAGTTTTTGTAATTTTACTTGTACTTGTGTGCTTTATAAGGGTTTTCCCTTATGTGTTTGTGATTTTGCATTCAAGATTCATTATCCGCTCTTATGCCATGGTGTCCGTCACACTTCCGTTGTGTCACTTCCGCTACATAACCAGAAAAACAGCTGTTTTGACTCCGGTTATTCTCCTATGCAATCCGCGCACCCTCTAGTGTAAGCTCTGGAAACAAAAAACAATTGAATGAGGTGCCGTGTAATCAGATATTACCCTGAACTCTTAGGTTATGAGACACTTTGGAGGATAAGTGTGAATTACTTCTTACTGGAGTAGGGGCTACCTCAAGTAAATCTTGTGAAAGCATTTATACGTGAAGATCTGAAGGATTGAAGGTCTTTATGAAGGCTAGAGCTGATTAACATATTAAAAAATAAACATGTTTTTTGCTGACTAAGCATAACCAGAGTTGGGTAAGTAAGTTACAGTTACAGTTGCTTGCTAGAAAAAGTTACAAAGTTACAGTTCTGTTCTCAAATCACAGCAACAATGAGTTCATGAAAGCTATTTTAGAACTAAACCCGATATTATGCTGCCTGATATTCTTAAACAAAAGGCACTCCAAGCAACAATGTAACGATATTTTCGTTACTTAATTAGCAATTAAAGTACCTTAATTAGAGTTATATTTAATTTATTAAAACAATAACGCTGTTTCCGAGCATAGTTTTGAAAAAGTAACTGCTTTAGTAACTGTGTTATTACCCAAGTCTTTATATAGCTCCTTCGCCAAACATTAAAATGGGCTGGTCTAATTATAAAAAAATATTTTTAATGCATCCAGGTGTACACTGCAGTTTACTTTAGTTCGGTTTGATGATTTGATTTATTTACGGACACTCTTTAGTTCTGTTTGATGATTTGATTTATTTACGGACGGTCTTTAACATCTCAGGTCATCAACATCCCATTCTATTCAGGGCGTGAAACGGCCGACAAATTTTGCTCAGAGATTTCTTCTTTCAGGCTTGAGGTTCATTTTCGTGCCGTAAATGTACGACACGGGACCCACGGCTTTTACTTCTCTTCCGAAGGAAGCCATACTTAGGATTTTTACGCCCGAAAAAATCCATCGATCCTAGCCGGGTTTGAACCGCGATCTTGGGTTTAAAAGGCAAGTATGGTTACCACTACACCACCAGGATCGACTCTTTAGTTCTGTTATATATATTATAAAATGACAATAATAGAAAAGCAGAAAAGGACAAAACGCTAAGAAAAAGTCACATGGCTTATCTCATTGTAAGGATTTTGATGATGTTTTTAATTTAACACTTATGGATGCGTCACCTACCCATAGCTCTGAAAATTTACTCAGAAATAGAGAAATGGCAGCTATAGTTTTACATAAAAGGAGGTACACCACCAGGTTCAAATCTTACATATTCATTTTTTCCTACCTCTCATTCACTCTTGTTGCTTGTTTCATCTGTTTCCATGCATAACGTTACCTTCGATATTCAATATTTATTTTTATCACCTTCATTTGTCTTCTTGCCATAGAAGAACTCAAGCAGTTTTAAGTATAGCGATTACTAATTTGTGACTTTTTCTTAGTGTTTTATCTTTTTATGCTTTTGTAGTTATTGTTATTTTAGTTACATTGTTAGTGGTGTTGCATTATTTTTCATTTATATTATGGAGTTTTTTTTTTCACACCACTGTGTTTAAATGAATTAATTTCATATCTTCATTTGATTAAGTAGAAAAGAATGACCATTTTGGCGGAGTAAGGACCTGACCCCGTGTTATTATACGCCTATAGATAGTTAATACTTTAGTACTCAGCGAGTTAGAGATGCTGCAGAGTGCTGCGTTGAAGAGCCCTGTGGGCTATAACATGCACGTAGACGTAAAACTAAGAGAGGCTTGTGGTGACTTCGCGGTGATGGCTACTCCAATATTCAGAGTGACAGTTTAAAACACACAAGGTAAGATGCTTTGAATAAATAAAACGGTAGGGCCGCAGGTTCCTTCGTTTCAAACTGCGCCTCGTAGAGAATGCGATCCAGGCAACCGGCTTTGAAAACTGCCACAGAAAGTGCTTTTGCAACTGAGTAAATTACATTGTTTCTTTGCTAGAAAAGGTAACCATTCACAGAAAAGGTACCTCTCAGAGATTTTTGTGTTTTCTCCGTTTTTTTATGATTTACAAAAGCAAGAATTATTTTGGAAAAATTAGCTTTGCTTAACGCTTTTGAGGAATATCAATGCCGAATATCTAACACCGAGTCTTAGGTAGGCGAATATGTGAGTAGTGGGCGTTTTTACAGTTTGAGCGAAGTTTGGCATACTCAGAAAGAGGATGTGCAAATATTCTACTATTTATCTTGTTTATAATTTCTCTGGTCACATCACATCACCTTATTTATTATTTTATGTTGAGTAACATAAAATTATGAATCGTAATAATATGATAAAAGTAAAACAATAACAACAATAACAACAACAATAATAATAATAATAATACTGGGGGTCCGAGAAAAACCTAGTGAAAAAGGGGGGGGAGATATCTCAAAAGGCAATGCAGTTATTGATTCACGGTTTGCACCCTCAGAAAGAGAAAATCTGAAAGTTTTGTTTACCCTGTAGTACATCTCGATATGAGCGACATTTGTGACAAATTACATTAAGGTGAAACATATCTTACCATATGCAAGAGAACCATCTCAGCGTAGGGTGCTGTCCCGGGCTATTTTTAACTTCCCAAGCTATCGCCTATCCAAGTTTCATCCAAGTTCGATGTTAACTAGCTAATCAACAAGGTTTTTCAAAAAGATTTAGTTCTGGTCTGCATTCCTCGTGGCCTTGAAGTACAATGGACTCACTTTTTGGCTCACTTGAACCCATACCAAGCTTCACACTTCTGCGAGTGCAGGAGTAGCTCATGACTAGTATAGGTGGAACAGACCTAGTCTGCGAACCACATTATATTTACAATTTTATATAGTCTCACATTAAAAGCAAAGACCAATATACAGCCTACAGAACAGTGGGCCTATCGGTTATTTTCTACATTGGTTCTATCATTGATGAAAGCTGCAGTGTTATTCTGTTTACTCTCTATCAGATAGATGACATTAGTTGAACAGTCTCCTTCCTGTACCATTTATTTTCTTGTTTTTTTTAATCGTAATCGGCGTTCTTTGGAGGACCATTGTAAGAAATTAGACAAAAAAGCCACACATACTTTTTTATTTGTGCTAGTGCAGAAGTTATAATGCGGCTTATTGTGCTCGTGTTCTATTGACGTGTTATCTACAGTGATAAAGTGATTGCTTTGGTGTGTATGAAGTAATACAGATTTTGAAGACCTTAATTCTTAATCCAAAGTAATCCTTATCAATGATTTGGCATCATCTGTCAATTTAGCCGCAGGAGCCCTAGACTTCCACTTGTTTTACGACTTCATCTCTGTAAACTATGTCCTAAATGCTCCTTCAAATACCCCAATGAATGTAATTCGGAATATAATAAATATATAACCGAGCCTATAGGAACTGGACGGAGGAAATCTGCGCCTCCTTTCTCTTGATAAGGATGGCTGCTTTTACAGAACCCTCAAGGAGACTTGAGTAGTACTCATCCGTCATTCTAAGTGCAAAACTCTCCTCATATATCCCCTCACTCGAAGGGAGAAAAAAATCTACAGTCAGAAAAAGCGATCTTCACTTTCTTTGGCTTCAGGGATGAAGGGTGACGCCATTGCTGGAATCTATTTTTGGTTTCGGGCATGAAGTTGTACGCCCAGGTCTCGTCCGTAGTGACAATAGACTGACTGACTTTTTCTTTCTTTCTTATGGCGTAATCAAAAATAAGTGCATGGCCTACAATCGAGTCCGATAGCAGTCATGGAATGCAAGTACAACATTTTAATATTGTACTTTTAGTTTTATAGGCATTTTCTCCTTTTTAGTAATTTTTGAGACTTTACTAAACTGTTCCTTACGAGAATTGAACCGAATCCACTTAACGGGCTGATTTGTACAGGATGTTCATATAAAACAGTGATTTTAAGGTAATATCAGAAGCCCTATATTACTAATGCTAACTGATTCACTTTATGTATTTTTTCTCAGAATGTATTACATATACCTCAGTGAAAATTCACTGCTTATTTTTCATTATATTTTAAGTTCTGAGCTTTAGTTCATAGAATATACTTTATAAAAATAATTAGTAATTATTTGTTTGTAACATAATGCTTTTTATAAAAATACAATTATATTAATATTCATGTATAAAAAGTTCTTATGCAAATGATCTGAAACAAGAGTTCAATCAGCTGTAAACATCCCACGCTTCGATCTTTATGAGAAAAAAATTACATATCTCGTAAATTTTTCACTTACGTTTAAAATAGCATTAAAGTTCATAGAACTAATTGTCAAGTTACATAGTAATCCATTTCTCGCACCTGTATCTTCACGTAAAAATAATATTACCAGCACACACGATACACTAGACGGTTTCATTCAATACTGTAATTTAAATATTCAAATCAATCACTATATTAATATTTACTTTGTTGTCTTCCACATCTTCCATATGACTACCAGATATCCTTTTCTTGGAAGCACTAGAGAGAGTATAAGTAATTGGTTTGTCATTTACTGAATTATTCTCTTCAGAAATAAACCTTATTTTCATTATCACTACTGCCATTCTTTACTGGATAGGTTTTGTAATATCTATTACATTTTATGTAATATTTTATAAATCCTCTAGGACTTAGGCTTGATATTACATTATTTAGAAAAGAAAACTGGGATGTATAGCTTGTAAAACTCAAAATAAACACAAAACCTTCCGTTTATTTCAGAAATTAAGCACACAATTAGGTATTACTGTTATTGACATTTGAAATAGCATTTTAACTACAAAATACATTAAACCACAGTTTTCTATAACTAATGGTTTCAAAGCTATTTTCATTTTCATGCAATAGTGTGAGCTATTAAAAAAGATGCTTGACGCATAAAACACATTACGTAATTAAAAGCACTTACAATTAGAAGTTTGCAATAAATAATATACCAAGTTAAGAAGAAAAGTCTAAATAGTTATTTGGAACAAAAATTTGACCTCTCATCTTACCTCAAACTGTTCCCATTTCTGTTCGATGGCGCCTAAAATTTTGCAACTTTTTTGTTTAATTGTAAGGTATCTGTTAGAGAGTTTTTTTTTACATTCACAGCAAATGGAAGTAATGCTCCCCTTCTTCCCATAGACAAACAAGGTACGTCATTTCTTGCAACTCGCTGCAGTGTGTCGATGATTAACTGTGATGATTTTTGTGTTCAAATCAATTGTTTGTGGCGATTTCGTTTAACTCACAATTAAGGTAACTACAGAAGTAATTTGGTAACATTAGATCCAATTACAGATGGGTAGGTACAAACTCTATGAAATTACTGGATCGTCAAAGAACTTCTGACATGAGTGTTAAGTTGCGCCGTCATTTGTTAATGAATTTGAAGAAATTCGATGTTAACTAGCTGATCAACAAGTTTTTCAAAAACCTTTAGTTCTGGTCTGCATTCCTCGTGGCCTTGAAATACAATGGACTCCCTTTTTGACTCACTTGGACTCATACCAAGCTTCAGTCTTCTGCGGGTGCAGGAGTAGCTCTTGACTGTCATAGATGGAACAGACCTAGTCTGCGAACCACATTATATTTAGAATTTAAATAGTCTCACATTAAAAGCAAAGACCAATATACAGCAACTAAATAATAAATAACAGTAACCTGGTGTGACTTTGGTTTCACTATCTTTGTCTCCACCTTTGAAATATGGAACGGAGTGTTTCGCTGCCTGAGGAGCCTGCTGCATATCTTCCGCCACATTTGCCAAACAAGAAGTGCGATATTTGTCAATCTTATTCCACAATGACCATCATTTCCCTTTCTGATTAAGGCGAAAGTTATGTCGGTTTTTGGGGGGGGGGGCATGTTCACCCTTCTCTCTCCGTACTGCCCTTCACGTGATGGAGTTTTCGATATCCAATAATTTTTTTTATCAAAATAGCAATGTTGAGACAGTAAGTCATCTTCACTAATAGACAACGATAAACGAATAGTAAGAAATTAGCCAACCTGACTTTGTTGACATTCCTGGACAGCTTACAAAGCTTATAAAAGTTCTACAGTTCTGCGTCATTTGAGCTGTCTAATAAGCATAAAGTTATGCCATTTCAAAAATAATTTTTTACATGAATAATCCATGAATAATAATGAATAATAGTTTTTTTAAAAACTATATTACATAAAATATTGCCCCTCTTTTTAAAATAAATTAGCAGTAGAGTTAAAAAGATAACGAATTTTACCTAGCTACGCCTCACAATTTATGTTATATCTATGCCTTGCCTTAATGGAGTATAATTTAAGTTCCCACGTGTAAGACAGTCTGCGGCTACGCAAGAGTAGTAGTTGATCCATTGTGATTAATATATTTCATATTTAATAAGTGGATGTATGTTGCCATTCTTGGGCTTCTTCGTAATACAGTGCGACGAAAATGGCCTCATTTGTGGCAAGGAAAGAATTGGGTTCTCGATCACATCGTTCGCTCCAGGGAGCAGAGCAAATTCCTGTAAAATAGAACATAAATGTCCTTCCTCATCCTCCGTATTCTCCAGAACTTGCTCCAGCTGATTACTACCTGTTTCTTAAATTCAACTCAAAGAGCGGAGGTTCGCCTTGGCCGAAGAAGTGAAGACTTACCGCGATGCTCGCTCTGTAGGTACTGACTAAAAATGGACTGCAGGACTGTAACGAAAAGTGTCACTGTCCTTACTTTGGAGGTAAAAAGTACCATTTCCTCTGTAGTAGAAGTTTCTACACATGTTCGGTTTCTTTTTGACTCTACTAGTATAACTTATTTCTGTTTCTTATTAATCTTACTTCAAACTTTACAACCATAAACTTTTCTCACTATTTTTCTATACGTTACAGGGTTTAAAAAAAATTTAAAAAATGAAAAAAAAGGGGGGGAAGGAAATAATGGAATATCTCAAGTTGGCGTAAAACAGACATATATAGCATTACTATGATCAAGTAGGCAGTTTTTAAATTGAAATGCTCTTCCTGACTTAATAATGAGAATTTCTTGAGAAATGTTTATTAAAGTGCATAAATGAGCGGAGTATAAATAACGTCATTATTAGCTAATCTGTATAAAATCTATCGTGTAAATATACTGTTGCCTCTGACATCAAAGGCTTCTATAAACAATAGTTAACCGGTCGATGAAATATTTAGGGGAAAGAATTCCACAACAGGGGAACATTGCGAGGGCGGGATGAAAGGCGGAGGAGCGAATATTAGCGTGGTCACACGTCACATGTTTGTGTTAGACGTGTAATATATTACAAATACCAACTACCCTAGTCCAGGAGCAGATGCTGCAGTAAAGGCGCCTTCGATAAAATAGGGTTAAGTTGTTGACTTCGGCCTGTACCCAGCTTTAGCTTAATCCTTGAGAGATGCACTGTGCTATTAATAATAATAATAATAATAATAATAATAATAATAATAATAATAATAATAATAATAATAATAATAATAATAATAAACCATGAAATCCCTTCAGGGCAAGAAAACCCCATTTACATAGGGGGGTTCGATTTTTACTTGAAAGGGGGGGGGAGCAATCCATGTGAGTTTAATGATTTTCCTCTTTAGATTTTGTTTCCTTAGCCTATATGCCTTATGGCCTATATATCTGATCACTTTTTAGGTTAGGTCCCATGCAATCTAATACTATATAATAAAAGTCTATTTAGTTCTTGATTTGCATATTACCTCCTATCCTACATTTTCGTCTTACTATCTTGCCGCTTCAGGTCTAAAGCACCTCACTTCACTCTCTTCCTAGGGTTTTCCACTTCTGTCCAAGGGGACTATTATATTTTATGCTTAAATACGAGGATAGCATATGTCTTCCACAAACATGTGTGTTTGTGGCCTCTTAGGTGAGTGAAAACTTTGGATTGCGGATGATCGTAGATGATAGTAGAAGTTTCCAGATGTATTATGTATATATTTATTTAATAATGTACATTAACCTCTGAAGTGACCACAAATAATCATGTTATCGGAATCAGTTTATTTTCTGAATTGTGCAATACTCTGCCTGTCTTAAGTTTATAGCACAGTGTCACGATTTTACACAAAGTCCATAATAATTTCCATAATTACATACTTACGTGAAACTTACATTTAAAGAAGTTTTGTCTTACCGGCTCTTAGCTCTAAAAGTTTACTCAGAGATAGAGAGATGGTAGCTATAGTTTGCCTAAAGAGCGTACACCATCGGATTTTAATCTTACGTATTAATATTTTTTTATATTCTCTCTCTTTCTTCTCTTTCTCCCACTCTTGTTTCTTGTTTAATCTGTTTCCATGTATTATGTCAACTTCGATATTCAATATTTATTTTTACCACATTCACTTGTCTTCTTGTCTTCGAAGGACTCAAGAAGTTCCAAGTATACCGATTATCTCTGAATACCAATATTTTATTCTTTTTGCTTCTCTAGTTATTGTTATTTTAGTTGCATTGTTCATAGTGTTACTTTATTTTTCATTTACATTACACACACATATAATGTTATGAGTCTTAGGAGTAATAAAAACTTCTAAAAAGCATAAAAACTCATAAAAAACACTCAGAGTGCAATATAAAAAGGTTCACATAAAATTTCACACTAAAAACCGTAAAATTGAACACTAAAATCACACTATATTTCGAGCTTGGCTCTTGGTCACGTGATGAAAATGAACTGAGCTCTGGCAGGCAGCGTCTGTCGTTGTGAGGCATAGAGATGTGACGTGGCAGCAAAACTGCCAACTCTAGCTGAACAAAGTAGTTTGGCAAACCTGGCAGTATTACAGGGAGATGTTGAGGCCTGGGGGAATACGGGCTTTATGTAAAACTATTGCTGACATCTCTACGTCTCTGAGTAAGGTGTGTTTAGATGGAGGAGCGGCATCTATGAGAATAAGAGAGAAACAGTTGTCTAACGTGGCCTGGTGAAAATTGGCATGTTGTGATACCGGTAATGGGGAACAAGTTTTAACTGAATGCCTGTGATTGTTCATTCTAATAGATACCTTAGTGGACGTTAGTCCAATGTAAAAAGCGGGACAAAATTGGCATTTAAGTAAATACACCACATTTGTGGAGGTACAGATGAAAAAAGAGTGAATTTTAAATTCTGATTTCAGATTTGGACTAACATAAGATGAGCATGGGGATATCAAGGCACAGGTTTTACATTTAGGGCGGTTGCACGGATATGAGCCAAGTGTCGAGAAGGAGGGCTGAGGATAATCAATATTTTTGCGAAAAATGCTTCTGAGGTTGCGAACTGACCGGAAACATAGCCTTGGTAATGTTTGAAAAAATGATGCAGTTAGTTGGTTTTGCGTGAGGATATTGAAGCTGTCTTTTAGGACAGGTTTGAGTCTTTCAATGCCTGGAAAGTATGTCACTGTGAAATTCAATGGATCAATATCTGCTGTTTTACGAGTCTTAGGAGTATGCTTCTGATGAGAGGCCTGGACTTTTGATTTTACTAGGGAAGGGGGGTAGCCCCTGTTGACTAATTTGTCAGTTAATTGGGTGATGTATCTATCAAGAGCTGAGTCATTATTGCAGATTCGGTGTCCTCGTAGTGACAAAGAAAAGGGTATGGCCTTTTTTATATGTGATGGATGGCAACTTTCGAAGTGTAAGTACTGCTGTAGGTTGGTAGGTTTAACATGAATTGATGTCAGAAATTGCTTATTGATTAACTGAATTTCCACATCCAGGAAGACAGCTTGAGTACGGGAAACTGTGGATGTGAACTTAACTGGATAGTTGGTGTTCAACCTATTGAAGAAACTATCAAATGCCGTAATACCATGGGTTCAAATGATGAAAATATCGTCAATAAATCTGCGCCACACCAACGGTGCTAAGGGTTCTGAATGTAGAAATTCTTCTTCAAGTTTGGCCATAAACATGTTGGCGTAAGATGGAGCCATTCTGATCCCCATGGCTGTCCCCTTGACTTGAAGAAAATATTGACCTTCAAATACAAACACATTATGAGTGAGGACAAAAAATGCTAATTGGCAAATAAAATCATTGGAAGGAGTCTGAGCTAAGTTTGATTTATCTAAAAAGTAGGCTAAAGCTTCTAAACCCTTATTGTGGGGGATATTGGTGTAAAGCGAAGACACATCTAGAGTAACTAATAATACGTCATCATAAATATTTAAATCCACAGACTTCAGAATTTCTAGAAAATGAAAAGAGTCTTTAATATAGGAGGGTCTGGAAGAGGCTATGGGTTTGATATAAAAATCAACAAGGGCTGAAATTCTTTCAGTGGGGCTGCCATAACTGGCTACTATAGGTCGTCCTGGGCAGCCTGTTTTGTGTATTTTAGGTAAAAAATATAGAGAAGGTGTGCGGGGAGAAACTGGTGTTAACAGTGTAATGTCAGTTTTGTTAAAGCCTTCTAATGGAGCTTTTAGCAGATACGAAATGTGTTATTTCTGTGTTGAAGTCAGGAGTAACATCTTGCAATAGGCTCAAATAATAATCTTCGTCATGCAACTGTCGAAAGGCTTCTTGGGTGTATAATGCCCGGTCCATGACAACGACTGAGGAGCCCTTGTCGGCCGGCAAAATGATGATATTGGGATTCAAGGATAACTTACGTAACAAAACTCTCTGAATAGGGGGAAGGTTGTCTCTGGATTGAAAAAGCTTCAGAAATCTAGGGTGACTGATGTCATCTAGAAATTTATCAATGAAACGTTCCACAGGGTGAGAGGAAGCCAAAGCTGGGGGTTCATTAGTTGAAGGGGGACGAAAAGGTAGTAATCCCGGGTTGACAGACGAGGCAGAACCTGCTGGGTGCGTGTGCCAATGGTACTTCCATCGTAAATGTCGGCAAAATTTAACTGCATCAATAATGAGGCGGGACCGATCAAACTTAGGAACCGGTACAAAAGATAAACCCTTCTCTAGTAGAGATCGTTCAGAGTCAGATAAGGGATAAGAAGACAAATTGACTACTTGAAGGGCCCTATCTTGTTCTGAGCTGGCCTGGTGATATCCCCATGCTCATCTTATGTTAGTCCAAATCTGAAATCAGAATTTAAAATTCACTCTTTTTTCAACTGTACCTCCACAAATGTGGTGTATTTACTTAAATGCCAATTTTGTCCCGCTTTTTACATTGGATTAACGTCCACTAAGGTATCTATTAGAATGAACAATCACAGGCATTCAGTTAAAACTTGTTCCCCATTACCGGTATCACAACATGCCAGTTTTCACCAGGCCACGTTCGACAACTGTTTCTCTCTTATTCTCATAGATGCCGCTCCTCCATCTAAACACACCTTACTTAGAGACGTAGAGATGGCAGCAATAGTTTTACATAAAGCCCGTATTCCCCCAGGCCTCAACATCTCCCTGTAATACTGCCAGGTTTGCCAAACTACTTTGTTCAGCTAGAGTTAGCAGTTTTGCTGCCACGTCACATCTCTATGCCTCACAACGACAGACGCTGCCTGCCAGAGCTCAGTTCATTTTCATCACGTGACCAAGAGCCAAGCTCGAAATATAGTGTGATTTTAGTGTTCAATTTTACGGTTTTTAGTGTGAAATTTTATGTGAACCTTTTTATATTGCACTCTGAGTGTTTTTTATGAGTTTATATATATATATATATATTACAGAAGCTAAGACAACCTAATATGAAATTAACATTGGTTTTTAAATTTTCCTTTCAATATCTAAATTGACATACTTTTTTGTTCATATTAAATTGATGTATACATACCAGACTTTAATTTCAAAACCTACCAGTCTAAATATTTACTATTCAATATAAATTTAATTAAAAAAAATTCAATTTTGACTTTGAAAGGAAAATTTAAAACCAATGTTGATATTAGGTTTCACCCCCTCACCCCATATCCTCCACTTTGAAATTTAAAATTGCGTCTCTTCTCTTTGAGACTTAAGTTTTAAAAGTGCAAATGTTATCATGTATATTGTTTTCCATAGTTTAATGGTAGCCTGGACTGTTTTTTTATTGTTTAAATTTGGACAGAATAAAATATGCCACTTAAGGTAGAATGTAAAAGCAAATATATTTTGCGTAAAAGTACAATTAATAATGTTACAATAATACAGCCTATTCCGGAAATCCTGAGTAATGTACTTACAATCTGTTCTTTCATAAAGGATTTTGAAACAATTAATTATCACATCATAATTATTACACTATATGTTCAGTGGTTTTTTATAGTATTATTCTGTCCAATTAAAAACAACAATAATAACAGCCCAGTTTGCAAGGCAATGATAAAAAACAACAACAAATGACGTGGTAACAATTCATCCTCTTTAAAATTTAAGCTTCGAAAGGTACAAGTGACATTTGAAATTTTAAAGTGGAGCTGGCTGAGGATTAACGGGCGAAATTTAAAATGAAATGAACATTGATTTTAAACTTTCCCAATATATAAATTGCATTTTTTGTTTAAATTAAGTTTATGCTAAATATATATTAATTCAGATTCGGAATCTTTTAAATGAAAGCCATGGGGATTACTTGACTGTGATAGATAGATAATCCCTAAGAACTGGTATGAGATAAAATGTGGAAAGAGAAATGTAAACAGTAGGTAAAGGAAATCTTGCAAGCCTCAGTACTCGAGTATTTTTGGCTCAGGTTTCTAATTAACCTCATCATAAAGACTGAAGTTACATAAGTACGTCACTTTGACGCCAGATATTTCTAGGCAAGAGTTTGAAATGATAAAAAACTCTTTATGATATTCCGCATATATGGTTTATCTGGTATCGTTTCTTGCCCTACCACAATCGCGAACTTCAAATTCGAGAAACAATTTCTGTTAAGAGATTACCTTTGAAGTCTTCAGAATACGCACACCCAGATTAGATACAGAATGAACAATCCTTGAAGCAACCGGTTTCACATGCGTGCGGCCGGTCGGCGAGGCTGACTGCTATTTAGGCGGTGTGCTACTTGCACAAGATTTCAACTGACACAGAAACATTGTGCAGCGGAGGGGAAATTAATGCCCCGCCTCTGCCGACCTAGCACTGCCGGCCGGTCCTGCGGTTGCGTCAAGCATTGCTCACCCTATAGTAGCTCAGTGGTTAGACCATCGCATGGTTTAAATAGATAATCCTGCTTATTGGGTCTAACCTATACGCTTCCTATTTCTGAATCACTTCAATTTAGCACAGCTATCGAATAAGCAAATATCACAGACCTCTCACCTCCTGGGAAGAGAATGAGAGAAAGAGAGGACGGAGAGACGAATATTACGGAAATGGTAATATTATCTTTTTTTTTTTTTTTTCGGAAGTCAAAAGTGCTTTGTTCATAAAAATGAATAACGCTTAAAATATATCTAAATTGAATCCAGGTTATAGTATAGTATTGAGCTTGTGTAAATAAATCAATAATATGTTAGATTTAATTGAGAAAAAATAATTTAATTAATTGACTACTATAAACATGCCAAGCGTTAATGGAATTCTACTGGCCATCATAAAGTGGTTTTACTAAAACCGTTCTTGCACGTACTCTTGATTTTCGTCTTCAATATCCACCCCTTTCCCATCCTATTTTTCCTATCCAAGCAGGAAGGCATTGTTAATTGTATCTTGCTCCTATTGGTCTAGAAACAAAGTGACGTAATCATTTGCAACGTGATCGCTTCTCCTTTTGTTCTGTACTGGCAGAGAGTTTTTTTTGGAATCAATGGAGTAACACACGTTTTCGCTTTATTCAAAATTGGTAGGATCGGAGTTCTCTCAGCTATCACGATCCTGTGACAATGATACTATAAAGATTTGTAAGGTTTTTATTCATGGTTATATAAATGTTTAATGCTTTTATTAAGTTCCTGGTTTGTTTAATTAAAGCTGCTGTCAGAAAAGCCTAGCACTAATGCTCTTTTTAAAAAAGTATTTAAATTAAGATTTTGTAAAGTGTTTAATTAAATAATTAACTTGATGTTTTAAAATTTAAAAAGGGTTTTATAATGTGGTAGTGTCAAATTTTCAAAGTTTAAATTATGTTGCTGAGTGCATTATTGTGAGTAGGTAAATTTTAAGTCTGTATTGTGTATTAAACAAGTCTTGAATATTGTTGGATAATCACCATATTTATAAACTGCCTACTTTCGTATATTTGTAGGCCACAACCTTGAGCATACATCTTAATTTATATCTTGTCTAGGCATCAGAAAGAATTTGTTGAACTGAATATTATAAAGAATTGGTAGCAGAAATGGAGAACAAATTACAATTTAGAAATTATTGTTCTATATCGTCGATATATTAAAGAAAACAATTCACGAGGTCGTAAAATGTTATTTTATAAAAGTAAATAAAAAAATCAAATTCTCTCAAAATTATCTTTTTATTGTGTGGTGGACGGTAAATCTTTATTTGTAACAGTTTTAATAAATTTCTTTTATTCCCATCCTGCTCTTTATTCTATTAATACCATTAATATTGGTTTTATAATATCTTCAAATCTTCAAAGGAATCTCGATTTCAGTATATTAGTGTACAGTCAAATTAAGTGTTTCTTTATTACTTTTGGAGGACAATGCTTTTTGACCATTATTTTTACGAGGGTAGGTCCATAAGTTTCCGGCCTCGCCGATAAGGATTATCGTCTTCACAAAATTCTTATCTGGTGTCATACCTTATCTGTTAAGTAAATAACTGACGCTGTAACTTCCACCCCGCTGTGTTCAGTTGTTCAGATATAGTTGCATAAAGAAGGCTATGTGTAGAAGATTGTTACATGTTCAGAATGGAGTATCCAGCTGTTATTAAGTTCTTCACAAAAGAAGGACTTACTCCAAATGAAATTAAACAACGATTGGACGGTGTATATGGGGAAACATCCCCCTCATATTCTACCGTAAAAGATTGGGCCAAACTTTTTCGAATGGGCCGAGAAAGCATTGAACACGAAGAGCGTGCAGGTCGGCCCTTGGAGGTGCTCACTCCGAAAAACATCGCTCTTGTGGAAGGAGAAATTATGGAAGGCTGGCGGCTCAAAGTTACAGAAATAGCAGCAAGGTAGGATCTTTCTAAAACAACAAGTCCTACGAGTTATTCATGAACTTTTAATCATGAATAAGGTTAGTGCCTAGACTTCTTTCCTCAGTCCAAAAGCAGCAACACGACATCTGTTGTCAGGCATTTTTGGAACTCTGCCATGGCAACGCATTGAGAGAGAAGTTCTGCAAATCATTGTTACAACAGATGAAAATGTGGTCCTCTACTATCACCCCTTGTACAAAAGAGAATCAACGGAGTGGCGTAATTCTGGCGAAGCACCACTCTAAAGGCTAAGGTCATCCAATTAACCAAGAAGATCATGACCGTAATCTTTTGGCATTATGAAGGAATACTCTATATTGACTTCAAGGAGAGGAACACCACAGTAAATGGGAAGTACTCTGCTGGCCTACTGCATAAACTACGTGCTTGCATCAAAGAGAAAAGGCGATGAAAGCTGAGTGTTGGTGTGCGCCTTCTTCACGACAACGCGCCGTGCACACAGCTCTTGTTGCAAAGGAAGCTGCGAAGAAATGTGGCTTCAACGAGATCGACCATCCACCCTATAGCCCAGATGTAGCTCCCAGTGACTATTTCCTCTTCTTAAAACTCAAGAAGGACCTTCAAGGAAGGAAATTTAAGTGTGACGAATGCTGTTTATGTCCATTTTGCAGACAAGACTTCTGACTATTTTCTGGGGGGGGGGATGAAAAGTTAATTCAATTAATTCAAAGATGCGAGAAGTACATTGCATTAAAGGTTAACTATACCGAAACATGAATATAGTTTTCGTCTTTATCATACCTAGAAAATGGTTATGCCGGAAACTTATGGACTTACCCTCGCAGATTAAACAAGTCCCATGAGCGCAAAGTTCTTTTGTGTTGTGTGAGCTCTGTGAACACTAATCAGATGAGCTAGCAAGCTGTTAGATACCACCACTAGCGCAGGGAACAATATTACAGTTTTCATGCATGTTCGACAGTGCAAGTTTTCTCTACTCAGTTCTATTCTTACACATCCACTATTTTTCGCTGCTTCAATGAATAAGGCATATCAACATTTCTAGCCTATTCCACGTTCCTCTTACCTGCTCTGGGGATCCGCATCTTCGCTGCATGGTCGCATCTGGATTCGTGCAGTCTCTCTACGTGTCCTGGCCATTTCATCTGTCTGCAGTCTGTATACCATCCCTGCTTCCTGACATCTGTAGGCTTTCTCTCTCCATTTTCTTCTGGCAGACTTGTAGCGTATTCTTTCTTTAGTTGTTAGAGACAAAGATTGGCAATTCGTACAGTAATGTCCAAAATCACACAACATTCGAAAAATTCACTTTTTGTTGCTAGACAATGAAAATTGTTCATTAAATTAAACTTTAGGCTCTAACTTTTTTTTCCAGGCTATGCCAAAATCTCATTTTTCAGAATTATTATCAAAGGAAACAAATTTAAAATGTATTTCTATTGGTTATTTATTTTTTTCTGGACTATTTGAGAGATCTGTTTGCTATATTTGGATGGAATTATAAAGAGCATTAATCTTTTACATTCTTCTGCTGTTTTTTCTATTAATAAGTCACTTTATATTTCAGTACAGTTATAAAATTTACACTAGAAAAAACCTAACTATAAAACAAAGAACTGTATATTTTCAGTAAGAAATAAGGTAGTTGACTTGCAATATCCTCTCTAGGAAAATTCTATGCCCTGCAATAATTCAGACATTTATTAAGTATTGATAAGGAGCAAGTTTCTAAAACACTCGGATATGTGCCAACGGTCATATTAATACCAAAATTAGGTTTTCTTTAACATAACAGTGCGAGGAAATTAATGTTCCTAAAATCACTCTCTCATATTAAGATATGATGGCAGCGTTTCAATTAAACTGTGCCTAGTGCAGGCCGTCTGGCGTTGCATTAAAAACAGTCACAAGAAACATTTTAAAATATTTATGACAATTATATTTAGTATTACTGATAAAGTTTTTTCACTGATAGTTTGAGAATATGACATTTTACCGGATAACAGCAACAGAACGTAAATAAATTGCTGTTTTGGTTTATGTATGGACGCTGTTTAACATCTCAGGTCTTCAGCATCCCATTCAATTCAGTGCATGAAACGACCGATAATTTTTGCTCAGAGGCCTCTTCTTTCAGGCTTGAGGTTCTTTTAAGAACAGCAAACTACGACGTCTCCCTTCCGAAGGAAGCCTTACTTAGGATTTTTCTCATGCCAGAAAAAATTCATTGACCCTACGATCTTGGGTCAGTGAGGCAAATATGATTAACATTAGACCACCAGGACATACAACATAAAGATCATCAATAACAAGAGAAAGCAAAAACAAATATTTTAATTTCACTTATAAGTTAATACATCATATTATCCTGTAATATCATCAGTGATTTTTTTTTTCATTTTCATTGGATTAATGGAAAAATGAATAATTGAGTCAAATGGGAAAATGGGGGGGTAGATAGAAATAAATAAACTTCTTAAATATATTTTATGACCACCTCCTTGGCCTAGTGCTTAGCATTGCTGACTGCTGACCGGGAAGACTCGGGTTCTATTTCCGGTACTTGCTTAGGAATTTTTCTAAGTAAGAGAGGTCTGGATAATTGGGAACTGCCTGATGGAGAGGTGGCGTTCTTCAGTCTAGAAAGCCGCATAATAGACGACCGTTGGGGTGCTAATCACATGCCCCTATGCAATACTGTTCTCTATCAATGAAGTCGTAAGACAGAAGTAGAGGAAGCAGAGGTCGCTGCGGTAGGTCATGGCTCGATCTCGAGTTATAGAAGAATAAGAAGAAATATATTTTATGAATAAAAATATTCTAGTGCTATTTTTCTAATGTATTTGTCAATGTAGGCACACTAATGAAAGAAGCATGGAGTATATTATATTGGTAAGATTGTAGGTGACAATTTTGAGCACGATCGATAAAAAAGGTGTCGATTTTAATATAACAACGAATTAAACGCACTTTCATCTATTTTAATAGCAATTTTTATTGAAAATAATAATTTTAATATGAGTTAAAATTTCATGCAAAAAGTGATTTCTGAAGAAAGATGCATAAAGTTAGTTTAACAAGTGCAACACAGGATGCCCAATTGTATTTGTGGATATTAAACAATATGCTACACCTTTGAATTAATAACATTATTTTCGTCGTCTCTCTTTAGAAGCATCCGGGAACTTGTGGATATGTTTCAGTATTCCGTAAGGTAGTGGCATATGGTGTTATTATATCTTGGTTTGCCCAGCTGTTCTCTTCTTTTCAAACACCCTTCCCTCACAGTTTAATGCGGCATTTCCTCAAGTCTGGCAACCTGGTATACCTAAAGCTAGTAACTAATGATTATGAATGGCAGTAGGGCAATGAATATCATGAAAGGCATTAAATTCATTACTACAATACCGAAAAGGCATTATAATCTTTGTTAGTCATATGCTCCATTTTCCACTCCAGAGACAAAGCACGTAGAGCATATCATATACAGTCGACAACCCGGAGGGCAGAAGGGTTCAGATTGGTCCACAAGGCATGCTGGAGGTTATGCCTTGGCTGGTGCGTAATGAAACATTTGTGCATGAAAAATTGAGAACTAACTTTTATAACGAAACAAAGTATTGTACGAGGTTATTCAAAAGTCAGAATACTTCTAACAGTTCCTTAAGAGTAGGAATAAACATTTGTGCAAAAGAATGGAGTTTAACGTAATTGTTTTCTTTTTAATTGTCTATTGATGTATATTTCGAACTGTTTCACGCTACTCTCCTGGGCTTAAGAGTGCCATAGATACTGTAATAAAATGTGAAACTCCAAATAATTTAAGATTTTCGCCCTATAATGATATTTGTTTCAGAATCATATTAAAACACGGAGATGTTTACTCTTAGAGTATTACGTAAGAACTGCTTACTTTTTAAAGAAAAGTCAGAACTTTTGCTGAAACCTGTATACAGACGAAAACAACACTTATTAAGGATAGAAAATTAAAAATAATTAGCTATACTTTAATTAACTAAGGATATAAATATTATTTATTGTTAAATAAAACAGTATTTTACTTTTCATTAAATTCCAGTACCTTATGTAAATAGAACGTATGTGGCGCATTAAGAACTTTAATAATTGCACAATTTCATCAATTATTGCATTAAATAAATACTACAAAAATATAGATAAATTTGCCTAATACTAAATTTTCAAAATTAGGTCATAATTAGGAGAAAATGCAATAAAACCACTTAAAATAGTGCAAGATCAGAAGTAAAAGATCAAAGTAATTTTAGAGTAAAAAGAACTTGCACAAGTAACCTCTTATTAATGAAACAAGTAATTGAAAAATGAATCATGAGGAAGAAAAAATTCAAAAAATATTACTTAGTAACAAGGATGTTTTGAAGAAGTTAAACTACACAAGAAGTTAGTAGTTGTAGTTATTAAGAGTGAAATTAAATTTTATTAACGTTGAAAAGGGAATAGAAGTCAAATTAATATAATATAGTATCTAAGATAAGCTATTAATAATAGAGGACATGTTGAAAAAGAGATTAATTTATAGTAAATTAATAAAATAAACCACATTTAAATGCATTGTGATGACATAAATAAATTTGGAATGGCATAAACTCATAGAAAGCTTTTTATTTTAATCTGTTTTGTATTGTAAAAGTTAAGTTTTTAGTATAACTATTAAATCATTAGCACATAAAATTATACTGATTGTAAAAGTGGATATTTGAGAAATGCAGGAGTTTCTAGGCTAGGATATGTAAGGAATGAAGGAATAGAACATAAGAGAAACCGTTCTAGCCAGAGCAGAGAAAATATCATTAAAATTCCTTGGTTACCTGATGAGCATAAAAGAAATGGGCTGGCTCAAACAGAAACCTCCAGCAGGAAATTAGGAGGCAGACTAATATTTGAAACGAAGAAATTGTGAATAAAAAAGAGGATTTGGAGAATTTGTATAGAATTGTATAATCCTGGAAACACACACACACACACACACACACACACACACACATACACACACACACACACATATATATATGTATAGTAAAGATGCGGCAATGATAAATGAAATTAACAGGTATTAGTTAATGAGTGAAAAAATTAAGTATAAGAAAATCTTTGCTTAGACCTTCCTACTAGTTTTAATCCTTTAAAACTATTATCGGACGAATTATTAAATTCTTTCCTGAAGTAAGTTTTACCAGAAGAAGAAGAAGAAGAAGAAGAAGAAGAAGAAGAAGAAGAAGAAGACGAAGAAAGCTCGCGATGACTACTTGGTTATTATAAGCTTAGTTGCGTGCATTCTGCACGTTTGTTTTACTCACATGTTTCGAGCAGTAGTACATTCTAGAAATTCTATTTCAGAACTCCAGGGTGAACGAGGTGAACACCACAAGATATATGACCACCATTATAAGATGACACAAGCTCTTCTGTGCAAAACACATTTCATGAGTTGCTTTGGATGTATTATCTTTTAGTCGTAATTAAAATATATGCATTTAAAGAAACGATGTTATTCGGTTGATACATCTAAGAATTGAATTGCATTTCTACATCTTCAGAATTCAAAAAAGTACTAAAATTTATTTTAGTTTATATATGAGAAAAAATTTGGTAATTATCAAAGAAACTATAATCAGTTACTATGTTTAATTAAACCTGTACAAAAGTACTACAACAGAAAAAAAAAACACTTTAAACCCTTTCCCAAATTATACAAAAAGAAAAGTTGAGAGCTGTTCAAACTGAACGTGGCGCCCGCACATGCTGCCGTACGCCACTGACGCGGGTCTTTAACAAGTACACGTTCACATAGGGGCTGGTGTACAGACAAGCCAATCATGCGATGGAAAAGTAGGCACTTAAACTGACGGCTCGTCGGCTTACTTTCCACTTGAAGGATAGTGTCAAAGCCTGCTGTCCTTGTCTATCTATCTACATGGGGCAGAGTGGGGGGAAAGTTTATTGACTTTAAACACTTAAAGTATTGATTTCAGTAAACTTTCCTCGCACGAATTAACCTTTAGAGGTAATATTCCTGTTTTAAATTTTACCTTTAAACAAGTTGTTTTGGTGCTGTGGTGTGCAGATAAAAAGATACGGTAATTTCTGCTAGTTTTTCAATCGTTTATAATCTAAAATACAAAAATATTAACAGAGGTAACCTACCAACCTTAAATCCGATACATTGGTCCGCTTCTCTTTAATTAAAATTTTAGAAGTTGGTGTTACTCCTTTGAAGGTAAGGGATTTAAGGAAATTAAGGGTTACTTTTTGCTGATATTAGTAAAAGGATTTTGAATATGCAACGTAATTTGGAACAATGAGCTCTAACATCTTCAAAACATTGACTTTATTTATGGGGTTATTAAAAAAAATATTCTGCAATGATATTGTGCAATCCAAGCAAGGTACATTTTATAAATTCACGAGGTAATGCTGAAAGAACCAAAAATAAAGTAATTGTTGACTAGAAAAATATTTGTGACAAAGTTAATTTTACAAGTTCTCCAGAAATTTAAAAATAAAGTGTGGCCAAAACAGTTTATAGAAAATCAGAACTATAAACAATTTCAGAACCTTGGAGTCAACTTCGCTCCAAAAGAGTTGCAGAGCATTTTCTGAAAAACACCACCATCTTTAATGACCTTATAGAGGCCTAAAAGAAATCTGGATGTTCTTCACTCCTTTCCTTTTCTTAATTACATAGCTTTTGTTCTAAGCCTTTGTGATCTAGTTACCAGAAAATTGTGTTTGTGTTCAATCATTGTTATGATATTATAAGTGCCTACTCATTTTCTATTCAACAGTCATGTGTTTTATGGTGGAAGAGATACTGGGATTGGTTTCGAATCCAAGTAAGTTATTTAACTACGAAGCTAAAAATATCGAGTGATATCAGAACTGTTTCACAAATAAATTAGAATAAAATAACATATTCTTATAATTCGCTCATTAAATATTAAACCGCCATTGGTGGCCGATGTCGTTAAGGCGCGAACTCTTGAGCGGGAAGTCTGGGGTTCGAATCCCGCCAGGACCGTCCTTCCTGTTTTTTTTCAGGTTTTCCTCAGTCCTCATAAATGGAAAATGCCGGGGGGAGGGGTACCCTAAACTTATTCCTGGAACGTTTCCTTTCTTAAAAATAAATCCTTTCTCTATATATCATTTCATCTCATGTATCACCTGTGTTCATCGCCTATGGTGCCTCTGTAGTAAAAACGGGAGTTAAACATAATTTATTCATTTTTTACAAAATATTAATAATTGCATAAAAACTTTAAATTTACATTTAAGCATACCTATCTACTTAGAAAATGTAAGTCTGGAATAGACAAAGTTACCATAATTCAGTTTACTCAATAAGCCAACAGAGAGAGAGAAGAAAAACAACATATAGGCGCTAAAATGCATGTACTGCATTTTCCTTGTATTATTAACACATTTTTATAGTATTAAATAATTTATTTAAAGGAATGACATAAATAATATTACTTATGTTTAACAATTGGGGATTTTAAACTATTTAGTTGTACACACATTTATTAAATAAACAGTTATTAAAATGAATGAACGAGTTACATTTTCTTTAGATACAATGAACATGGAAAGCGATGAACCATTTCTTGCTCATGGACTCGCAAAATACAGTTGGCGACACTGAAAAGACAAATGCATTTCCAGCCGGTTAAGATGATGACGGCAAAAAATTACGACACATTTACAGCGACGTGCCACCAAGATTGGTTGAAATTCAAAACTTCGTTAAATGTCAATGGTAGAAAATAATTATTAAGATGTCACATATAAGTAAAATGTCAGTTTTAAAACGAATTTGAAGAAACAACCGTACGAGTGTCCAAAGCAAATAACTTTGATAAAGACACATTACGCAAAACCATTTTACCTTCATATCAGACAGTTTCTTATCGACTATAACGGATATCCTGTCGTGTGTAAAGACGAAACTGGGTTATGTGGTATCGCGCTTTGTAGAACATTATAAAATCGGCAGGATTTCATATAAGCAGAAATGGAGAACTATTATAAGTTTGCAACAATGAATAGTTTAGTAACTATGAGTACAACATTTCAATATAAGCAAATATACAAAAGAACGTGGAAACCACCAGTTCATTACACAATTAATGAAGTTGTTTACTAAAAAAGAAATTTAATAGAAAATATAAAGTCATTGAGATGGCCAAATATTGACTCTGATCACTTTTCAGTTAAATTTACTTTATAACAAACACTACCAGCTATTAATAAAATAAAATCAACACGAATTGTTAAATGGAATAAAAATAACCTGCAAAATACAGCGAAGCAGAAAAAAAATAATCGAAAGGCCTTGTATGAAAAATTTAAAAACATCGAAGAAAATGAATGTGTTAATGAAGAGTGACTATCAATACAAACAGTAGTCAAAGAAGTAGCAAACAAGAGAAACAAATACGGAAGGGATGGTGGGATAAAGACTTAGAAGAATAGTATAACAAAAGAATGAAGCAAGACAAAAGCACGACAAATGGGAACAAGAACTGGTCGAGAAGATTATCACTAAAAAAGAAATGAAGCCAACAAGATATGCAGAGATAAGAAAAAGAAATAGTTAAATGGGAAAATAATTCTAATAGAATTAAATTATAATAATATATTAAAGGAATATAAGATTTTACTAGAATACATTCAATTAAATACGTCGCATGGGCCTTACGGCGGTACATGTTACTATCGTCCTTATAACGATCAAAATGGCCATATACATACACATACATACATACACATACATACACACATACATACATGCATACATACATACATACATACACACATACACATATTAAATAATTCGATATATATATATATATATATATATATATATATATATACGTTTTCTATTAATAATTTTATTTATAAAAACATAAATATGAATAGAACCCTTACTCTTGAGCTCCTCTTCCATTTACTTACACCCCCTCTCGAACTCTCCCTTCTTCATTATAGCCATTAATCTTCTTTGTCGTGTCTTCTCTAGAAATATTCCCAAATTGTGTATCTCGCATGCACCAACACTTCCCAGCAAATGTTCAAACTTCTATTGGCATTAAAAATTGCGGTGATAAATGCTCATTTCTTAAAATTTCCGTTTCCCTGCATTCTGCCAAAATATGCCTCCAGGTATCGTTTTCTCCGCACAATGGGCAAATTCTTTCCCAGAGAGCTTTTACTGTTTTGTTTCCTTTCCAAGCCCCTAATCTGAACCATGCGAGACCACTTCTTTCTTCTTACCACAGATATATAAATAATCCCCCCTCTTCCACACCGGTTGTATTTGAGCCTGCAGGTTAAACGATACTTTTTCTGCGCATTGAGACTCAGTATTTTGCCTATCTATATCTTGCAAACGTCTGTTAACAATTTTCCAATTATTTCGCGTAATATCCTCTCCCGTTAACCAAACATACCCCAATCCAATTTTATCTAAGCCTTTCTGTATTTTTGATGCCCATCCCGCTCCCGCCCTTCCCTTATTTGCTCCCTTAGACAGACTGCTCAAAGAAGATCTTAATTCCCCCGTATTATCCTTAACCAGTATTTAAATTGTTCTTATTTCACACTTTATTTAGAAATACAAAACTCTTTAAGAACCCCACAATTTTCTGTATCCCTCCCTACTTGTAGCAACCGTTTCAGAAACTGTGTTTGTATCTGATTAAATTCCTCGGTGTAAATTTTACTAAAAAGCACACTACTTTACTCGTATGTAAAGGTAATGAAGGAAATATAATAACTTAAACATTCCAAGTATTAAAAAGATGGAAAAATAATTTTAGTGCAATGTTTAATAGTAGTAATATATTAAACAACTCTAGGCTCAAGATCAAAACTTAACAATATAACAGAGATACAACCATCATCATAGAACAAAATGAATTATATAATACAAAATGTAAAAATGAAAAAAAAAACTGCTGGATAGGATAACATACCTCCAGAATTAATTAAATATGGAAGGCGAATATTCAAATAGAAACTCTGTAAGTTTAAATTAAAAATTTGGAAAGGAGAAGAAGAACTATCATTAGATTGGATTGAGAGAATTGTATGCCCTGTGTTTAAAAAGGTGATAGGCTTATATATAATAGACATCAATCACTCTTGAATATTGCATATAAATATATGCAATAATAAATTAGCAGAATATTTAGAAAACAAATTAAATTTATTACAAAGAGGATTTAGACCAAAAATCTCCATACTAGCGCGAATACTTGAGAAATGCTATGAATATAACATTGATTTATATAATATCTTTATTGATTATTCACATCTTTTCGACTCAGTATGCAGAAATATAATAATATATTGCTTACATTAATATAACATTCTAGCTAAGCATTAAATTAATTAGCTAATAACAAGGCAAGAGTTAAAGATAAACGACGATATTAGCGAGGAATTTAAAATCGAATCAGGTGTTAAACAAAGAGACGCATTACCTTATTTTCCGTGATAATAGATACTGTATTAGATTTAAGAATGAAACAATGCTTAGTCTATACGGACGATATAACATTACTAATAAGAACTAAAAATCGTTGATTGAAACATACGAGCAACTAAAAGAGAAGAAATCAAATATGAACTAATGAAAAACAAAACATCTAAAATGTATAAGAAGCAAAGGTTCTCTACTTAGTTTATGCATAAATTGAAGCTATATTGACCAAATTAACTCCTTGGGTCAATAGTGAACGACAGTAAAAAACAATATAAAAAGAAATCAAAGAAAAATTCTGATAGGAATCAGAGCATATTGTGCAAACTTAGATCTTACGGAAGTAAGCTAATATCCAAATTTTTAAACTGAGGAACACATGCATGTAAAACATGGGTATGGAAAGAAAAATATATACAATTGCTATTAGTACTGAAATGAAGGTACTAAGAAAACTCTATGGACCAATTGGAGAATATGACGAAACGCTGGGTTATGTATATTAAATAAAAATGAAGGTATTACAAATGTTATTAAGTACGAAAAATGTCAATGGTTTGGTCATACAATGAGAATGCCAAAAGAAAGATTACCCAAAGAAATATATAATTGGGAGCCAATGAGAATAAGAGCACGAGAAGGACATAAAAATAGATGTTGTTGTTGATTTGGTTTATTTACGGATGTTGTTTAACATCTCAGGTCATCAGCGTGCCGTTGAAATCAGGGCGTGAAACGGCCGAAAAATTTTGCTCAGAGGCCTTTTCTTTCAGGTTTGAGGTTCTTTATCGTGCCGTAAATGTTCGACATGGGACCCACGTTTTACTTCCCTTCGGAAGGAAGCCATACTTAGGCTTTTTACGCCCGAAAAAATCCATCGACCCTGGCCGCGGTTGAACTCACGATCTTGGGTTTAGAAGGCAAGTATGGTTACCACTACACCATTAACCACCAGGACCGACTTAAAAAAATAAAAATAAACGTGAAGATAGCACGATGATGGACTGAAAAGAAAACAACATAACAGACTGGAAAACGTATGCACACGATAGAAATGAATGGCGAAAATTTGTTGAGTTGGTAAACTTTTTCAAAAGAAAGTTATAGCGCCTGATAAGAAGAAGAAGAATTCGCGCAAGTATTTGATGGAATGACCCGATATTGTTGCTCGGTGTAATCAATATCTTTCGACCATTAGATAGATTAAGAAAGCCCATTTTGTTTTACCAACGTAATGTCAGCACAACAGAACAGAAAGATAGGCGGTAATGGCATCTTAGAAATGCCTATTGAAAAATGATCTAGGATTCTTATGATTCGCGCAGTTGTACCTAATCCATTGTTAGTTTAAAACGAATTTCATAAAGGATTGTCGCATTGAATTGAATCGCGAGAGGCTTACGTCGTGTCTCCAGCGGGAACTCATTCCCAATATCCTGGGGAACTTCATCTGCGTTATGATGTGAATTATTTCCATGATATTAATAAGGTGCCCACTTAGAACTGTCTAATGCTGGAATTATTACACGATAAATAGCTGGAAAGCAATAAGGGGATTGTTATATCTATAAGAAACAATTTAATGATGAGAATGTAATTTTAAATCATACGTTATTAATACATTAGCAGTAAGTCATTATAGTAAAGACTGGACAAAAATAAAGACGGCCATTTTTATTGGGAGAGGGAAAGTTTACGGGTAGAATCAAAAATAGATTCTTAAGTATCTGAACACCGAAATTATTTTGTACAGCACAACCAACAACCATGATGATGATGATATAGGTTGTTAAGTGATTCACAGTTATGTGAGTGAATCTTCTATATTCAAATTCGGAATGCACACATTTCATAACAAATGTCGCGTTATAATTGCCGTTCCGACAGGTATTTGTGTAACATTCGGTTAAACAATTTGCAGAAAGCTCCCCTTAACTCGTAAAACAAAGTAGGTTATGTTGTAGGTAACGTATAAACATATGGAAATGGATTTTCCCCCCCTTTTGATATTCCTGGTTCCATGCATCGTTGGCGAAGTATTGATTTACTATTTGTGAAAACCGTCACTGCAGAATATGTAGAACCATTTCCTCACTTAAATGACATACTACAAGACAAGCACGGTGCTTATTTTGTAATACATTTGTATAGAGAAGTAAGCATTAAGTATAAAGAGACTTCTAAAGTTTTTTTTCTTTTTTTTTTTTGGAGTAATGTTTTAACGCTCGTTTTTACTACTGAGGTACCACAGGCGATGGACACTGATGATACATGAGATGAAATGATACATTGGGAAAGGATTCTTTTTAAGGAAGGAAACGTTCCAGGCCTAAGTTTAGAGTACCTCCCCGGTATTTGCCAGTTATGAGGCCTGAGAAAAACCTGGAAAAAAACCTCGGTCAGGAAGGACGGTCTTGACGGGATTCGAACCCTACTAGACCTCCCGTTCACGAGTCCGCGCCTTAACGACCTCGGCCACCCGTGGCGGTACTTCTAAAATGAAAGGTGTTTTTCCCTATATGTTAATGTAAAAACGGTTAAAGTTGTATGAATAAAAGAAAAGCAGATAGCTTTCTATAATTTTATTTTTCATCTACGTAATTATTTTTCCACATGATCTTTCTGACAATAAACAGATTCCCGCCAGCGAGAGACCAGTTACTGATAACGGAACCAAAGACTCACTTTTGTTTCCACTGCATTATCACATTCAAAGTGAAGCATCTCAAGCATTCCTTAAGCTTTGGAAACGAAATGGATGAAGGCTGAATTGCTGCAATTAAAATTTCAGCAGTGTGAGGTCTAGCATTGTCGTACTGGAGAAAAGGATGCTTTATATATGGACGAACTCTTCGGTCTTACAGTATTCATTGGAATTTATGATGGTGCTTTTAGGCATGAATTCCAAGTGCAATATATCTTGAATGCTCCAGAAGACCTTGCCTGCTGATGACACAGACTTAAACTCTTTTGGTGCAGGCAAACCTTTGTGACTAACTCCATGGAGGTTATCTTGTTTTTAGGGTCGAAATGGTGTACTCAATTTTCATCACTTGTGACAAAAACCTATAGATATCTCGATCGTAGCGCTGAAGAAAATTGACTAATGTCCAGTCTCTTCTGTTTCATGTCAGGAGCGAGCATTGAGGCACCCACCGTGTACAAAGTTTTAGGTATCTCAAATCTGTGATCATCACCGAGATGTGCCACACTTGATGAAAGCTTTGCCGGAGTTCTTCAACACCATCTGATGACGACTACACCAACCTTCACTCTCCTGTGAATGTCAACTGTGGGCACATTTTTTTTTCGGTAGAAGCTTGAGCACTATACGCTTCTTATGGCGCCCGGCATGATGTTCTAACATGTCACCATGTTTCTCTCTATTGTTCAGCACTCTCGCCAATAGACTTTTTAAAACCTATAACAGAGAAGAGGGAAAATTTAACGATTACAATTGATAACTGTTCAAAATGTGTTTTGAAAGAAACAAAACAACAGGAGGCATTATTTTTGAGCTTTTGGCGCGTTCTCTTCATATGTAATTTTACCTAAGTATTCCGAACTTAACGTCTGCTATGTTGCCACATGAAAACCACTTTGGCCTATTGTATTTCTGTTAGAATGACCAGCTCTTATCACCCTTTCCATCTGCATAGACATGGCTTTGTCGGTGTACTCTCTCTTATGTGGAAATGCTAAAGTACCACTAATGCTCATTAGCTTATGCGCATACTAAATTTCAATAAAAGCCTGCCTAGCACTGACGTTGCAACTCCAAACCTTCGATTGCATGTTAAACGTTCTCGCGGCGTTTGGGATGGAATTGACGTGAAATAAGATGCGAAACTGTTTTATTTACATTTCCGCATTTTTACATTCCTAATGATAAACAAGAAAGGTTTATATCATTTGGACCAAGAAACGCTTAATATCAGCATTGTTTATCGTATTGTTACGCTTTGACTCAACAAGTAGGAAAATTTCTCCTTACTGAGTGATATTTTTCCTCAAAAATAGACCAATTACATTCAGTAGCTTTCAATACAATTTTATTTGTAAAAAATGTTCATTTTCAACATAACTTCTGGATCTATCATTATAATTACAAAAGAGCTCCCAAGGATAAACAGAAACAAATAAACAGCACTCCAGAAATGTTCAACAGCATATTGCTAATAATGAATTAAAATGTTTTGCAAATGGGATTGGTAATTGTGACCAACAAGGATAAAATTGTATTAGATGCAGTTGGCAGTAATAAACCTTTATATGCACATATACAGGGTGCGGCAGAAACAATGCTCTATTTTAAATCGTGCGCTATTGTCGATCACGGCTTCCTAGAGAAATTTTGTTTGCATCTTTGCGTAGTGCAGCTCAAAACTTTTCTGTACTTCATATTACATGACCTTGACCGCTCTCTCCGCTGCACAGTACTACTTGACAGTCAGTATGGAATGCAGGTGGAATAAACATCGTGTGTTTGCAATTGAAACGTTTTCCAAATGTGGTGATTGAGTCGTAAGAACGCAGTTTTTCTTTCGGCAACAAACAAGAACCGCCCGGCTGGTCATCTATGGTTCGCACTCCATAAACAAGGCAACAGTAAGAGCTGCTTTAGAGCAAAGTCCAAGGCAATCAGTTCGTCGGCATTCATCCGACGCACACTGCTATCCGATATGTTAAGGGCTTGCGAATGACGACGAACTGATCGCGTTGAACTTTGCTGTAGCGCAACTCTTACTTTGCCATGTTTATGGAGTGCGAACGTAGGTGACCTACCAGTTGGCTTCTTGTTTCAAGCAGATGTTGTCATGAACTGTCTGGCCCAACTCGTAATCACCTTCCATGACGAAACCTTGTCCATTCCGACTGATGTCGAAATGTTGCCGAAACAAAAGCTGCATTCTTACGACACAATCATCACATTTGATAAACGTTTCAATTGCAAACTCACCATGTTTATTCAACCTACACCACATACTGACTACCAAGTATATGCAGCGGAGCGAGCGGCCAAGGTCATGTAATATAGCGTACAGAAAATACTTTGAACTGCAATGCGCAATGGTACAAACATCAGTTCTCTAAAAAGCTGTGGCCAACAATAGCGCACGATATAAAATGGGACACTGTTTCTGCCGCATCCTGTATTTTACATATACCCAAACCAGTTCAAGTTTGCCTACTCAAGTAGGCAAATCTGCTATGAACAGAGCTGTCTTCGAAGAATGTTACATCCTAAATTATCACTCGCTTAAATTCATGATGAACCAAAGAAAGTATATAAGTAATCAGTGACTGTTCTTGGGGATCAAGTGAGTTATTTTTACTGCAAGATGTATTCCATTAGCTGATAGGGATGACTCCAAAGCTGATGTATTATCTGGACTCTCTAAGTGGGTGAGAAATTTAATAGAAGAAAATCTATTATATATTTCAGTTTGGAAGTTTGCATTAATGTTGGCCACAATGAATCCATTCTTAATACTCATTTAAACAAGTTGAAGATTTTACAAAGTGAACAAAGTGTCAGCAAAAACAAATGATGAAGAAAACTGTTTGGAATACTTTCGGCAATTACTCCTAATTTGTAATAGTTCAAAATTCTACATGGTTAGTTGAAGATGACCCAATGCTACCCATTCTTCAACGAGGTCTTCATTTCTAGAAGTGATTTTTATCGCCTTCGCTGACTATAAAATATCTTTATTTGTTTGAAGGGCATAAGAACGTACAATGAATAGCACAAACAAAGCGCCAACGATCCCACAAATGAAGCAACATCGACCAAGCCTGGATCTTAAGGTTGCAGCCTTTACATGACAATGTATTTGGTCATCGAACAGCTTATAATATGAAAATATATATATAAAAAAAACTGGAGGATGCAAAGATTCCAAATACTTTGTGACCTTACCCTGTATTCCCAATCTTGTCCCTTTAGTCTTGAGCACAGATTACCTCGAGTTAACTCTACCGTTACTAGAAAGCTGTATAATAATTGCTGCACGCAATAAACTCAGTTCTGTTGGCAATCCCTCAGTCGGAGTATGCCAAGCCTTTGACAGCTGGTCGTTGCGTTTTCAGCGGTGCATGAGAGAAATGGAGAATGAAAATATTTTTATCACCATAGTTTATAGCAGCACTTTGTATAAGCACTTGCAAAACTTTTTGAAGTCCCTCATAAAACATGGAATGCAAATACACATTATTTTCTGCAGGAGGAATAAGTTTTAATACTTTTACCACAAAAAATCTCAATCATGAACAGTTTTATTGTGTTAAATGAAGTTTATTACGTTTTATTAATTTTGTTTATCAGTTGAAACTTACGTCATAATTTTTATTTCGTATGTAAGAACATACCCTGAAGTAAACGATATCAGTTATTTTTCGGGAACATGCCACAGACTTCAGGGTAATTTTTGTAATCTCTCGAATTTCTAAACAATTATTTTGGAACATTTGTTTCTCATAACTTCTTTGGCGTCCAGTATTGATATTTGTATCAATTGCTACTCAGATAACATTGTGTTTTTCTTACTGCCAGGCTCCAAAAATAATTATTGGAATTTCTACTCCATTTAGTGTTTGTTTTAAGTACCCTATTCTATATAGTACTCGTTTTGAAACCTCGCGTTTACCCGAGAATAAGATCGAGTAAAAAAATGCCAAGTCTTGGATTATCCCATTATAATTAATGATCAAGACAGCAACTTGTCTACTGACGTTTTTGTTCGGCATTTAGACTAAACAATTGAAGGTACTCGTGGCTCCTGGGTACCTAATGGCTTGCAAATGGCACATTGAATTAAACCCATCCTTTTGTTATATTGCCAGGAAGACAAATTTCTTGCAATAAACGTTGAATAAATTCATTGTAAGATTTTTATATAGGCACCTTTGGAAATTAGTTCATGATATAAGTTCATGAAGAAATTACATCTCCCTTTTTCTATACTATTATATTTCCCCATTACTACCTTTAAGTTCTAAGTGAAATGAACCAGGATTAAAATGCGAGCTTTATCTGTTTGGACCTTCTTCAGCCCCAAAGGAAACAGCTCAAAAGTGTGCTAAAGTTCTAAAGTTTGGTTGCAATTTGTATAAAAGGGGAAAAAATAATAATTATACCTAAAAACTAAATTGTATGCGCTAAACCTTATACAGAGTTAGCTCTTCTGAAGTACTGAGTTAGGCCTTTGATCCCACTTTCGACAGAGACATGTTTGCTGACTGGTTAGCAAGTATGTCACGTCAATTACAAGTCAGTTCGCATGTGATTGTTTGTTTAAGAAGGTTCATTAATTGCGAATGATTGCAAAGCATGTGCTCTCTATGGCACCACGAATATTTATTTATGACTCATGCATACTGACAGAGTTGATTCATTAGTTTCGAACATGTTTGGGTAACGATTCTCCGGTGTTAAACTATGTGAAGGCGGGGGAATAACTAAACGTTGCGGGAGGGTTTATGGACTCAGGGGGCCCAGAAAACTATTCTGTAATATTATAGGCTTAGATGAAAACATAATTTAGATGTAGAATAATATAATAATATATTTCATTCGCGCATTCCAAGGGTATACTATTTACATATTTTTATACGGTTTTATTTCTGTCCGATGAGCAAGCAACGTTAACCGTTAATCTTCACCCCGTTTCTCCAACACGTGTTCAACTCTTTGCGTCCTCGTCTCGCAAAACTGTTAACTTCCATACGCAACAATGATGTTTATGTTTGGAATGTGTGTAATAATGCTATTTTTATAATATAAATTTTTGAAAATGAGCAGATTAAATTATATATACAAGAATCACTATGAGAGTACACAATTAACATAGAAAAAAATTATGTGTCATAGAAAATCAGTTTCTTCTTGAGTGGCGTGTTCAACGACGCTCAAATGGGGAAACTAGGACGTAAAAGAGAAGAATTGGTCAGAAAGTTTAAAAATATTAACGTGTATTTTAAAAGTACAAGTGATGCCCTTCTTAGTGCTAGTGAACGTGGTTCAGTTGATGACGTGAATTTCAAAATAATAAATTAATCTGAGATTGTTCCACACAAAATGTTCCAATAGAAGGGTATCCTCCCCATACTGATGATGTGATATATTTAATTGATACTGTCCCTAGTCACTTTACTGAAGAATTGAGTGATGATATAAAAACTAACCCCATCAACCAAGACCCTTTGCCGAAAGACACTTATAAATATATCTTTCGGCTCCTACTATTATAACGTTAAAAAAAAACTGAACATTCAATAAGCAGGTTTTTGCAGATGTGTGGTATAATGGTACAATTAAGGATTGGCAGGCTATAGGAAAAAAGGATAGAAAAGCATGAACATCTTACATCCTATTTAACACACGAGAGATGATAGAAAAGTAAATCTATAATGTCACAGTTTTTCAAGGAAGAAAATGTGAAAGAAATTGAACACTATCGCGGATATTGAACATAAATTAACATTGACTTGTGATAACATAGCTTTTCGTGGCCATGCTGAAAGACCCATGTCTCATAACAGAGGTTTTTTTTTAAAGTTTTTTTTAATACTACTCGCTTTGTATAACCCATTAATAAAAACCCAAGATGACAGTGAGAAAGGAAGGATCAAATATTTAAGCCCCCAAATACAAAATGAGCTAATTTCACTATTGTCTCACTTATGATGTATTGTAAAAAAACATCAAGTTCCAGTTTTCTATTTAATTAGTTACTACTCGGATCGTGAGTAAAGAAAATCAGTTATGTGTAATCATTCCATATGTTACAATAGAACAGGGAAAATAAGTAAATATTTGCAATTTTTTATTGGGTTCTATAAAATATGTGGGCAAACTGGAAAATCGGAAAGGAAATCATTAAGATACCGAAAAATAACGAATTGGACTGCACGGTATGATGGTGCAGTTAATATAAGTGGAAAATATCATGGTCTGCAAGCATGTATCAAAGGCAGAGCGTCCACAATTTCTTATGAAATGCTCCTAAATTTCGGTGTTCTCTGAAAGCCCGTGGCAATGCATTCCAGAGACGGACAGTGATGATGAGTAAAGTGATGTTCGGTACAATGTAATGACAGTACGTGCTGGGATTCAGAACGTGTGTTAAGATTATGAGAGGAGAAAACGAGAAGATAGATAAGATATATGTATAATTTTGAAAAGTAGTGTAAGACAATGAATATTTCTTCGGTCTTTCAAGCGGAACCAAGACAGCATATCGAGGGAGAGTGTTATATGATAGAACAAACGCACATCGCATTATGATGGGAGTGTTTGGTAAAGGTTTAATAATAAAAGAACTGACCGAACTATTAATTGTTGAAAATCATGCAATTGCTAGCATTGTTCCTGATCTGTGTATAGCTCTACAACTTTTCCTCTCTTTACCTGTCACTACATCAACGGCCGAGAGCTCATTTAGCAAACTAAAGCTAATAAATACTCACCTGAACATACTGAGTTCAATATCTGTACTCTCCATTGAAAAGGAAAACAGCAAGACAGTCACCTCTGAGTTTCTGTCGATGAAGCAAAGGCACTTTGGAAAATGTGAGCTTATCTCGTTATTGTAGTTATTATTATTATTATTATTAATAATAATAATAATAATAATAATAATAATATACGAAATATACTTAAGTTAACACAGCAATGCAACGCTCTTTGGCTTGAGGAGGTGTGAGAAGGGGGGCCCAGAAAAAAATGTGCTTCTTAGTTACGCTACTGCTATGTGGTCATACAATTATACAAATCAAACTAATAAATTTAGAGAAAGGGAAAGTGAGGTAAGAAAGGAAAACTACATCCAAGGATTTGTATTGAGGAAACAGTGGTAATATTTTCGTGCATCGCGAAATATAAATTCTGCCAAAATAGTTTTTTTTTTTCCTCATCCAGTATTGTTACACGTAGCAAATAGCTTTAAAATTCGTACGTCATTAAAGAGGTTATTGGTTATTTTTAAATAGTTCATGCTTTGCAAAATAGAAAATAGAAAAATTAATAGCATTCTATGAATACGTTGTTGTGAGAACGTAAAAGATGATTTAAAAACAAGGAAGCTCTTCATGGATAACACTTAGGTCTAATGTGACACAAGGGTATCGTTTTCTTCTCTCAACCAGAAAAAGTCGAGTACAATTCCCAGTAGTGGCATTACCGCGCATACGTTTTCACTGTCGATTTCCCACAACTACCGATGTAGACATCAACGCTGCTATGCTATTTTACAAACCTTGCACATCATCGCTCATATTAATTTTATTTTGTCAACTTATTTCCACGTTTGAAGCTTTTTTCTGTTGACTATTTTCGGGATTCAGAAACACATAAGAGAATATCATTGTGCTAATGAATGCAGTGGATAGTTTGTTGAACAGAGAAAGTTGTATACTGAAAGCATCATCAAAACCCAGAGAGAAATCTCTGGGTTTGGAAAAGAAACATAAATTGCATAATTTATTAATTTAAAGTTAAAACATTCGTACTATTTTTCTTTTAGTGCATCCAGGACTGTGTTTAGTATTAAAAAGTTCTATATATTTATGGATTTTCTGTTAAACTAAGATAGCATTTACATAATATGCTAAGGGTTTTGAATCACAGCACCAATTTGGAAGAGAACTCAGTAGTGAATTTTACTAAACGTATATTAAGGTCAGTATCGGTATTAAAAAAGGCATTACACATGCCATTTTGGAAAGTAAGTTATTTTCAAATAATGATGCTCTTTTGCAACTATGCGTCTGTCGCTAACTACTATTTTACCTTACAATTTATCGTAGTGTGAATCAAATTTTGTTTATTGAGGCTGCTATCTTTGGTCTTAACCCTTCGGCTATTTTAACTCTTCGAATAAAAAAAAAGTCTAATAGAGAGATTACAGACTAGCGATAGTACAATTGTTTCTTTGGTGCTTAAGAATATTAAGATTAGGGGAAAAGATTGCCGCTTCAAATGACTGTAAATGTTATGAAAGACAGATGGATATAATATCAAGGTACACTATACCTATAGCCCGTGATATACGTACGCGACAATTTAAAATTTAAATGGACAATAACGTTATTCCGAATCCTAGGCAAATAATTTTTGCTTTGTTAGCTGTAAGAATTTATAATAACGCATAAAAACAGGCGTTAAATGTTCGATATCTTTCATGATTATAAACATTTAACTACAAATTAACATTTTGTATTGAAATGGCGAGGAATGAAAAGGAAATCTGCCATTTTAGCCATGCCAAGGGTAAACCGTTTGTGCATGTCTACCAACTGTGGCACCGTCGAGTGAAAGGAGTGAGGTTAGGGAGACACTGGGCAGTTAGAAGCCTGGGGCAATGAGATATGGACTTAGAAGAAGGAATTAGAATCCCTGAAAAATTGTGTTTTCACACCAAAACCGAAACCGAAACCTTTCCAAAGCGCAAGCCACTGCCATGCTGCACACAGCACCAACTCGCTTCACTTGATATTTTCAGCCTTGCAACAGATCTAACTGAATGAAATGAGGTGAAATGCGAGAGCGGAAAATTCTTGGAAAGAAAAGAAAGGATATCCGAATGCAAGTCCCAAACTATACTGCTTTATCCACCCCAGTCGGTAATTAACACCCTGACTATTAAGTAAGGTTAACAGGATAATCATTGTCTTGATTTTCCGAAGACCCAGTTGAACAAAGGGAAAAGATAACACTTTTGAATAGAAAAAGCAGGCGTATCTTGATTTTTATATAGTTCTACATATAACGTATATTTTTTATGAACGCATGATACACTATTAGAGACAGGAAAACAACTTGTTTTAAAAAATAATATTAAATAATAAAATTACAATATGGGGAAAAGGTATTTACAGACATGAGTGAATCAATTTATAAATTATTTATAGTTGCACTAGTTATTGCATTCTAAAAGAAAATCATTTGCTAGCTAGGCGCACTTTGGCTAGGAAAATGCCTATATTCAGCAATTTTTGTGTGATCTTCAAACAGGCCTCAGCATGCCAACATTGCCTTAAGAAAATATTTTGGAATCATAGTTTTTCTCAGGCACTCGCAATGGGTGCGTTCGGTCAGAACATGTGTCACTCTACAAAATGAGCAGATTCTCCTATCAGAACTATTCGTAATTGTTTTAGTCTTTCAATTTCTGTCTAAACCAGGCCTTCTCTATTTAACAAGTATATTCCATATTAATTACATTTTATTCGATAGGCTCAAGAAGACACTTTTACTTTTTTGAATAGAGCAATTGGCAACCAGCTTTAAAGAGTGTGGTATATTCCAAACAGTAAGAAGAAGATGGCTAATACAGGACTTCAAGTGTTATAAACCTAATGTTGTTATAGCGTCCATTATCCCGCCCAACGTTTAACATATTATACTGTTCTTAAATATATACCCACATCATTTTTAATGGTTTACAACTGTAGCTCTAAATACTTATGGCAAATTCATAATTAAAAACTATAATGAAGGATGTTTAGAAAATAAAGTAGAAAACCAGTATCTTAGACAATATGCGCAGTAATGAAATATTTTCTGTCTAAAAAAATTATAACTATATCCAGATGAATTTGGAAACGGTTTATCATTGTAATATCTTAAATTATTAACCATCTTCATGTATTGACTACTGGCAACCTTATAATATTACATAATCATTTAAAGTTATTTAAAATGTAAAATTAAGCATGATTTTGTACAAAATATTTAATGCACTAAAATAATTTGACATGTAAATTCATTTGGAATGCAAATTTTAACAAATTTTCACTATATGCACAACTTATAAGAACTGCTTTTTGAATTGCACTGTAGACCGCATTGGAGTATTTTTTAAAGCATGGGATTTTAAAGCGATGTGCTACGTGTAACATTTGCCGGTCTCTTTTGGTAGAATGGCGCAGGATGACACTGAAAGCAGATGACGGGAAAAATTGAATATATGTGGATTAAATCGGTAAACAGTGGTCCTTTGGTGAAAAAACACACCTAAATTTGTTGCTTATTCCATATACAGTTTACTTTTCATTAATTCACCAAAAGAACACTTATCGTAAAGCAAACCACGCATCAAGAGCAAAACAACTATTGATTTATACTCCTGAAGTGTTTGTTTTATAAGCCATCGAAAACGGTACAAAATTCTGGATGAGGGAAAAATTGTTGAATAGGTGAAAGGGAAAATTAAACAGCAGAATCAATGCACAGTGGGTTTAAATAAGGAACTCAGAATATTATCTGTACAATTCCATGATTTAGAAACCTCTTTAATCCAATTTAAATGGAAACTATATTGAATTCCAGCGAAGAAATCGACATATTACCTTTCATATTCATCACACTCTGATTATCTTTTGTTCTAATCTGTACTGTTATTTCGAAAAAAATAAACATTATTTGTTTCCAACCCCCAAAATACTCCAGAACTACTTCGGATATTATAAATTAAATTAAATTTCATTAAATTTTGTTTCCACATGCAATTATATATAAGTATATCAAACTTTGTTTAAATGCAGATTACGGAGTTTTTACAAATTGTTAATATACTATGAATTCATAACAACCTAGAATATGGCAAATTTGAGATTACATAGGCGAAAATATTATACTCAGCGACAAGCTTGAGGAAAAATACCATAATAACAGGTACCGTGAAGGCCTCCTTGATCTACTAGTAGCGTTTACAACTAAAGATGTTCAAATTTTTGTAATAAATAAATAACTATAGTCTTTCTCTCAGCTGCTAACGTAGTTTATACAGCTTCTTCGGCACGGAAATCGCAAAACTTAAGCGGCACTAACAATACTATTACATTAAAGTTGATTTGATTCCATTGCTAAAAACTTTCGTTTTACATTAACCATGAGCAGATGTAGTAACATTAAAGTGGTATCTATCGGACATGCTTATGTGCCAATAGTTAACGAAAACGACCACCCTTCAAATATGAAAATTCGACATTTAGTTACAGTAAATTTTAATGCATAGGAAATATGATTGAATGTTTAAAAAAATACAACTAATATTTTTTAATATAAACTGTAAACAGGTTAATACAGTAAATTCACAAATTTCCTGTATTAATTTCTTAATTTTAACACTTTATAGAGGCTGCAAGCCATTATATTTTTTAGGTTAAGTAAATTGAATAAAGTATTTACTATTATTATAATTAATTATAAATAGTCTTTGCTTAAATAACTTTAAACTGTTTTGCCTTCTTTAAGAGCCCATTAATAGTTCGTCACTAAGAAGATACCTGAAATAAAGTGCATAACTTTTGTAACGTCTTATCCATTATTTACTAGACTTAAAGTAGTACAAATATTCACCTCCATTTGTTTTACTTTTTCTGTTCTTGCTAGTATTCACACACTTTTGCACTATAAACTTCTTTAAGAAACGTATTCGCATTTAATTTAATATGAAGAAACAACACTATTCTAATATTTTGCAAATATCCGAAATAAGATGCAAATTCTATATAATATATACTTCTGAAGAGAGCAGTAGAAATTGGCAATAACATCTCCGGCACGCTAGTAAAGCCGTGGGTTTATAGAATATAAAATATTGGGTCATCCAATTATCCGATGACCGAAATGATGGTAGGAACTGCTTCGATCAATAAGTCATCACTCACGGCTAGCCGGTTAAACAAGTAGGGGTGAGCGCACGAGACAATACAAAAATCAGCAGAGAAACACTAGAGTAACATTCCAATGAATTATAATGCGCTTAAAAATTATGTACTCATCCATGCCACGCAAGGAGATGCTGGAACTACCTACTCTCATTTTCCACACAATTTCTGGAATTTGTTTATGAACTTATCCTTCTTAAGTTTTTATAAATCGCATGAATTCGAGCTAAATAACCTAGAAATTTCCCTTAAAATTTTCCTGACAACCCAAGTGGACTCGATATGTACTACGAATAATAAATAAATACTTGTGTGATAGGATAATTAGACCTACTATTAGTAATCTTACCAGACTTTACTCTAGGATTAGACACAAGTTTTTCTTTCACTATTCAAATAGCACTAAATAGTGTAATATTCAAAGCCAACGCAGCAGTTCGATAAATCTCGCGATCGTTATTGTCTGATACAGTCCCTTGTCACCTTGTCGATAATCAGATAATTGGATTTCCTGATATTTTCAGTGGCCCTTACCCAAAAAAATTGACATATATCTAAACGTATTAGTAAGGCAAGCAGTAACCGTAATGAATGATTAAACATGTAGTAGAATTTAAAACTCATTACGCTAGACATATAAAAATAACAGCTCAAATACTGGAGTTTCAGAGAAATGTGGGATAGTTGGTCCTAAGTTTAATGGACATGACACCTATTAAATCATTTTAAATGCGATATATCGTATTTCCAGACGGAAATTTTAAGTATTCAGGGTGCAGTATTTTAAACAAAAAGTAATAATAATAATAATAATAATAATAATAATAATAATAATAATAATAATAACCGTTGTATAACCGCTTCAAAGATTCAAGAGATGTCATATGTTCGGTATAACAGCATCTCAGAGAACTTCAACTTCGCTTTCCTGATCGAATCAAGTGGATCTATAGTTGTACCCATGATGATTTCGCTACAGACTCATCGTTTCACCAAAAGTCCCATGTGTGCTGGGGATCGAACTCGAAACTTCCGGATCAGCAGGCACACGCTAATTATTAGACAATTCAGGATTGGTTTATTTGATATAAAACCAGGAAATACAGATACAGTCAAACTCATGGTTGGTCTCATGGACGACTGTCCAGTATTTTTAACATAGAATGCATATTCTTTTGCTAATTCTACATTTCTATTCTGATTTTTAAGAAGAACAAGGTAAGCCAAACGTTTTATTATAACTTCTTACTGTAGCTGTTTCATTGCCCATAAAACGGATGCACCACAAATGTTGTAAAGAAACGCGAAGTTTCATAAATATTACAAATCCCATGTCGATAAAACAATCTATAAATCCACGAGTGGTAGACGTATTATAGGGTCACCGTTGAAAACTAATCGGCAGCTAACATTTACGGGAAGATAAACGCGTGGGAGCGAGGGAAGTTTTATAACCCGTTAACAGCTCTTGTTCCCGATTCCTCGGGCTCATGGGTTTGATGACAAAGGTTTGATTCCCGGTTTGACCCCATTTCCTGAGGAAGGATTTACAAACTGGGACAGGTTTCCTCCAGACAGCTTGCAGTAGCACTTTCCTAATGGGCGGCCCACACATGCGCTCTCGAAATCCCCTAGCTATAACGTTTTAAACAGTTTAGATTCCAGAGTTGGATAAGCAATTGCTTCCTTTCCGAACTGCGGGGGTATTCGGCACTGCAAAGCTGTAAGACATTTGCTCTTTATAAAGTTTCCTAACGATTTTGCTTGCGTTAAGAATACAAACACTTCATTAAAACTTAATTAGGACATTTTTTAAATAATATGCTTGTTTATGCATCGTAAATAGCTAACATTCAGTATTTTAATGGTGTTTAACGCCCGTTTTTACTATTGAAGTACTACAGGCAGTGGACACTGATGACATATGAGATGAAATGATAAATTGGGAAAGGAAATTTTTTAAGAAAGGAAACGTTCCAGGCCTAATTTTAGGGTACTCCCCGGCATTTTCCATTTATGAGAACTGAGGAAAACATGGTAAAATTCCAGTCAGGGAGGGCTGTCTAGGTGGGAATTGAACCCCAGACCTCCGTTAATGAGTCCGAGCCTTAAAGACCTACTGTCTAATAGTCAGTGGTGAAGGGTGGCTTTTCATATAGGGTAGGCGGAGACACAGGGGCATTTTAATTATGCTAAATGTACCAAGAACATGTTTTTGTATTGTTATCACAAAATGTTATCATATTCAAAATAATCGCATGTGACTATTAGTAATTTAATTGATAATTAAATTAAATGACACAAATATTTAAAAATGACGTGTTCCATGGCTCTCTGCTAAAAAGAATACACGAATCACTCTTGAAATGAATTATTGACCTTTTTACTAAATTTTTCACCATCCCCTTCTCTATACTCCTTGTAAGATGCCGCGCCTTTCCGGAAATGACGGGAAATAGAGGGAAAGCAAATATGAATGAAGAGTCAGCAATGAGATTATTTTAAAATAAAATAATTACATCATTCCGTATTACCACAATATAACTAAAATTAGAGAAATAGTATATTTGAATGTCGTCTGTATCCGGTCCTTCTGTTGGGAAAACATAATCTACTCGGTGGAGAAGAGGCTAGCTTCCCTTGTATAGAAAACTTCATGAAAGGTCTCTTTCACCTTCGACTATCTAGTTCAAACAAGGAAATATTTCAACTCGTAAATAGAAATGAACAAAAACGAGACAATACTCTAATTTTGGGTAGGTTCAGCCCTGCAGCCTCAATGAACACTTTGCCCTTGCTAACAGTAAGCAAATACTTATGTACTTATTTCTTTTAACCCGTTTATTAAACGTTTATAATACTTTTAAAACAACAGGAACCCAAATATGGCGTAGTTTCTGTAGTTGTAGACCATAGTTGGTACGTTAAATAAAGTAGTCCTATTCTTAGTTGCACCAATTTCAGTTCTGCATCACAACACAAACCCGCAGACTTGCGTGGCCTGACAAATTCACTCAACTTTGTCGTCTTTGTGTTTGCCATTGTCGATTCCGTTGGATCTTCAGAAAAATACACACTACCACTGCCTGACTTATGTACTTCGCAAACACTTTCAAATTTGCAGTTCAGCTTCAAAACCAAATGTGCTTAATGCTCGATAGATGACAGAACTTTATTTGGTTTTTTCTTGTAAGACCAGCATCAAAGTGGAACTAAAAGATTGATTGTAACTGAAGAGTCCACAGCAAAATAAGAGAACGGTAGATTTTATTAGTTTTACAAAAAGTTACATAAAGTTTAACCTTTAAAACCTCATATCAATATATTAAGCGAAAACATATTTAATTCATTTTCACACTATTTATATGGGCTCTAATTAAGTACTATACTCCTTACAAAAGACAACGAATCTGCAACTAGGCTAGGAAAAGACATAGACGCATGCAGAGAGAAATAAAAAAGTTTTTTTTTTTTTTTTTTTTTTTTATAAAGAATTCCTCTAAATAGTGCAGTAATTTCAGTTCATTTGTTGATGCGAAAATACAGAAATTTAGTTTGAAGTTAGCGTTGTTTCAGGCGATATGCTTTATCGTAGCATTTCAAACTTTTTCAAAGCAAAGTTACTTTAATTTTATTATGCTTTATTCACCTATTAACTTATGCTGTATAAAATAGAAGCGATATACTTAACTTATATTATGAAAATATTTTTACATGTAAGCTAATATTATAGCTCCTGAAATCATATGATCCTATAGACATGTCCTTTTCAATTTCAGTATGTGGGCTATATATTTAGATTTGATTATCTGCAGTTGTCTACAATTCAATCACTAGGCATGAGTTGAAAACTTATAGCTGTGCTGTCTCTATTTTTTAGATGATTTACAACTATAAAAGGAAAAAATACAGTGTGTTTATTCCGCTATGCAATCGGAAATTGCCTTTAACCGACAATAAGTTACTGCGTATCGTCCCCGTCACCTTCCGAAGGAAATCTAATCGCGCGGTCGAGCTCATTGCATGCATTTTAGTTTCATTCGCAATATATTAGTAGTAAATATAAAATAATATTATACCCATCATCACAACAATTTGCCTGCTCGCCGTTTGAGGCATGCCCGAATCCTTTAGAGAAGATTTTAAAAAATTCGCCGCAATTCGTTCTCCCGAATATTATAAATAACCTTCCTGAAATTTTGTTTCAACGCCTACATGAATTTTATTTCGGATATAGCAGTAATTCTATATGGACGAAGATGCAGCAGCTGAGTGACTTTACACGCACTGCTGACAGATACAACAACTTGCTGGGTTAACCGTATTCTTCGAGAAGTTATAAACCATAACACATTTCATCAAGTTTCTCTTATGTAACCCTGTTGTCTGGTCACAGCTTTCTGTCAATGAACATATCTTGGATTCGAATTCTATTAATGAAACTGAAAATTATACTTTCGGATAGAAATATTACTCCTGGAAATTTAGCATGAAATTTCCTTCTATAGTACTTGTGCCATTTCTTTTTCATATAACAATTTTGTTGGCTCTAGCCCGTATCTCATCTAAATATGCAGTAAATGTCTAACATGCACTTCCTACAGAAATGCAACTGAAACAGTTGGCGTGATAAATACCAATGATTGCTCATTTGCCTACTAGGGGAACTTAATCTCCAGTCATATTAGGAATCGCGCGTCCACTAACATACTAACTCCGATTCCGTAGCCGAATGAGGGCACGATATAACTAGCAAGGCTAAAAAGTACAACACTACATAAGCGGAAGGCTGAAACCAGCTTATGGATACATCGGCTAGTTTTTACAGAAACATTAAATTACAAGAGTTTAAAAGAAATTGATGAGATGTTCTTTGGCTTAACGAGGGTTGATTTTTATATTGGTGTATGCTTTCGCTGCACCAAAAGGAAATTACGCCGCCTTTTATTGATGCACGTGCTGGGTAGAGCTAATTTGTGCATTCTAGGAAACAACCGTTGAGGACTCTGGCTGGAATCCTCTGCCGCTCGTGCTCGTGGATTTAATCGCTTTCAAGCAAATACATTTATTTTTCTGGGGAAAACATTAAAAACACAACTTCCATTATACTAGTCTATTTAATATTGTCGACATTGGCGTACATGCGACAACTAACAGAACTCCTGTCGTTTAAAAGCAACAAGCTACTTGACGTGGTTTCTAGTGCACAGAAAGGGCAGGTCTTTTCTGTAGTCTGTTGTTTCAATGGTTGTGCATCACTTCTGCCTTCATTTTTATTTTCCATTTGCAAGGATGGATAGATAGATAGATAGATAGATAGATAGATAGATAGATAGATAGATAGATAGATAGATAGATAGATAGATAGATAGATAGATAGATGGATGGATGGATGGATGGATGGATGGATGGATGGATGGATGGATGGATGGATGGATGGATGGATGGATGGATGGATGGATGGATGGATGGATGGATGGATGGATGGATGGATGGATAGATAGATACATAGATGGATGGATGGATGGATGGAGGGATGGATGGATGGATAGAAAGACAGACAGACAGATCGATCGATGGATGGATGGATGGATGGATGGATGGATAGATAGATAGATAGATAGATAGATAGATAGATAGATAGATAGATAGATAGATAGATACATAGACAGACAGACAGACACATAGATAGATAGATAGATAGATAGATAGATAGATAGATAGATAGATAGATAGATAGATAGATAGATAGATAGATAGATAGATAGATAGATAGATAGATAGATAGATAGATAGATAGATAGATAGATAGATAGATAGATAGATAGATAGATAGATAGATAGATAGATAGATAGATAGATAGATAGATAGATAGATAGATAGATAGATAGATAGATAGATAGATAGATAGATAGATAGATAGATAGATAGATGGGTGGATGGATGGATGGATGGATGGATAGATAGACAGATCGATAGATAGATAGATAGATAGATAGATAGATAGATAGATAGATAGATAGATAGATAGATAGATAGATAGATAGATAGATAGATAGATAGATAGATAGATAGATAGATAGATAGATAGATAGATAGATAGACAGACAGACATAAAGATAGATAGATAGATAGATAGATAGATAGATAGATAGATAGATAGATAGATAGATAGATAGATAGATAGATAGATAGATGGATGGATGGATGGATGGATGGATGGATGGATGGATGGATGGATGGATGGATGGATGGATGGATGGATGGATGGATGAATAGGTAGGTAGATGGAATGGTATATAGGTAGGGAGACAGGTAGATAGGTAGGTAGATGGATTGGTACATAGGTAGGTAGACAGGTAGATAGGCAGGTTTATAGATAGGTAGATATGCAGGTAAATAGGTAGTTAGATAGGTAGGCTGGTAGGTAGATAAGGCCTAAGTTTAGGGTACCTCACCGGCATTTTCCATTTATGAGGACTGAGGAAAATCTGGAAAAAAAAACAATCAGAGACGACGGGAATCCTGGCGGGATTTGAACCCCAGGCCTCCTGCTCATGAGTCCGCGCCTTGACGACCTCGGCCACCCGGGCGGTGGCAGGTAGATACATAGGTAGGTAGGTATGTAGGTAGATGGTAGGTAGATAGGTAAGTAGCAAGGCACAAGTTCCTCAGGTTCTGGGTAACTTCCATGCGCTTTGTACTCTGGAACCAGGAAATGTGACCCAAACATTGCTTTGCATTACAATATGTCAGTAACAACAATGTAGGATCTCTTTCTTTGATACCGCACACTACAGGAGAGCTGCAGCCACTGGACAAAAGTTCATTTCCAACGAGAAATCAGCACGCATTGTTACCAACGTTAAAAAATAGTCAAAATTGTACACCGTAATTCCTAAAAACAGTCTCGCACTTCGTTTCGTGTAAAAGAAGGCGTTATAATGGGAATATCTATTCCGTGAAACATTTCGCTCGAGTTTCAATCAATCGCTGACACAGTTTCGTCGGCACACATTGAAGGATAATCAGAAACACAAGAAATAAGACCTTAACAGCAGCAGATTCCTGAAAATCTACAGACTTCCACACAAGTATTAAAGAACGGAGAGAAGTGCTCTTTTCATTTTAGATTTTGAAGGAGGTCGAAACCTCAAGATTGGAGAAGAGGCAACGCTCTGAAATTCTAACTAGCACGCCAATTAAAATACAACAGCAATTAAAACTACAAACTAAATGTAAAACATAGATATGAAGCAAAGAAAAAGAAAAAAATAAACCCTGTTTCAACGTGAAAAATTACAAGCATCATATTTCTACTGCTTGGGGCTGGAGAGAGGGCTGGTTAGAGGAATGTGTTGATAATGTCCAACTATTCACTATTAATATTCTGTTTTTGCTAAAGCAAAGAGATGGACCGACTCTTAAGTATTTGAATAGATGACGATACACATGCAGTGCGTGATGTTTTACTTGGCAGATAAAGCTCTCTCCCCGCATACGTCGCCAGCCATCTCTCCAGCTCTCAGTAATACTTACGTAGTACGTTCAGGACTGAAGATTGGGTATAGTGTGGAGACTACAATGATTGGGCTCATGAATTGGTGCCTCCTATAAAGAAACTGGAGCCTATTACTGCAATATTTGCCAGTAATAACGGTTTTTTGTTTCACCCGATGGTAGCATCACAAGAATAACAGGTAAAAAAAAAAATTGCCTCATTAAAACATAATTGAAGAATTTTAATCTCTTTTATAACATTTCTTAGTTATATAAAACTGAAATATAATTTTGTAATAAATAAAATGCCTCTAACATTATTCCATTACTAAACTCCTGAATCGATTCACTTTGTCCGGATTTTCCCTAGGCATTAAAATGCAAAAAATTAAACTTGAACCTCAGTGCTTTATTTTGTTTGATGCTTTTGTGCGTTTATATAGATGAAACTTCTAGAACTTTATGTACTATCCTTGCGAATATTCCTTTGGTTTCCTTTGGAGAGGCACCGGCCTCTCCCATCCTACTCACCAGGCCACGTTAACATAGTACACCAAGCAGATCTCTTTTTCCATTTGTTCAAGCTGATCGAATGTTCGCGATACCAGCGTCATAGTCATGTTGGGTGGCGCGCTCTCGGCCCCTTACTTGACATACAGAAGTCTCCGATGGAGTGGAATGTATGGTTTCGGTTTTCGTTCTAAATACTTAAGCCTGGAGCCTTTTCCGACATGTACACCCACTGACCCAGATAAAAGATTGTTTTGGAACATTTTAGGGTAACGTTATTAATTGTATTTTATTATGTTTCATTTGTAATAGTTTTAGATTAGAATGGATCTGAACTTTTCAGCCAATGTGATAAATTTATTGTAACCAAGTATTTAAGGTCCTTATTCATATCAAAGCAAAAGATATTATAATATATTTGTGCCTTAGTATTTATTTGCCAGGAATTTGATGAATAGTATAGTAAATGTGAACAAGATTTAAAGCTTCAAAGAATTCAAGATTTACAGTTTCAAAGCCTCACGGATTTAAAGTTTCAAGGTTTCAATCTTCAATGTTTCAACTATTTCAATGTTAGCAATTATTTAAGCTAATGTGTTGTTGAGCTTCACTCACACAATTTGCATGTTTAAAATTAACTTATGTTTCATCACAATACTACTATTATTATTATTATTATTATTATTATTATTATTATTATTATTATTATTCAAAACTGAAATCCATTTTACATATGCTCAATATATGGGCTGTTCCATGTGAAATCGGACAAAAATCATTTTATTTTTATATTTAATCGACGAAATTTCATGAACTTATGGAGACAGAAGAAACCATAAGTTTGAGTATTTTTATCTTTTTGAAATGAACATCTCTAAAATACATGGGGACATATAAACCAGTCGTATTAAGTAAAATATTCTGAGAAACTATTTGCAGTAAATAGTTCTTTGTTAAATATTATTTAGTTGTATGGAGTTTTACTTTTGAAATTAATTTGTTTCATAATCTTTTAGTTACTTTAAACTATTTTTACTATCCATTCTCATTCCTTACTTATATAGAATAAGATGAAATTTTCATATTACTGGTGTCTTAACAGTAAGCGAGAAAATAAATCCGGAATGAGATTAGGGTTGTTTCCAACCACTTCCACTTACGCACAGTTTCTCCAATGAAAGCATAGCATGTGGTCATGTCAGGGAGTGTCTCAACGCATTAACGACCCTCCACTATTCCAGTATTTTAAAGTGACTGCAGTTCTTTCAAATAAACTATAATTAAATAACCCCTTGAATAAATAAAAATACTTATATACATTATAATTTGGGCGTCTGTATTGCATAGTTCTAAATATTTATTTTGTCGGTCCTGGTGGTGTAGTGGTACAGAAAATCGCGGGTTCAAACCCGGCCAGGATCGATGGGTTTTTCGGTCGTAAAATGTATGACTTCCTTCGGAAGGGAAGTAAAGCCGTGAGCCCCGTGTCGTAGATTTGCAGCACATTAAAGAATCTCAAGCGTGAAAGAAGAGGCCTCTAAGCAAAATTTGCCTGCTGTGTCTCGCTCTGAATTAAATGTGACGCTGGTGACCTGAGATGTTAAAGAACGTCATAAATAATCCAAAAAAAATAGTTATTTATTTTCAACAAAATTTTTAATATTTATTGCAACGATATATACTGAGAACAGGGATTTCACATTTTGCTTCCCTTGATGCTACATATATTTAAAAAAAAAAATAATAATTGACTTAAAAAAATATGAGCTCAATTTTTTAAAACATCTTGTGCGATTTGAGATGAATGTTTCGTATTGTTACTGCTCAATATATGACACTAATTTTGTCACTGTTAGAAACTGTACAAATTGCCTCTTCTCGCGTATTGCAAAATTATCTTTCTATGGCCATATCTTGGGAGTTTTTCTTCCAGCATACTTCCAAATTTAAAGGTGACTTAGTGTGTTGAATAACAGCGATTTGGTGCATTATACCAAATATACATATACATATTTATTTTTCATGTGTGAGCAGAAAACTTTAAATAGAATGCCAATGAATTTGAGAAAGAATCAGGCTATACTGTTAGTTATTTAGAATCAACATCTTAAATGTCTATTTAGATATTTTGAACCATGGCTTTCAAACATGTGTCATCCTCTACCATGTAAGTGTTACTTCTTAACCTAACCAACCTACTGTAAAAATGTCTTATCCACTAAAATTTAAAAAACCAAATTACTCAATTTTAAATATTTGTACAAAATATGTTTGAAAGTAATTTGCAATAAATTTCTGAGCTGTAGGTTTCGTTAAGTTATTTTATTTAAGAATAGTCTTGAACATATCTTTAGCGTCTCATTCAATTCTGGGCGTGAAATGACCGAAAACGATTACTCTTTCAGACTTGAGGCGTATAACGAAATTTGTGGTATATGACATCTTCTCGAAAAGTTTAATTTCTACATTGGTACGTCAACGATTTGCTGTTTGATTTCTGACATGTAAATTGCAACCTTTATAGACTCCTATCTGCTTATACTTTTGAAACACCCTGTAAAGTAAATTTCGTAACAGTGCTGCCTCTTTTCAAAAATACATGTGGAAATATTTCAGCGCCGTATTTTAACGGAGTTTATGGAATTACGGAAAATATAAAGTACGTTTGTTGCCTGGTTGTAAACATATCGAACTGTCATTGGTCAACTTACCGCTTGGCTACTACTGGACAGTTATTTTATTGCTCTTACTGTCAGAGCAAAGTTTATTTAAAGCTAGGAGCGAAACGAATCACAAATACGCACAGTATCTGCTGAGTGACTTAAAGGTGAAGTGAACGGCACAACTTGTCTCTCGTGCTCAGCACACAAATTTATTGGTTCGCTGTTCTAAATCATGATGCAGCTAATAATACAACAGCTTTAGGGAATAAGCCACTAGCGCATCAATAAGGGTTACATGATCAGTTATGAAACCAAAAAATATGCTTAAACTCGGCTTTGCAAATTGGATTCGCTACTTATCGAATCACTTACCTTCCCATTTGCTGTTACAGAATGAAATCTGGGTCCCCTAGGTCGGCAAATACCTGGTCTGTACGCCAGACTGTGCATTTGATAATTTCTTCGTAACGTTGCATACTTAAGACAGTTTGAAACGAGATAACCGTGTTAATTTTATCAGAAACATAGGAGTAAAAAACGAAAAAAGTTCATTCATTTACTTGTGTAAATAAGGCCCTCAACTTAAAACTTACCGCTTGTCAGTCACTGGACATTGATGTTTGTAATGACTGCGCAAAGGAATAGACTACGCTCATTACCAATCTGCTAAGCTCTGGCACAAACTCTGTGTGTGCTACTATCAAGATTTGACGTTTTTTATTCTCTGCGTTAGAAGACTAAATTATTGTTTGGTATTGATAAAAGGTGTTTAACTTGACTTCTCAACTTTGAGAAATAATTGGTCGTACAAAGAGAATACATTTTTGTTAAGAAACATAAACTCGGTGACTCCCGCCTCATGGTTTATGCTTGGATTTAGAAACTCATTTCACTCTAGAAGCATGGGCCTTAAGTCCCTCTAACACTTTCTGTTTCACTGCCGAAATAGTTTGTTGTTGACCTGTGTGTTGCGCATCCAATCAGCTTTTTCTGTCACACTGCAATCGTACGTACGTTTATTGTTCTTGTTAATGCTATGGCAGAAACATTACGGAGCCCCACTGCACTTCAGTGTTTAACTACAGAATTCTGAAAACAATGAATAAGAAGTGCAGGACCTTTAGTGTGGCCAGCGCGTGGCCTTTTAATTTTTCCTTTGGGAACATGTTACAAAATCGTTAATCTCATTTGAAGATCGGAACTGATTCACCCAATGAAAGCCAAATTGAAAATGTTCAATTGTGAAAAAACAAGTTTTATTAACTTTTCAGAAAAGGAACGTGAACTTGATTTTATTTCATTCTGCTAAAGGTCGGGAGGTACCACCATTTGGATGCACAGCTCCTTAACGACATTTCAACCAACATGTGTTCCTTAACACTATGTGGCAGGTATTCTAATAATGAAGACTGCAAAGAATATAATTTGTCTGCAAGCTCCTTAGTGCCAAATTTCTATCGAAATATTTTTGGACATAAACTGGAATTCTGAAGTTTCTCAAGGTATTTACACAAACATTGGCCGTGTGTGCTCTATTTGCTATTTTAGAGCCAATTTTGTGAATTATTAATTCCAAATAAACAATTTAAGATGAAAAAAGTGTGAAATTTCCCAGATTGTGTTCCATTTAAATAGGTAAATGCAAGGCACACGAAAGACAGTTTTTGTTAAAGGCATTCAAAAGTCATTCACGTTCGTTCTTGTGTCAGTTATGACTCGACATTTTTGCAAGTTCCTTAACGATCTATTTTCAGTCACCTGATTGTATCTTTATTGCTGCAGATGCTGCTGAAAATGGCGGTAAACTGCAGAAGAAAAACTTAGAGACATAGCTTTATACTAGCTGATCCAAACAGCACCCAGCCTACAATATGTGCTCGCGCGGTACTTACAAGTCAGTTATCAGGCGACTCTTGTGTTGGAAGATTTGTTAATACGGGGGTGAACGATCTTTTACGCAACCGGTTTGGCGGCGTACGGCCGGCCGGCGAGGCTGGCTGCTGTGTCGGCGGTGACAGGAAGTCCGCAGTAAATATAGTACGGTTTGTCGCGTAAGTTATTTCTAAAATACCATAACACAAACACTTAAAAAGACAAGTAAATTACTCACGTATATTAAGCAAGGAGATGCTGGAACTGCCTCCCTTAGTTGCTGAAGCATTTCTGATACCTGCTTAGGAATTTTTTCTGCAGTTCCCTGTGAGGGTTGGCAGCAATTTCTGATGAATGTTAGTTTTAAGTTCATCTAAAGTGTGGATTTATTTTATACTCTTTTTCTTTTAATGCCCCCTATAGATAAAAATCGCAGGGAGTTAAATCGGAGAAATAAGGGGAGCCACGTGTTGTTAGTGATGACTCTATTTTGAATTACATCATGGATTTCCTGTAATGAGAACACACTTTGGGGAGTGGAATACTTTTATTGCCCCGTTTCACTTGATACACTTTCACTCAATACACTGTATAGCGTCGCCTATCAAACAAGTGTTACTTGCGCAAGATTTCAACTCACACTCATGTCTCTCGCAGCGGAGAGGAAATATATTCCCCGCCTCCACCGACAGCGACATAGCGTTACCGGCCGGTCCCGCGGTTGCGTCAAGAATTGCTCACCCAGTAGTAAGCTGCGTGATTGCAAAAAGCTACAACAGAATGCTTTCTACGGCACGATGAGGATTATGTAGTGAACTCGTCAAGTTCGAACACAATTTGAACAAAGAATCTTCTTATTATTCTAAGTTATTCAATACTCGATAATCCGGTTAAATATTTTGAAAAACAAAAAGTGCTTAAGGTGAAGAGTTCTCGCAGAGGAATCAGATACCTTTGATCATCGCTTAGACCTTTCTTCCTTAAACCCTTTCGGTATCTTACAAATTATATGGGGATTTCTTAAAGTTCTAAGTGTACGTAAGTATAAGTTATAAATAATAAATACATTATTAATACTCCTGCAAAATCTAATATGGACAATAGTCACTCTGTTGCTCATTCACCAGGATAAGTCCTAGCCTGTTGCTCATGGTACTTTCAAGCCTTACACTACATTTTAAGAACTAAAAATAAGTTAAATAATTCCTACCACCAATATGCCGAGAGTACCAAAAATGTATACACACTTTCACAGTAGACATCTATTTAATATATTTCAAAGTTGGACCGAAAAACAACAGTACTGTGTAGTATGATGTTCTGTAAACATATGTGACTCACATTACGTTATACTAGCGTTGCTACAGCAAAATGGAGCCAAGATTATCGTTTGAACAGCGGAAAGCAATTTTGAAGTATTTTGGAAACCCGAGAATGTTGTTGAAGTTCAAAGGCAATGGAGACGTGTGTACAGAACAGAACCGCCAACGCGAGTAACAATTGCACGCATTCGAGACAAATTTGAGACTCATGGTACCGTATGCGATGTTCACAAGGGCAGATCTGGGAGACCTCGCACAGCAACAAGCCCCGCGCACTGGATCCAAGGCACTGGATAGGACGAAAAGGTCCGACTAAGTTTCCACCGCGTTCTCCGAATCTAACTCCATTGGACTTCAACCTATGGAGAACACTTAAGGATGTTGTATACCGTCAGCTACACTGACAGCACTTCGGGAAGAAATTCAAACGGCACGTGCTGCAATCGCTGAGGACACTTTCGCAAACTTACTCAGTCAGTAGTTCAACGTACTCAGAAGTGTATCGAAGCCGATGGTGGGTATTTTGAGTAACTACTGTAACTGTAAAAGTCTAAGATGATTAGTGCTTTTCATTTTCTGTTTGCGGGAATTCAGTTTTGTTATGTTAACACATTTTTTTCTTTGCTTGAAGTGTGTATACATTTTTGACACCCTTTGTATTCACACAGTAATCTTCACAGTTGAGAACTACAGTTAGGAAAATATTTTTTCCTTCACTCCTTTATCTAGCCACACATGCTCACGATTTAACCATTGCTTTTACCACAAAAATTTGAAAACACCCAAGCTCCTAAGGTTCCTCATCGTCGCTGCGTAGGTACATGTCTACACATCAAGTCTTGCTGCAAGGCCTTCCCACCGCTATTTCAATTGTTCCGCAGTATATGTCTTCTCTTGTGCCCATCTACTTCCTGACATACGCGTTCTTACTCTTGTCTTTTAAGGGAATTCCAAGAATTCTTTTCTCCATTTTCTTCTGGAAAACTTGCAGGATTCTTTTGTTTTTGGAGGTAAGGGACCATGTTTGGCATTCGTAGAATAGCGCTGGTGTCACACAACGTTAAAAAACTTTCTTTCTTCTTCGTAGGGATATAAAGTTGTCCAAAAGATGTATTTTAGGCTCCGTATTTTGTTATAATCTAGTGTAATTCTTTTTTTATTTATTGTTTCCTAAAGTAGTGTCTTAAGAAATAGTGTGGCCGAAATATATAGTCATTTAAATATTCTTATAGTTCTCTGTCAGGGTTTATTTGATTGGTCTTCAATTTGATTTCCTTGGAATTTAATGCAGACATACTTCCTTAATGATTTTACTGAATTCAAGGATAATAATTTTAAAGTATTTCTCTGAATTTGTGAATAGGACAATATCGTCAACACATCTTACATAGTTAAGCCTTTTCCATTAATATTTATTCCGTACTTATTTTCCTATTCTAATTCATGGACCTCATTTTCCAGCTAGCAGATAAAGAGCTTGGGTGATAAGAACTTTCTCTTGCTTTATCCTCGTTTAATTCAATATATTGCTCTCTGATTCTGCAAACATTTTTTGCATGTTTGTTATTGTGGATCTTGGGAAAGTCTGATATATTTACTCTGTGTTCCCTGATTCTCTAGTGCTTGAAGGACGCATTTGTGCTCTATGATGTCGAAGACGTTTGCGTAGTCGACAGATGCTATGTATGGACTGCGGTTGAATTTCTTCACGTTTTCAGATATATACCTTTATATATATATATATATATATATATATATATATAGGGTGATAATGAGCTATACGAAATAATTTCATACAGTGTAGGGATGTCATATATAATCAATTTGCGATAGGCAAAGTATGGCCTACAGCTAAATACAACAAAGTTTTTACGGTGTTAAACATTTTGGCTTCAGTCGGTGCTAAAGCGAATCCGGGTGAAAATTTGGTTTGTAATATCTTTAAAAATGCCTTGCGAACATAAAATATATTTTTTCCTCAGATCGTTATCAGCGTTTTCAAGATTTAGCGTCGTAAAATCCCTCAAATCTGGAATTAATCATTTGACAGTGCGACACTGAACATTTTTGCATTATGCAGCCAATGTACTTAGTGTTGATGTAGCTTACTCTAAAGGGAGCTCTTTAAATTCTTGTGTGACGTATAACGCAAAAGCTGATGTTCCGCAGGACGCGGGTTTATTTCTTGTCATGGCGTTAAATTTATTTTTTATATAATATAAAATACGCGCATTAAAGGATTATGAATGAAATTTACTTAACACATTCAAGTTTTTTTCTCTCTCAACAATGAATGTATTACCAACATACAATGACTAATAAGCTTACTACTAACATAATGCCTAAAACTTAATTTACATAACACATACTCAGGACACGATTCTGATTGGTAAGTACTATAACAACTACAAGGTTGTAATTATATGAATGTATAGGTTAAGATTTAAGTGTATAAATTGAGACAGCATCTTAAAACGCAGGGTAAAAACTGTATTACTAGCCTCTAGTCATATATATATTTGAACTCGAAAACAAACGATTACTCGAAAACTAATGCCATAACCATTACGCCAGAGTGATGCGTTCAGAAACCTCCCTTATACTTTCGAGGGGCACCTTCATTAGCCAGTGGCGTACTGGCGCTTTAGAAACTTATAACCATAGCTTCGAAATTTGAGCAGACAGACCGTCCATTTTCTATCGCAAATTGCCTATCTAAGACACCTCCACATTATCCGAAATTATTTCGGTGTAGTTCATTAACACCCTACTTGTAGGCCTATTGTATTAAATGAAGAACGATAGATGACATATTGACAAAATGAGATCAGGGGAATTTATGGCCTAAGTTTTCCAGGCATTCACATAAAGAACGGAGGGAAAACTCATGAAAAAACCTCAGAAAATTAACCCAACTGAAATTGAGCTCGGGCTCTTCGCATACAAAGCGCAAGCTTTTATCTGCAACAATCTAGCTATATGGTTTATTGTCTGAAGGCGAAATTTCAGTTGTTGCGAGTACTATTAGCTACTGCATTACCAAACTTCAGCTCTCATGATTGGTCGATACTTGTATAGCTCTCCCTAAAGGAACTGTAGATGCACACTCCATATTTGTCATAGCTTTCACCAGAAAGAAATATCTTCTCGCAAAATGAGGCTTGAAAGCTTAACATAAACTTCTTTTGCTAAGAAACGATAATTTAAAGTCTCAAGGTGTAGCTGAACATTTGTAATGTTCCAATTCTGGGTTTCTTTTCTATTTAGAGTAATAAATGGCCCTGTTCAGTCTGGAAATAATAATAAACTGACTGTTATCACAGTGAATGGACTATATACTTTCCTTTGGAAAATTTTATTGATGTACACACTCTTAATGTTACTGTTGGTCGTTCTTTTACTAGTCAAACGGAATACAGATGTCAGCACGATAAGAAAATAGCGTTACCCGCGATAAAATAACTATTTTATTTCAAAGACATAAAGGGATAAAGCTTTAAATGAAACTTTATTCTACTTGTGTTTTGTCTATTTCTTTTAAGACAGCGGGGTAGTGGTAACGAGCAATGCTGAATCAATTACCATGGAGTCCAAACATTATATCTGCATCTACCGTATCCATAAAACGTTTAGGTCTAAAGTCAACAGTTATTGAGCAGGAGTTTTTCAGACACACTCTCAAGACTTGGAAACTAGCTAACTCAGATTTTGTCAATTTATAAGATATAAATTGTTACGCAAAGAAAGAATTTACAGTATTTTAGAAATAATTGTTTTTTAATACATTTTTATATTTTGGAAATTTATTTTAAAGGAACTTAAAACAAATTATTTTTAGAGATGGGTCAATATAAATTTTTCTCGATACCTATAATGTTTTAGTTTTGATACTCGATACTGTCATATTTTATCACATAATATACTAATTTATCATTTTATTGTTATGAGAACATGAACACACCAGATAAATTAATCTAAATGCTTTTACTTACCAGCAACTATACAATTTTATTGACTATTTCACTTATGTGACGTTATCATAAAATCAACCAATGAAATGAAGCAAAATTTTGAATTTTGACTAATTACAACTCAATGTCGTAGTGAAATTATCGTAAACTTTTACCAAATCCTTTTACCGAGCGAACTGCATTTGTCTTCTGGTCACTGTAGCCAACACTTTTCCTCTATTATAATTCCTGACCACGCATCACATCAATTTTTTTAGCAGGCGGTGGGAAGGTATTCTTATTAACGAAACTATCTACTGTCGACAATCATAATGGAGGAAATAACATTTTATGCAACTTTAATATTAAAAAACTATATATATATATATATATATATATATAGTAATTAAATTAAATCTAACACTTATTGATGCGTTACCTACACAATGCTCTGAAAGTTTAGCCAGAGATAGAGAAATGGCAGCTATATTTGTACATAAAGCGCGTATACCACCTGGTTTAAATTTTACGTATTAATTCCCCCCCCCACACTGTCATTTCTAGTTTCATCTGTTTCCATGCATAACGTTACCTTCGATACTCAATATTTACTTTTATCACCGTCACTTGTTTTCTTGCCATAGAAGGACTCCACGCGTCCGAAATATAGCGATCGCAAGTGTGACTTTTTCTTAGTGTTTTATCCTTTTCTACTATTATAATTACTGTTAATTTGTTACATTGTTAATAGTGTTACTTTATTTTTCTTTTGTATTATATATATCACTTTTATTCTTATTTTATTCATAAAAAGAACTAAATTCGTATTTGGCTTTTCTCAATGGACATTACTGACAATCGACATTTGACTGTTGTAAGATGGCTTGAAAAGGTTAAGTATTCATAATACAAATATACGATTTATTACAAATTTGCAAACCAAGTATGGGAATTATGTATAAATTTTTATTTTATTTGTGAAATAATCCTAATAAATATCATTTGAGGGTTTGAGCTTTCCAGATAAATTTATGGGCAATCTCAGAACTCCTTGTAATATTACTTGTGATAATCCCATAGGATGGCTCAGTGTGTTGGATCCCATTATCTTCGGCAATGCTAAATGACTGGTTGTCTTTACATATTATGTATGGCATTTTCCTCGTAATTTGACAGATTATCCTTAGTTTAAGCCTGTACAGAAAATATGTTGTATTCAAGTAAATAAGACGATGTTGATGACGACAAATAAGGACGATTAACATTATAAAAAGAGTGTACAACTGGCTACGTCTTCATGTATTTAATTTTCCCAAATTTTTGTTCACATGTACAGTAAAATCATATTGTTGTATACCAGAATTATAAAGATCCTTCATTTATGGGCAGTAGCGTTTAAAATGCTAGTTATGACATTAGTTGAATAAAACTACCATTAATAAACAATTACAGTCATTAAATTGTTTTCATTTCTGTTGTCAAATCAAGCAAGCAATTTATGAATTACTGGAAACAGAATCAACCATTCATTTTCATTGCAGAATACATAGTTACAAAATTAATTAACAATTGATAAGTGAATATTAGCCACCAAATTAATTAGTACAATTTCAAAATATAATCTGTTCTGAAACATGTGCCAACACCAAAATTTCTGAATTTTCCTTAATGTTTTTACGGCCATTCAATTATTGAATTTGCCTTATTCCTTTTGATAAGCATTATTGCGGCCCAAGTGTAGAGGCTGCGGTTAAATATTATTCTGTGATAATTCATCGTCCGGACAAAAACGTAGCTGCAACATTATCCAGAAAAATCTTAACCATCCCTAATAAAACTTGACCAAAAACAAGAGAAGAGCTACTAGGTATGCTATACAACTATAAACATTTCTCTAATTTAAATCGTACCTTTATCACCGTGTATAAAGTTGCTATGTACTCGACGGGCCCGCGTAAGGTACAATCTTGAGACCTAAAGTGCAACGTCCTTTCTCTTGAAGCTACCACCCTCGACTCGCTCTGAAAACCGTTAAAATTCGACCTTACAAATAGAAGCTATCCGGAATTCGCGAGCAGTCCCGAGCGGCAGCGGAGAAACCCGAACGTGAAGAATGACTTTGTAGGAAGCATGTTAGTAGTTAATCACACGAAAGAAAATAGGAAACTGTGATGTAGCAATGTAACATTTAAAGGAAATGATCATTATAACGAAAAACCATGCGCTTTTAACAATAAATGTTATATATATTCCGTACTGTATAAGCGAGATATTTCTTAATTTGAGTTGAGGCTAAATATAATTAAGCACAATGCACACTATTCACAACACACTATACACTAACACATTTAACAAGTTGGCGCCAGCAGAGGCGTGTGAACTCGTAACCAGTCGGCTTTCTTCGCTACGGCTCGGGACTTCCGGGTAACTTCTATTTGTAAGGTCGAATGAGAAGTAAAACTTCTCTGGCCGCGCATCCGCACACCCAATTAGATGTAATCTTTCCCATCCCATTTACAATTGTAATTCACGCTCTTGTGAATAAATTTGAAGTAAGTTTCATTGTGAAACAAGAAACACGTGAAAAGTAGTACAGTTTAACAGAAGACAAATTAGACGAAATCACCTCCGACGTGTGCACAAGTTGGAGTTTCGACGTCTGCATATGCAGCAACAAAATTGATAAAGTTCAAACTTTAGAAGTATACTCGTGTGCACTGTCTATGATAAGGTGATCCCGTAGCTCATGTGCATTATTCTCAGTGGTTTCTTTCATCAGTGAATGAAGAGTTTGTGTTCTTTTCAGACGATGCGTTGTCCACCAAAATGGTAATGTGCACACTGAACAAACTTGTTGGTGTTCTGAAAGTCCAAATTGTATACAAGAAACCCCTCTTTATGATAGGAAAATTGGAGTTTGGACGCATAGGATGAGTCCGGTTGTGGCATGTCCCACTGCCGAAACGCAAAACCCCGAAAAGCGGTAAGGGTATGTTCTGGAAGCCCTGTCTTTAATAACATCTTTTAAATTTTTTACAGTAAAAAGACTACTTATTCATATGAATGCCAGGTAACTTTAGGCATGACAAACTTCCTGATCATTAATTAAAAAAACACAATTATTTTTGTGTTTATCTATTGATTATATTAAAGCTGCAAGTGCATTTTGCTTCTTCAAAGTCATAACGCTATCTACTAACCGTTCCGTTATACCGTATTGCAAGAAGCGCCTATAATTGTCATATCGCGTGTCAGATTACTTTCAATGTTATGTGTCACATTACTACGGGATATAACTTGCATTAGTCGCTCTCTTCCAAGGAATGCATTTACATTAACTATGTAAACCTGAAACGAGATAGATGTGTAGGAAGGCGGTTTTACCATCTGCCACTGTAACAGCAGAATGTAACAATACATCATAATTTTACGTGATAAACTGCAGTGTCAAAATAAGATCTGCGTTCCGAATATCAATGATAGAGCATTCACATTTGATATTTATCACTACATTGTTGGATTATTAAAATTGCCTGCCCGCATAGAGGCTAGGAAGATTATTTATAAAACCGAATAATAAAATGAGAGATAATGAAAAACAATTTATTTTATATATAAATGCATTTAATGAACGCTTTATAATTGAGATTAATAATATAAATATTGCATTATTCTACATTCGTGTACTCCCAAGTTCATATAGTTAATGGTTTCTTTCACTGTTTTATGCAATATTGTTAAGTAATCCTCTAATTACATGCTTTTACTCTCTTGTATATGACTGTAACAGCGGAGCTGTTCACCGAACAGAACTGAATTTTATTCTTATTTTCCCGAGTATTATATTGCCCTTTTTTCATATGCCTAAAGGCATCAAAGCATCGATTTCGGCAGAACTGCACATTTCCATGCTCACAAGAGCATTTTCTTATTACAAGGTTAGATTCATGAGTAAATTCATACATACAAAAATTAGGTTTCTAGCATAATCATGCTTTTCATATTTCAGATATAATTACATTATTTATGATTGTTTTAGTATGTCCCTTGATTTTCCGCAGCATAGCACTGCATTCTGCAGTTTCACATCATTAAAATTTAACATTAGGTTCGACAAGTTGGCTAAGCTGGTAACGCTTGGAACTTATATTCCAGAAACTGTAGGTTCAAATCCTACGACAGACTGACCTAAAGGAGTTATCCGTGGTTTTCCTCAGACTATTTTTCAGAAAGGACAAATCCCGGGATAGTATTTTTCTGCCACGGATTCACCTTCCGTCCCATCTCTATGTGTCTGTATATGTGACCGTCTTCTAGGTAGTTTTCACAGTTAATTAAGGGAGTGCCTCAAATCCTTTGTTTTTTCATAGATAGACGAGGAATTTAAATCCCAATACCTTGGGAAAACATGTTTAAGAACTAAAGAAACTTTCGTTAAGCCCGTCAATTTCAAAAGATGGTAGCACTATATTGTTTTCAATTTTACCTTGGCAAGTGGTCCTTGTTGAGAGATGAAATGAATTACTAAGCTTGGAATGTATTATAGTACTAATTTCCTGCTTAAATTTGTAAACAAAATGCAGAAACACGAAATACGAGGGTGGGTCCATAAGTTTCCGGCCTAACCATTTTCTAGATATGATAAAAACAAAAACTTATGTTACACTTTTCAATATAGTTACCCTTTATTGCAATACACTTCTCACATCTTTGAATTAACATTTAAACTCCCTCCCCCAAAATAGCCAGAAGTCTTGTCTGCAAAATGGGCATAAAGCGTACCCATCATTTCTTCATCACACAAAATTTTCCTTCCTCGAAGATACTTCTTGAATTTTGAAAAGAGGAAATAGTCGCTGGGAGCTGGATCTGAGATGTAGGAGAATGGTCGATCTCCTTGAAGCCACATTTCTACACAGCTGCCTTTGCAACAAGATCTGTGCGTACAGGCGCGTTGTTGTGAAGAAGGCGCACACCATCACTCAGCTTTCCTCGCCTTTTCTCTTTCATGGAAGCACGTAGTTTGTACAATTGACCAGTATATTAATCCCCATTCACTGTAGTGTTCCTCTCCTTGAAGTTAGTGAAGAGTTTTTCTTCACAGTCCCAAAAAATTTGGCCATGATCTTCTTGGTTGACTGAGTGACCTTGGCCATTATGGACGGTGCTTCCCCAGGTTTACGCCACTCCATTGATTCTCTTTTGAACAAGAGATCATAGTAGAGAACTAAAGTTTCATCTCCTGTAACAATGGTTTGCAGAATTTCTCTCCCGTTGCCACGGCATAGCTCCAAATATGCCTGTCAACAAATGATTCGTTGCTGCTTTTGAACTGAGGGAACAAGTCTAGGCACCCATCTTGCACTAGCCTCTTATTCATGTTTAAATGTTCATGAATAATTCGAAGGACTACTGTTTCAGAAAGGCCGAACCTTGCTGCTATTTCTGTAACTTTGAGCCGCCGATCTTCCATAATTTCTCCTTTCACAAGAGCGATGTTTTCCGGAGTGAATACCTGCAAGGGCCGACCTGCAAGCCCTTCGTCTTCAATGCGTTCTTTACCCATTCGAAAAAGTTCGGTCCATTCTTTTATGTAAAATATGAGGGGGACGCTTCCCCATATATACCGTCCAATCGCTGTTGAATTTCATTTAGAGTAAGTGCTTCTTTTGTGAAGAGCTGTTTAATTTCATTTGGAGTAAGTGCTTCGTTTGTGAAGAACTTAATAACAGCTCGAAACTCCATTCTGAACATTTCACAATCTTCTACACATGGCCTTCTTTATGCAACTACATCTGAACAACTGAACACAGCGGAGCTGAAGGTACAGCTTCAATTATTTGCTTAACAGATAAGATATGACACCAGATAGAAATTTTGTGATCCTCTGAGCAAAATTTGTCGGCCGTTTCACGCCCTGAATTGAATGTGACGCTGATGACCTGAGATGTTAAAGAGTGTCCATAAATAAATATTTTGAAAAATGTTAACGAACTACATGATTTTTTCACTCATTCCGTTCATTTTTGTGTGTATGTATTAATGAATAAATTGAACTGAACTGAACAGACAAAACTGGAAAGAACGTGAACTTAAAATTAAATAATATTGGAACAGATTTGAAACAATCTATCTTTCCATGTTCCTTTTAATTTAAAGCTTTTGTAGCACATAGCTATATTTGCCTATCCTCAGCATTTGTTTGAGTATTACTTCCAATGTTAGTTACTCTTTGTATGTTATTCTCTCTTTTGGAACAGATTATACCGGGTGCCTCAATTTACATATAATTCTTAGTTATGATCCTTTTAAAACGAAGCTATTTTGAATTATTTTCTCTTATTATCTGGAGCCTTGTATATTATAAAAAATATTTTTATTTCCATAATTTCATGTGCACTATCAATTTTCCCACTTTTTAAATGGAGCTCATTTGTACATCCTTTCTTACATTTGAATATTTATATCTTCCACTGTTTTGTACGGTTCGATTTGCCCTATCACGAATTCATGCACATTACAATTTGCTTTAACTTTCTAGCCAATGAATTTTGCGTATTTTGTTATAACAGAATAAATAAATAGTGTGCTCCCGATACAAAACATGGGGAAAAAAATAACTACATTAAGACATTTTACAGAATAATATTTTCTACCTTTTTTTTTTTTTAAACTTTGGAGCATTTAAATTCATATACATTAAATGTTTCCAAATAGTACTATATTTTTTGTTAGACAGTATACTTTTAGTAATTTATTTTGCGTATTCAAGCTCCATTTACATTTTTCTCGAAACTTGTAGATTTAAATAGTTTTAAAATGTGCACATTTCAAATATTCATTTTTAATAGCTTCAACATTTAATTTTATTATTTGCAAGCAGCGCAAAATAATAATCTTTCACTGAAAAAATAGATGTACACAATTACATATTAAACAGTTTAAACAGTGTAAAATTAAGTAGTATTTGCAATGTAGCTATGATATGAGATTACAAAAACAGATAAATTTAAAAAATTAGAAAATATAACTATACTTCGTAAATATGAATGAAGCATACTTGCATTTGTAAAAGTGCTATTGTCTAGTATTAAGCATGAAATGTTATTATATTCTATTCTATCACCAAACCCATTTTAATACTAGTTTTAATTTATAAATTATATAATAGATCCTAACATTAGATTTGAAAAACGTAATAGCCAACCTGAGGAAGTGAATGAAGAAAAATTAAGATCTATAACAACACGATATTATACTTTAAGAAGAAATATAAACGTCAAAACAAAAGAGTTATCGGCCTCATGGTGGGAACCCATGGTATTCTTCCCCCCACACTTTTTCATCACCCTGAAAATGATTAATTTACAGAAAACAAAGAAAGGAGAATTTGTGAAAGCTCCTCTATGCGAGTCTTTCTTTATTTTTATTTTGCCACCATCTGCACAGTGACCAATAGGACTTTTTATGGAAACTTTAAATGAGCTCTCCATTTCCCATTCATATTCCTTTTAATACAGATTTCAGAATTCCTTTACTTGTAATAGTTTTAATTTTTATAATTTACCTTTATTTTTATAAACTTATTCATATGTATTGCTATTGTAGCCTGTTATGTTAGCCTATAATTACCGGGAGTCGTTATTGTTTTGTCAATAAAAAACTAGCTGTTTCCATATTAGAAAAAATATGAAACAAATGAACAATTTCCTTATATGTATAATCCTATGACAGAGGTGAAAGTCAGCTAAATAGAACTGATACATTATGACGTAATTCCACATTTCGGTAATTGCAGTGGGATGTTGTAATCATTACGTCATTCTGTATTTGCTGTATCAGATAAACCAGCACATCATTTTAAAGTAGTAAGTAGTAGGTACTACTAATAATGCTAATTAACTCACGCTTTTGTAAAATATAAATATTTTATACAAAATGAAAGGCCTTTAAAATCTTTCTGACGTAAGAATAATAGAATATAACTTTTTCTACAACTCCTTTCCCACATTTACTCTTATGTTATATTTATACAGAAAGACTTATTATATTATAGGCATGCTTTCTTGATTTTCATTATACTAGAGGGTCATACAAATTCGAATTACTCACTCTGCACACAGAGTTGATTTGCAAACGTTAAGAGTTAGTAGAGTGAGAGCAGTTTAAAAGTCCCGATACAGTTCAATCGGTCGGGAGTTGGGCCCCACTTTGCCGCCGGTACTTTCTTGCGTGCACTTGCGGCGCTCAAGCGCTTCGCCGTTTTAAATCTTAGGCACAAAATATTAAATAATAGAAATTGGCACTCATCCTCCGTACTGAAATTTGGCCTATTTTCCCTGGAACATTTCACATCTTCTTTGGGAAATTCGCTGACACAGATCAATTGTCTATCACTAATGGACCTAGCTTTGATTCGAATGTTTGTTAGTTGAACATAGATTTAAAGCCCCCTGTAAAAATTCAAAACTGTAAGATCTGGGAAACTTGAGATCATAAACCAGGGCTAATAATTTTGGCACAAATATGCGACGAATTCCGTCATGGATTGATAAGTCTTCAGTTTTTTTCTGTCAGTCACTGAACCTCTTTCATTAAATTTCTATACTAACTGTAATATTATTTTTCGGTTGGAATCAGGCTGCCAGGAAACTTTCGGCTAAATGTCTGTCTCGTTCTGCCACACGACTTTCTGTACCTTATACATGCATTGAAAATGAAAATATTACACGCCGTGAATATCTCACCTTGAAATTTCACTACCTACTGCACAACACAACTGCCCTACTCTGTCGAAATCCCCCTCGCAACTCGTTGGAAGAGAGAATGATGCAGTACGTGCCACGTGGGGAGTTTTAGCTATTGGAGAGGGGTAAGTGTGATTGTCGACCCATCTATGCCTGCTCTCACTGCATAATTTATAGACAGGTAAACTATATATGTAAATGTGATCAATATTTGTATAGTTCTACATGTATTTTACAAGTGTTTAAGTTTAAAAGGAATGCTATACAATAAATGACACAAATACTGCATTGGATAAGTCGTAAATGAGCTGTTATTGCTAAAATGAAGTTCAGACAAGAATTTACAAACCCAGCACTTTCAGAGGACATGGAAATAAGATATATTTTCAGAAAAAGTTAGTTGTATATTTTTCAATAGAATTTTTGGTTGGTGGCCTAAATAAAGATAAAATCATAATGATAATGCGTTTTATGAATATTTTAGATCAAATAATAACAAAATATTTTCATTAAATCTTTACAATTTAGTTATTAACACATAATTGATAGTGGTCTCTACTGCATTTTGTTGCTAATGCTTGATTAAAAAATATTGTTGTGGGAATGCTATTGTACGAAACATTACTATATGGAAATATTTTCAAGATTATTGTATAGGTATATCTCCAAAATTAAAATTTGTTATAATCATTGTTGCATTTGAAAAAAGAAAAAAAACTATAACCCCCATTTTATTATGATAACTTATTGGCATGATATTTATAATTATTGTTTTTGAATAAAATTTGTGAACAGGTCGTTTTCTTTTAGTACTTAAACGTACATATATTGTGAGCACAGATGAATTTTTAGCACTTTTTTAATTCTGCAATTATTTTTAAATTCAAAATATGGGGAAGATGAGTGGGGTGATTTTACATTTGTACATAAAAATGACCAAAGTCTAATAGATTATATTTTATGACTTATTAGTACTAGTTCATAGTAAATGATTTTAAACTTGTATTCAAATAGTGTTAATTTCCCACTAGTAGTGAATATTAGGACTAAAGTCGATTGCAGCATTTAGAATAAAACGATCGTAAACATGAATATTAGAAATTCAAACTCGATTAGAAGTGTGGGACAATATGTTTTTAGAGAAAAAATTAAATATTGTATTAAGATTTTTGTAATTTGGGGGAGGGGTTACATATCTAAAAATGGCCTGGGCCAAACAGCTGAACACACCCTTGTATTTGATTTTTCTTAGCATTTCAATAAATTTCAATTTCAATTTTGTAATTATGCTTATACTTTTAGATATCTTTAAAAATATATTTATCTAAAAGTTCATAAGGAGCGTGATATATAGGGTAGGTTTCCACGATTCTCCTAGGCAGGCGTAAATAGAATTTTAACTGTCATATAATTTTCTTTCCAATGTTAACTACTTTAATCGTTGTTTGCCCAATAAACAATGTTCAAATCAAAGAGTAATAGCATTTTGCTGGAAATGTATTTTTCTGTATTTCCCTTCATTCTGTATAAATTGAATTAATTGAGCCTCTTCACATGGGTTTTGGAAGCAATGATTGGTCTAAATACAGCTTTCGAGATCAGTACATTAGTGACTTTTGAATTTTTCCCTATTTCAAGACATGTTGTTGTTTTCAAATCAAATTTGGAAAATGTGTTCCTAAAATTATTCTGATGAAATTTATTGTCTTTTAATATATTTATTAGTTATTTTAAATAAATTTATGCAGAAAAATAAAAGTTACAAAAATATACTTGAATGAATGACTAATTACTGAATTTAGCCATGCTGCCCCATGTAGGGCAAAGGGAAATGACTCCTTTTCTGGCTTGGTGAGTCAGACCAGGGGAGTGGTATACTTGAATCTACCCTTTACTTTACTTCACATTATAACATTAATTTTACGCATTTTACACTAATTACTATGAATTTAAATATAAACTTACGTTCAAACCTATGCTTCTTTCATTTTCATTTTTCAGTTCCTTTCACAATATTGTCTTTTGTTTTTGTTTGACAGCTATCTTCTCGAACATATCCGTCCATCTAAGTCTGGGTGAAGTAAACTATATACAAAAACACACACACCTATGCATGTAGACACTTGTGACTGTTGGGGTTATGTACATCTTAAGAAAATTTTAGTACTTATGTTTGTAGTGAAGTTTTATATTCAGCAAATTAGAAGAATTAGAAAAATTTTTGACCTCAAAGATACCGCACGGACCAGCGATGCAAGAGATACATGGGTTCGATGATAACGGAATCTCCTTATTTTTTTATTTTACATATTTTTAAAATATATGTGAATTATTTCCATGTTGCATATTTATTTATAATATTTGATAGATTTTTACTTTTTCGTAACACAATCCTGATGCAGCTGGTGATAGACTAAGAGGGTGGCATTAATGCATTTTTGTGGCTTTCTCCTTATTATGATTACAATTTATTATAAACAAAGGCTAGTTAATAAATATGTACGACATTCACTGATAATGTGACGAATGAAAACATATTCGCCCAGCGTTAGTGAGTGCCACCGAAGCTAGACGTAAACTAAGGAAGCGGACAGATTTTTGTCTACATGATGTATATACATAAATAGTAGCACCATGAGCTACTAAAATAAACAACAATTATAGGGTCTTTCATAGCTTTGTCGCCCGTTTCATGGTAGATGGTGGGCGGGCAACCAGAACGGCAACTCCCGGCAAAGCGGACGTAATATCCGCGAAGTTCCTGCAATTCAACGACAATCTCAATGAAAATAAACATATTTTAAGACAGAAGATTTTGGAAATATTGTACTGTACAAGGTTACCATTATCATGTTGTACGTGGTCTTGTTTTGACGCACAATAATATAAAGAGCTTTACTTCCGCTCCGAAGGAGGCCATACTTAGGATTTTAACGTCCGAAAAAAAATCTATCGACCATGGCCAAGATTGAAGTCACGATCTTGGGTTTAGGAGGCAAATATGGTTACCACTACACCACCAGGATCGACATATTAGTGACCTTGTATTTCGGAAGATGAACTGATGCGTGTGAATGACAATTTTCTAAAAAGATGCTAGAAATGTGTGGATTTACAGAACAACATTGCCAATATCTCCTGTCATAAAGTGCGTGCATATTTTCATTGTATTTGATGTAATTGCGAGAAATTGAATCATTACATCCGCTTCGGCGGTGTTACTGTTCTAACTGCCGACGTGCCAGCTGCCACGAAACGGGCGACAAAACCGTGAAAAGCCCAGTAGATTCTTAACTAAACACACGACAAAGAATATATCTTTCAGACCTTAAAAGCAAATCATACTTATTCACGGAAATGCTATAACTGAAATATCCTACTGAATTATCGAAAACACACATTTTTGGCTGCCATTTGTTACTGTTATTCAAAAACCATTGGTGACTGAACGATTATCCACTCAACGGAAAACTATCGATAGGATTACATTTAAAATGAATGTTGAAGTATTTGAATTACAGATGACATTTAAAGGGAGCAGAGACTTCAAAATGGCATCCAAAACAGGCAATAAAATGACCCTAAGTGGCTTACACCTTCAGAAAAATGAAAAATAAAATTTAATGCCATTCTTAAACTATGGAACGTCCTTACGGTGACACTTTCACAACCCTGAAATTACTGGAGGATAGAAGACTAAAGAGGAATTTAATTCCATCGCTCGTATATCACCAGGTTAAAAAAAAAAATAATTACAGGTCTTTAATGCCGGAAAAAATAGAGAAAAATAGCGGACTGGAGGATTCCTTTTAAATACCCAGGAGTGCAACACTCGTTTAACTAGCTTCTTGCTAAAGAACAGCTTAGAATCTTGCAACACTTTCTGGCTCTTTCTAGGGGAAGCTCTATTTCAAAACAACGTCGGTGTTAATGAGTTTTCTTTTTTCTCATTTTTTTCCTTTCACAGAAACTGAAGCTTGTACCCGACCATGGTGCTTGGTTCCCAAGTCTGTTTAGTATTTTCCACATGAGTGAGCCGTGAACTTGGTCAGCTGTGATGACGTCATACATTGATTGAATTAACATGTATAAATTACGTTTACTCAGCTTGGGATACATTCTCAGCATGCTTGTATTGCAATTCGCGACCGCAAGCAAACACATCCGGACCTAAGCGCGAAAAAATTCTGACTGGTAAAATGTGCTTTACTTCATTTGATCATTGGAAATTATTTTTTTTTTTCCAAAAATGATTCATTTTTTTAACTTATAGCAAGCAATCATCTCTACTTCGAATGGGGAGATCATACCACTGAATGATCCATAATTTTCCGGCCTCACAAAGATTATCGCCCTCACAAAACCCTTATCTGGTGTCATACCTTATCTGTTAAGTAAATAATTGCAGCTGTAGCTGTGTTCAGTTGTTCAGATAGAGTTGCATAAAGAAGGCCTTGTGTAGAAGATTGTGACATGTTCAAAATGGAGTTTCGAGCTGTTATTAAGTTTTTCACAAAAGAAGGACTAACTCCAAATGAAATTAAACAGCGATTGAACGGCATATATGGGGAAGCATCTCCCTCATATTCTACCGTAAAAGAATGGACCAAACTTTTATGAATAGGTCGAGAAAGCATTGAAGAAAAAGAGCGTGCAGGTCGGTCCTTGGAGGTGTTTACTCCTGAAAACATCGCTCTTGTGGAAGAAAAAATTATGGAAGACCGGCGCTCAAAGTTACCGAAATATCAGCAAGGTTAGGCCTTTCTAAAACAAGAGTCTTTCGAATTATTCATGTACATTTAAACATGAATAAGAGTGCAAGATGGGTGCCTAGCCTTATTTCCTCAGTCCAAAGGCAGCAACGGGTCATTTGTTGTCAGGCATTTTTGGAGCTCTGCCGTGGCAACCAGAAAGAAGTTCTGCACACTATTGTTACAGGAGATGAAACTATGGTCCTCTGCTATGATCCCTTGTCCAAAAGAGAATCAATGGAGTGGCGTAAACCTGGCGAAGCACCGACTCTACAGGCCAAGGTCACTCAGTCAACCAAGAAGATCATGGCCACACTCCTTTGGGACTGTGATGGAATACTCTTCATTGGCTTCAAGGAGAGGAACACACAGTAAATGAGGAGTGCTATAGTGGCCTGCACTGACTTCTTGAGTTTTGAGAACAGGAAATAGTAACTGGAAGCTACATCTGGGCTGTAGGGTGGATGGTCAATTTCATTAAAGCCACATTTCTTCACAGCTTCCTTTGCAACAAGAGCTATGTACACAGGCGCGTTGTCTGGAAGAAGACGCACACTACCACTCAATTTTCCTCTCCTTTTATCTTTGATGCAAGCCCATAGCCCGTCAATAGGCCAGCACAGTACTCCCCATTTATTGTGATGTTCCTCTCCTTGAAGTCAATGAAGACTTCTGGACAAGAGATCGTAGTAGAGGATCATAGTTTCATCTGCTGTAACAATGGTTTGCACAACTTCTCTCTGATTGCCACGGCAGAACTCCAAAAATGCCTGACAACAGATGACTCGTTGCTGTTTTTGGACTGAGGAAAGAAGGCTAGACACCCATATTGCACTAACCTTATTGATGTTCAAATGCTCATGAATAGTTCGAAGAGTTATTGTTTTAGAAAGGCCTAACCTTGCTGATATTTCGATAACTTTGAGTCGCCGGTCTTCCATAATTTCTCTTTCCACAAGAGTCATGTTTTCAGAAGTAAACACCTCCATGGAATGACCTGCACGCTCTTCGTCTTCAGTGCTTTCTCGACCCATTCAAAAAAGTTTGGCCCATTCTTTTACGGTAGAATGTGAGGTGAATGCTTCCCCCTATGCACCGTCCAATCGCTGTTTAATTTCATTTGGAGCAAGTCCTTCTTTTGTGAAGAACTTAATAACAGCTCGAAACTCCATTTTGAAAATGTCACAATGTTCTACACATAACCTTCTTTATGCAACTAAATATGAACAACCGAACACAGTTACATCTGCAATTATTTACTTAACAGATAAGCTATGCCATCAGATACAGACTTTATGAAGGCGATAATCCTTATCGACGTGGTAGGAAACTTCTGAACCTACCCTCGTAAGTTATTCCTTAAAACGAGATTAATCATAATCCTGGGATAACATGCTCAAAATTCGCGTCGCAGCTTTAATCTTTTCTGCACACTTCTAGAATATTTTCTCAGTAGAACGCGTTTATTACGAAGGTCATAAATCCAGTTCTCTTGTTCTACGGCAAGTACAACGTTCAGAACAAAAGCTGGACATATTCGAGATAATTTTGGTTGTGAAAATAAAGTAATATGTGCTTTTATATCCAACAGTACAGTACGCCTTCTGGAATGAAAACATTATTGAGATCTTTAAGGTGATTTTAGTTCTTCTCTATGATGTTCACCTTAACACGGAATAAAAAGGCGTTCAAGCCCAAAATACAAATCGGTTATTTGTAGCTTGATACTGGCTATATTGACACCTAAGAATAAACAACTCACTAATAAGCAGAATGAAAAAACCAAGGAATGTTTTTAAAAATTACACCCATTTCTGTTAATTTCTTTTAATTAAAGATTTATCCACATTTTTAAATGTGCTAGTATTTATACATATCCATGCATTATACATATATCACAGGAAAATTCGTTCCCAACAACAAACGAAAATAATAGTTTTATAGCTGAAAATTGTTTCCAGTACGATCTGCAGTTTGCCTGAAACAATCCTTTGGGATGCAGGGGGAGCAGTCGTGAAAACAGTGCCTTAAATAAGATTTAGCACGCTCGGTTGCCATTTAGCGAAGAGCAAATTGGCTGCGAGTGGACGGGCGAGCTAAGTTAATGGAGTGATTACGTTAGCCAGGGAGTGAATTTGCGTGAGCAAAGAGCAATAAATGAGTAAACGGATAGGTGAACTGGCATAGATGTTGCTGATGCTAGAGCTGTGAATAGGGGAGTGCAATTAAATGAGCAGAGAGGCAAGCGGCCCTCTTAGGAGGCATTAAACTTTACTGGCCATCAGCTTGCATAAGAAGTGTGCGTTTCGGTTTCAATGAATTGTAGAATTTCCCTTGATAATGTAGTAGGAAATAAATGTTTTCTATGAGGGGGCCAAATGACCATGCAGTACATATTCTTTAACTCAGTACTGGAAACCGAATTTATACCTTTTGTGTGGTTTAGGTAGTAAATACAGAGTCGACGTCCGCAGCTGAACACAGGCCACGCGAGGCCAAGGTCGGGCCAGTCCACTCACATAACTTTGATCAATAATAGTATGCAAACAATATTAGTTTATTTAATTATGAGTTCTAGTCTGTGTTAAACAATTATTCGAAATGGTGCCATACGTTTTTCATATATTCTATTTAACTTTTTATTCATTTGCAACAGCTTTGCTTGCGCAATTCTTCCAATCCCTGCCCTTGAGTTGGGGCTATTCCTTTAGATGTTATGGTTAACATTTTAATGCTATAAGAAGCACCTCAATAATATCCTGCAATTAATGGTAGTGGCCCACCAATATTATGCATTGTATAATACAAAAATTTCAGTTTTACTGATTATAATTATAAATGGTAATTAATAAACATTCCCAAACTGAGTTTTTACATTTATTTATTGTCGCTTTGACTGCATTGTCTTAAAATTATAAACGTGAATACTGTAGGTGCAGTCTGTAGGGTGAATGAAATGAATAATGGCTCGAGTGAGCTTAAAGTTATGTAATATGCACTCTTTCACGGTAAGGAAAACTCAAATAAATAAATGAATAAATAAAAATAATAAAATAAATAAAAATCTGAACTTGACTTCCAAATTAGCAGTTGCCAATGTTACCCCTAAACCACAGAGGTATTCACAAACTGTTATTGTAACACAAAGAAAGAACGTTTGTTCTCGTAACAACAAACTGCAACTAATTGTCATGTGCCGGCATCAACATGGGAATTATACAGTTGCTTTGGAAGAGAAGTAAAGCCGTGGATCCCGTGTCGTACATTTACGGCACGAAAAAGAACCTCAAGCCTCTGAGCAAAATTTGTTGGCCGTTTCACGCCCTGAATAGAATGGGATGCTGATGATCTGGGATGTTAAAGAGCGTCCGTATATAAATCAAATAAAAACACAGAATTATATTTTATTATGACAGGTGACCGACGTGACCTTGACCCAGCTGCGCTCAGCTGCATACACAGACCAAAAACGATTATCGATATCCACAATTGGGCTGGAAATCCAATATTTTAGTGATTTTCTGGATTAATTTTTTTAAATGTTCTCGGTTAATTTGAACAATCTCACATTTACTTCGTTAGTAGATTTTGGGGTTTTAAATTGAACATAACGATAGCGTGGTTGAGTTAAAGTTTTTCCAATCAATAAACAGGTAAATTAATAAACAGGTATTTCATTTTAATAATAAGACTAGCTGATCTCTAAGTACCCCAGATTTTAAAACCGATTCAGTTGATTACAGTATTTTGAGAAATAACCGCTAATGTAATGTGATTTCTCAATGATCCTTTGTAAAAAGAATGAAATTAAAGTGCCCAGAGAGCACTACTCAAAGAAGACACAATGTCAAGGAATTACAGCTGTTTTCATCACACGACTGCAAGCATATTTCCACAATCGAGATCAACTGACTTTACACTTAGCAAATTACTTGAATCATGCCTTTATAGAATTTTCCACAGGTGAATGGCAACCAAAGAAAAATGTCACTCAGTATTATCCAGGCATGTAATGTGCCTGCCCTTGCGTAAGCTCTGAACGTCAAACAAAATGCACTTATCTAATAAATTTATTTTAAAATTTCTGTTTTGAGACGTATACTTTGGGTATGTAACAATATGCATGACCATTTAGATTAGACTTCATTCTTTTGGTGCCATGCTCTGTCGATCTTCCTGACTTTAAGCCTCCGTTTCCTTAGGCAGGTGTCGATAGTTTGCATTTGTTTGTTTCTTAAGGTAATTTTATATATTGTAAGATTTTCCTTGCATTATCCTGCTACCTATGTTTATACAGAGTGATGTATTACTGTGTTACACATTTCTAGTCATGATAAAAACTATTCATGTCCATCTCATAGTTTATGTACTAGAAGTACCTACTTCCTTTAGCCGGTGTTCTGGGAGTTTTAATAACAATATGAGTTAAACCGTATTATGTAAGTGTACATTAAACAAAATGCCCTGACGTTAACGTCACAAAGGTTGAGGAAAATGAAGGAAGTTTCTGAAATAAAGCTTTCAAAGGTCATAAATGGTTTGTGACAGGTCCTCACACCCATGCATGCCCAAGAGTGAATGCGTTTAGATAATTTAAATAGTAATAATTATTAAATAATATATAGTCTGTAGTAACAAAAGAAATATTTCATATATCACGTAAATGTATTCTAGCTGGACGTATAACTTCATGACAATAGGGAAAAGGTTGCCTTTTGTACTCTTTCGTGCATTCTTCTTCTGATAATGGCTAGAGCAATGAGTCTCTCTATTATGACAAAGCTAAGTGCATACAAGTGGCCGAACAATAGGTCCTTTGTATCTTAGTTGCTGGAGCTGCTTCGAAATTCGTTAAAAGGTAGAAAAGGAACAGGTATTGGCGATGACGTTATTACATTGTATGATCATGAGCTCCCAAAAAAAGGAGTCAAAGCGGTGATGGATTTAAAGTAAGCGCACCAATAGTATTTAAATATTTGAAAGGCCCAGACGCCGTGGGCGCTATGCTGTGACCCCCGGGAGCTTTTGTTACCACTTGGTGACACTTTTGAATTTCGTATACAATGAAAAACAACTTTTCAAAAGCTTTTTTTTTTATTACCAACGACGTTATTTTTACCATGTGGGAGTCCCAGGGGCAGTAGCACGCTTTACCAGAATAGAGGACAGTCTCCAGATCGCAGCTCCAGACAATAGAGGGCGGTAGATGCAATTTCAAGCAGCATATGTAGCTTGCGGCGTTAATGCCAAAGAGGTAACGAACCAAGTGGCCAACAACAAAGTGTAGTGTCAATAAATACCACTAGGCATCCAATGAAGCAAGGTTGTGAGATCTGAGCCTCCTTCTTTCATCTCGCTCCTCCTGTGACCAATAAGGCGACTTCCGGCTCCTGAAATTCCGGGGGTATAAAGTGGGACCCTCGGGTACATCCATCAACAACATCGTCACATATAAAAACTGCTTCAGGTTTGACAAGTGCATATGAATCACCGTAGAAATGTTTTATATAAAATAACATTAAACACTAATACAGGGCTATTAATATATTGAGTTTGAATATAATAAAACAATAGTAGCACAATGTAATAACCTCTATAATAAAGAACGAAAAACTTCAACGTTCCCTTGAACAACTGCATTGCATGGAAAAAAAAAACACAGCTGGCAGAGAGAACATAATAACATATAATACCTAAACATCCATAAATATATTCTAAAAGTATCACAAAAAAAGTTACAGCAATTTGAACATAAACTTAAGCAGTTTTGCAATGAAGCATAATTAAGTACTGCTAATATTCCAAAACGGAGCTAAATGTTCACATACGTAACAGTTAAACTTTAATTGCCTTACAAGTTATATTAGCAAACTCATAAATGCATAATAAATAGGCAGTATCCATTATACAAGAGCCAACATCAATAAATAATACATGTATAAAGGGAATCAGCATAAAATATTATCAACATTTTGCAAGTAGTTGTACAGAATCAGGTAATTTAGAGAAAAGGAAAGAAACATATTTACCTGGTCTCAACATTCTGCATAATCTGTACTCGGCCACAAGCTCAAAGAAGTTTACTGTGTAACGGCCGAGGATGACTGCATTTTTAATATTATTTGAAACTTTAATCCAACGCGCGTTTTAGCTTGTGGGTATAAAACAGGATATTTACACTAATATTTTAAATGTTAGTTATACTCATTAAGTGAAATAATTATACTGCTGAGGTAGTATTTACATTTGTACTTGCACATGATACACTGTTTACCGTAAAATTACAGGTGCTGAATTAGAGTGCGAATATACCAGGTTTATAAATGTAATTATACTTGATGTGAGATGATTTTTTTTGGAAACGTTGGGGATTGTATTTTGCCTATTCTGTGTGAAGGAATTTATCATGGTTGATTTGGAGAAAAGTTGGAAGGATATTTGTCCGTTGCCTTGAGGGAACGTTCGGAAAGAAGAATTTTGTATGTCAGGCTTTAGGAGAGGATACACATAGTTGGTTCTAAAGAATTCTGTAGTAGCCTTGAGATCTTGATTGCCTTGCTCAGAAGTCAAATACACACAGGGTTCGCAGACATAGCAGGAAAACTTACCAGAAGCACGCTTATGTTAAAAAGAATGAGAAATATTACATAATTGTGGCGGAAATCAGGCTAGGAATCATGTATAACATTTCTCACTATACTGTACATTGAATTCACTACACGTCTAATACTGTGGAGGGTTCTCACATATAGATTTAAGAATATTTTCTCTCATGCAAGCTAGGCTGATGTAATGTTAATTACAGACGTTACTAAATATGATAAGGGTAAGGTACCGTTACAGACAAATAGTAATAGTGTTCATGTCTGCAACCTGTGAGCTATACAGACAAGAAATATAAATTAAACCTATCACTTGGAAAACAAGGCTAACCTATTATTTTGAAATTAAAGTAGCGATGTATTTCCCCGTTGATCGAAAGTGTCTAATTGGTAGGAACCGAAAATATTGCCCTTATGCAGGATAACATAGAGAAATGAAACACTAATGCCGTTATTAGCACCTAAATGACCTGTTTCCGAACACAGGATTCCCCGTTACCTCTACCGCCTCTAGAAGTTTTTAACGCTGTCATTAGAACATCCGGTATAGCCTCTTCGGGTTAACGTTTAATAAAGGTGCACCTACATGTTCCATGTTCATATGCTGTATTAACTTGACTTAACGTAAAGCATGAAGCTTAATAATGCGATTACCAGGAACATTAACAGTAAACACTGTATTAATGCTTTCTCCAGCTAGAAGTGCCAATATCTTCGTGTAGAAGTACATCTGAAAGTCTTACACCAGTTGCAGTTAATTTAACGTACACAAGTTAATGTTCCGTTAAAAAGGCATATAATAGTTGTTTCTAATTAAGTTGTAAGGTCGGTTATGGATTTTTCCGAATGGAGGATATTTCAGAACTTTAACCTTGAAGAAAGGATCTAGGATCACGACTTAGGCATGGTACGAAGGTAGGTCCATAAGTTTCCGGCCTCGCCGATTAGGATTATCGTCTTCAAAATCCATATCTGTTGTCATACCTTATCTATTAGGTAAATAATTGCAACTGTAACTTCCACTCCTCTGTGTTCAGTTGTTCAGATATAGTTGCAGAAAGAAGGCTATGTGTAGAAGATTGTGACATGCTCAAAATGGAGATTTGAGCTGTTATTAAGTTCTTCATATAAGGACTTAATTCAAATGAAATTAAACAGCGATTGGACGGTGTATATGGGGAAGCATCCCCCTCATATTCTACCGTAAAAGAATGGGCCGAACTTTTTCGAATGGATCGAGAAAGCATTGAAGACGAAGAGCGTGGGTCGGCCTTTGGAGGTGCTTACTCCTGAAAACATCGCTCTTGTGGAAGGAGAAATTATGCAAGACCGGCGACTCAAAGTTACAGAAATAACAGCAAGGATGTGCCTTTCCAAAAAAAAAAAAAAAAAAAAAAAAAAAAAAAAAAAAAAAAAAAACACCCAGTTCTTCGAATTATTCATGAACATTTAAACAGGAATAAGGTTAGCGCAAGATGTGCGCCTAGACTTCTTTCCTCAGTCCAAAAGCAGCAACGAGTCATCTGTTCAGATATTTTCGGAGCTCTGCCGTGGCAACGAGAGAGACATTCTGCAAATCTTTATTACAGGAGATGAAACTATGATCCTCTACTATGATCGTTTGTCCAAAAGAGAATCAATGGAGTGGCGTAAACCTAGCGAAGCTCCTGCTCTAAAGGTCAAGATCACTCAGTCAACTAAGAAGATCATAGCCACAATCTTTTCGATCTGTGAAGGAATACTCTTCATTGACTTCAAGGAGAGGAACACCACAGTAAATGGGGAGTACTATGCTGGCCTACTGCACAGACCACGTGCTTCCTTCAAAGAGAAAAGGTGAGAAATGTTGAATGGTGGTGTGCGCCTTCTTCATCACAACGCGCCTGTGCACACATCTCTTGCTGCAAAGGAAGCTGTGAAGAAATGTGGCTACAAGGAGATCGACGTCCATCCTACAGCCCAGATCGAGCTCTCAGTGACTATTTCCTCTTCTAAAAACTCAAGAAGCACCTTCGAGGAAGGAAATTTAAGCGTGACGATTGATGGATGCTGTTTATGCCCATTTTGCAGACAAGACTTGTGACTGTTTTTGGGGGAGGGATTGAAATGTTAATTCAAAGATATGAGAAGTGTATTGCAATGAAGGGTAATTATATTGAAAAGTGAGTAGGGCTGCTTCCATACCAAACGCCGCGGAAGAAATCTTTCCAAATCGCAAGCCATGGCACCAGCCCATCTCTTATGGAACTTTCATCCTGTAACAGAACTACCAGAATGAACAATGAGCGAACAATTCTTGGAAAGGAAAGATCCAATGCAGCATTCGCTTAAGGGACCAGGGGAAACCAAGGTCAAGAAGCCTGGCTCATATGAAGTCTGGTTATTTTTAACTCATATTTAAAATATCTTTGTATATATCAATATTAATTAATAAATTGAAGTAATAAAACAAATGTACTAGAGATTAGTTTGACCAATGCTCTGAAGAGGTTAATAGCATAATATTCTCCTATTCTCAGAGAGTATGTTAAGTCTTTGGTTATTCTTTATCAAGCATACCGGAAACCAATGTTGGTTTCCTTTCACGTGTTTCTTATACCTGTTTACTTCAACACTCGTTGAGCATTGCGTCCTTTGCATGATGTCGGCGATAAAAACGAGTCTTCCATTCTGTATTGTCTAAACCTTGCTCTATTTATTACTGTTTCATCGATTATTTTGTTTTGTTTCAAGGCAAGAGTCGCACATTTTTAACACTGTGTTAACAACCACTTAATAAACCCAGCAAATAAAACACATGTTAAAAATGTAAATGAAATTATTACCACAGGTTATTTATTCTTATAATCATTTTCTTATAGTTCATGATTTGATTAATTTTATAGCGCTCAAAGAAACCTAAAAATTGCACTCTAAACTTATATCTGTGCTATATAACATGTTAAGGAAGGAACGTTTCATGCAAAACACAATTTCACATCTATTCAATGAATTTTATATCAAAAATCTATTTTCCCATAATTCCATAGGAAGAAACATGACTCTATTATCAGCCCTTGGTCACAGCGATAAGAAATTTCCATACATTATATTTATACCGTTTAAACGCTGTAAATCTTTAAACAATGTTTAAATTTGCTTGGAAACCGTTTTTTAAAATCTTTAGCGTATCACCAGTTACTGTCAAATTACAGTTTAATTTGTTTTTGTGGTTAATAGTAGTTGTTTCGACAGAGAAGCAAAATGAACCACTTATTTTTTTTTTTACAATTTAAGTTTTAAAATGTATACGCCATGCTTTGTACAGCAACATTATTTACCTCAATACAACAATAATCGATAGTTTTCCTACAATTTTATTGACTTATTTTAAGGCCAAGAAATTAAATTATCTCGTAAAAATAAAGATTTAATTAAATTGTCTGCGAAAAACTATCTGCTTATACCTGTTGTGTACGGCAAGATAATTCAAGAATTATCTTGCTTTCAATTTTGTTATAAACAACTAAATATTTGAAGTTATTATAGTGCTAAATTGGAGAAAAATAATCGAATCGAATTAACGGTGATCATAATAAAATTCTCCTTGGAATAAAAACAATTGAAATTTTGAGGTTATAACAACAATTTGTTATGAACTATATGTAGTTCATAGTTTTGTATCGTCCTGCAGTAAAAACTAGAAAACCACACGTGTTTTATTTTTCTCGCGCAGTAGTCAAATCGAAGATGAGATAGGGACAAAAGGAATGTAGCAGAAAAAACATATTAGTTTTTTCATACCATTATATTTACTATTAGTGAAATTCGATTGTCGTTGGTCAATGAGTATCAATGGGCTTGTTCATTGACTGAAAGACGTTTGCAATGGATTCCTAAACTGTTTAAATTGGAGCCTTTAATGCGCCATATTCGAAAAAAATGTTTTAATTATTAAAAATATCATTAACACACTAATATCTTTTACTTACTTTCATAAAAGTGCAATATAAAATATTTGGAATGTACATTATATATGCAGACACACATTTAGTTAATGTGGAAAAGTTCCATTTAATATGGCGATAAGTGAAAGTGACATGTTTTAAATATTTATATACCTTGCTTCATTTTCGTGAAAAAAAAAAAAAAGGATGAAGATTTTAATTCATTGCTTTCAAATGAAGGCAATATGCTAGATTGGCAACCAGCTCTTTGTTTCCATCGCAATTCCGCAAAACAGGAATTTTTCGATGGAACTGTGGCATGTTCCCGTTCAAAGAGAATGATTTCTAACTTTTTCGACAGCAATACCGGGGGGAAAACTCTTAACAATTGAGGACATGGTTACAAATGTAGAGCATTTTCCTAACTTTTCCAAATTAAAACTGCGCTCCATGCATTTCGTATTCAGAGCGACTCTCAAGGGATGAAAACTGCGGCGGAGGTACTAACCTCATGCATGTCAAACCAACAGATTTGGCATTCACCAGACGCTTAGCTTTAACAAGAACGCTAAAATCAAATTACACGTACTGAAGCAAAGCTCTATTGATAGTTCATTTAGTTAGTGTTGTTTACTCAATAATAACGCGGTTTTGAGATTCCATGTGGCTTTTTCCTGTTACTCTACGAGTTAGGAAGCTAGAGACGACCCTTCGTTTGTATTAATTTCCTTAGAAAAACAAGAAGAAAACGTGCAGAGTGAAAATAAACGCAGGTCTTCACTTTAGAGCTGGCACCCAAGCTGTGCGAGTGGGGAGTGGGAGTAGTACAGGTGGAGAAGTACAACAAGTCTCATTGGTGGAGGTGAGAGATAGAGGTCACGCTCTAGAACCGCGGAGTCATGTTATTATCGCAGCGTATTCTGCGGAAGTGAATTAACTTTGTGCAGCAGTACTGCTAGAAACAAAATGAAAACTGAACACATTTTATAACTATTCTCACCGAAAATATTTGCCCCTTTTTTTAGTACTGTATGCGTGTTCACTTTCTCAGGGTAAGAAAAAATTTCGGAAAAATAAATCTTACTCAGACAGTTTGACCTGTTGAGGAACTGAACCCAGTGCTTTAAAATTTGTAGTTGCAAACATTAACACCAGACTACGGGGACTGTTATTTATATCCTGTACAAACTCTTAACATCTCAAAAATCGAATGTTAAAACAAGGATCTGCAGGTTTATTTATTAGCTAACATGCTTTCACCTTATTTGCCACTCCAAAGCAGATGGGCAAATTTTTCCTTAATACAAGATGCACACACATTTTAGAGTAAATACTTTAGAAAAAACATTAAAAATACTTTAAAAATATTTTGTGCAATTTAAATGAAAATACATTGATTGTATGTTCAAATTATAGAATAGTAAAGAACAATAAATAATACTTAATAGAAAACAAAAACAAAAAGAAATATGGACCATACCCCTATTCTAAAATAGGTTTGGTCTATCGACTAAAATAACAGATGAGTCTGTGCAGAGAATATATATATATGTACATATGGACTTAATGGACTTTCCAAGTACCGAACAGTGGAGACTGACTGAACTTATAGCTAAGTCGGATAGGTTAACATGTTGAGATCTGTTTGCACAAGAAGACAACTGGTCAAAACTTGATTCTTTTCTACTCAAAGTCAGTGGAATTAGGAGCGTTTTGTTGGAGTAGACTGCTCTTTGAGTATGATTATGAGTGAAATCAAATAATTGTAAATTTATTTGATTTCAAGTGCATTTCTATAATGTCTGTGTGATGAATAACACAGAAGGTCAAAAGACCCATGCGAACGATGTACTATCAATATGTTTGTAAAGAATGAGCAAAAATACACTACTACTACTACTACTACTACTACTACTACTACTACTACTACTACTACTACTACTACTACTACTACTACTACCACTACTACTATACTAACACTACTACTACTACTATTACTACTACTACTACTATTACTATTACTACTATTACTATTACTACTATTACTACTATTACTACTACTATTACTACTACTACTATTACTATTACTACTACTATTACTACTATTACTACTACTACTATTACTATTACTACTACTACTATTACTACTACTATTACTATTACTATTACTATTACTACTATTACTATTACTACTATTACTATTACTACTATTACTACTACTATTGCTATTACTGCTACTACTACTACTATTACTATTACTACTACTACTATTACTATTATTACTACTACTATTACTACCATTACTACTACTACTATTACTACCATTACTACTACTACTATTACTATTACTACTACTATTACTACTACTACTATTACTACTACTACTACTATTACTACTACTACTACTATTACTACTATTACTACTGCTATTACTATTACTACTACTACTATTACTACTACTATTACTACTATTACTACTAGTACTACTACTATTACTACTACTACTATTACTATTACTACTATTATTACTACTACTACTATTACTACTATTACTACTACTACTACTACCACTACTACTATTACTATTACTACTGCTATTACTACTACTATTACTACTACTACTACTACTACTATTACTACTATTACTACCACTACTACTACTATTACTACTACTACTATTACTACTACTACTACCACTACTACTACTATTACTATTACTACTGCTATTACTATTACTACTACTATTACTACTACTACTACCACTACTACTACTACTATTACTATTACTACTGCTATTACTATTACTACTACTATTACTACTATTACTACTACTACCACTACTACTACTACTACTACTACTACCACCATCACTACTACTACCTACTACTACTATTACTACTATTACTACTGCTATTACTATTACTACTACTATTACTACTATTACTATTACTACTGCTATCACTACTATTACTATTACTACTGTTACTATTACTACTACTATTACTACTACTACTACTACTATTACTACTACTACTACTATTACTACTATTCTACTACTACTACTACTACTACTACTACTACTACTACTACTACTACTACTACTATATTGACAATTGTCTATAAGGGTGTGGAAAAAAATCTACAAACAATTTACGAATAAACAGGGGTCAAAAACAGGAACTTCAAGAATAGAAACACGGACGCTTCATTGTGGCATTGTAGAGGTTCACTCCAAAGTTACAAATGTGTTTATGGATGGGAACTAAAAACAAAATAGCATACCTTAAAGTAATATTATTTAGTCTGTCAAATACAGAGCACTACCTCAGTAAATCCCATGCCGCAATTAATGAATAAAGTTCAAGACAGTTATCGTTAATAAAGCTTAATATTGAGATTTTAAAACACATTTACACCTCCACAAAACCTGTGCTCTGGTTAATATTGCGTGACCTGTGATTAGATTAAAGTACATCCTGATTATAACAGTGTCTCCGATAATAACTGGTTAGGAACACACGTCACATTGCGATATGGTTATGACGTTGATCCATAGGGCTATATTGAAGCATCTGATAATCTTCATTCTCACTCACTGTATCTAAATTGCTGGTTCATTATCTTATGTTCATTATATTAAACGCGTCATGCACTATTACGTCTCTTTATTGAGGATTTCAATTTCAATTATTTATTGTGATATCTTCCGTCCTCCCTTAGTTTATATGCCAATCATGCATTTATTGTTTATTTCCTCATTCCTTACCCATATCTCTATGCCAGCCATTTTTGCCATTTGTCTTTATTACAACCCAAATTTCTGTTCTGATAAAGTCAAGTAATATATTGAATTCCTTATATGTTCTTCGTTCTTTCTATTCTTAACTTTTATTTTCATTCATAATACTAGATTTTGCCCTTTTGTTAATTCTTAATAAATGTTCATATCTATGTTTTACTTACTTATAGCAGTTTGCCTCTGCTGTATTTAAGTTCACTATTTACTTTTTATTTTTCATATACATGCTTTTATTTTCTTAATATCTATTAACGGTATTCACATTTTGGTCTGTGTGTTTATTAATTTTGCTTTGTTTATTAATTTTGCTTTCCTAAAGTTTTATCATCAGCAAAATAGAAATTAAACAAACGTTTATTACTGCAGAGAGAGCAAAAGTACTATACAAACACAATGCGATAGTTACTTCATGCCTTAATGCTGGAAATGTCCTCCACGTATGCCGAGGGTGCCAAAACATGTAAATACACTTTCACAGTAGTTGTCTGTTTAATTTATTTCAAAGTTGGACCGAAAAACATCAGTAAAATGTAGTATGGTGCTGTAAATAGACGTGACTCATATACATTATGATAGCGTTTCTACAACAAAATGGAGTCAAGATTATCGTTTGAACAGTGGAAAGCAAGTTTGAAGTGGTGGTGGAAAAACGAGAATATTGTTGAAGTTCAAAGGCAATGGAGACGTGTGTACAGAACAGAACCGCCAACGCCAGTAACAAAGGCACGTATTCAAGACAAATTTGCGATTCATGGTACCGTACGCGATGTTTACAAGGGCAGATCTGGAAGACCTCGCACTGCAACAAGCTACGCGCACTGGATCCAAGGCACTGGATAGGACGAAGAGGTCCGATTGAGTTTTCATTCTCCGGATGTAACTCCGTTGGACTTCTACCTATGGGGAACTGTTAAGGTGTTGTATACCGTAGAAAAACAGCTACACTGACAGCACTTCGGGAAGAAATTGAAACGACATGTGCTGCAATCGCTGAGGACACTTTCGCAAAGTTGCACAATCAGTAGTTCAACGTACTCAGAAGTGTATCGACGCCGATGGTGGGCATTTTAAGCAACTGTTGTAACTGTAAAAGTTTAAGAGATTAGTGTTCATCAGTTTCTGTTTGTGTGAATTCAGTTTTGTTATATTAACACAGTTTTTCTTTGCTTGAAGTGCGTATACATTTTTTTAGCACTCTCTGTATATGAGCACATTTTAATTTCTTTACAAAGACTGTTAATAGCTCCAATATGGGATGTTTTTGAAAATGTTATGGTAAATTCCTTTAGCTGGCTCGGAGAAATGGAAATACATTTTAAACATTGTTTTTCATCGCTCCTCACAAATTGTGGATATGTCAAATTAGACGAACTTCCCTGAGATTAACCTGTCTCTGAAAGCAGCTTAAACAGCGTCATGAAAACAAAACATATATGTGGTGTAGCACTATATTATTGGAAGTAATCGTGTAAAAGTTCATCTTCAATTAATTGTCAATTGAAACGGTAAAAAAATTATCATTAATGATCTGTTTTGTGGTGTAGTCAAAGAATGTGGAACAATTTATTGGTTATCAAGAAGTGCGGCACAAAATAACAATCTTCTGATCATGTAATTGTGTCTTGTGTATCGCTTGCGGATTATCCGGTGACAGTTTTAGCTGTTCAAGTAACCAAATACATGGAACCAAACCACCCTGAAAAAGAGTGTGGCCTCGCCTATATCCTCTTCATTGTCAGCATAGACTTATAGACAATGTTTAAGACGTTGCCATGGTTACTTTATTGCAGATGATATACTGCGGTTATTTTGTGGGAGCATTACATGCGTGAACTTTGTGTTACCATAACACACCTTTGCTTGCTGCGCTAATTTATGAAACGACTTTGTTAAGCTGCTCTAAGCGATGCGAAATATCTTGCGATTTCTAGAACTCACAGCCTTCCATATCTCTCCTGTTTGCTGAATTTATCCATTAACCGCTGCACTGCATTAGGATGTGGTAAATTTGAATAAGAAAATTTTTCCATAAACATATTTCATACAATTTTCAAATATCTACCTGCACAATGAAACAATATTCCGCAAAATTCTGATTTCATTTCATAAAGGCAATAAGTGATGTTGTATGACAGGGGGGAGAGGAGAAGAGGCGAAGGAAAGGGAATGGATGACTGCTGACCCGTTTGAAGTCATCCAGGCCATTTATTTTTAAACCGTGTTAACGCTCGTTTTTACTACTGAGGCACAGGTGATAGGCCATGTCTAATATATAAACACCAAGACATGCATTTTACCTTGTGAAATACAAGAGCACAGTGACATTTTCCTCTCTGTCTATAATTATAACATTTTTGTGTATTTCCTATACTTTTATATTTACATATAGTGTTTCCATAATATTTTATTATTATTAAAATATAGCAATGGTATATACAGAGAGTGCCAAAAATGTATACACACTTCAAACAAAGAAAAAACTGTGTTAACATAACAAAACTGAAATCACACAAACAGAAAATGATGAGCACTAATCATCTTAGACTTTTACAGTTACAACAGTTGCTCAAAATGTCCACCATTGGCGTCGATGTACTTCTGAGTACGTTGAACTACTGATTGAGCAACGTTTGCGAAAGTGTCCTCAGCGATTACAGCACATGTGTTTCAATTTCTTTCCGCAGTGCTGACAGTGTAGCTCACTTGTGAACATCGCGTACGGTACTATAAATCTCAAAGTTTTCTTGAATGCGTGCAATTGTAACTCGCGTTGACGGTTCTGTTCTGTACATACTCTCCTTTGCCTTTGAACTTCAACAACATTCTCGGTTTTCCAATACGTCTTCAAATTTGCTTTCCGCTGTTCATACAATAATCTTGGCTTCATTTGTTCATTTTTTTATTTATATGTCACGTAGCAACGCTAGCATAATGTATGAGTCACACCTGTTTACACAACATCATACTACACATTACTATTGTTTTTCGGTTCCAACTTTGAAATATATTTAATAGATATCCAATGTGAACGTGTGTATACATTTCCTGGCACCCTCGCATATCCTACTCTCATTCTTCATTAGACACAAACCTTTCGTTAATTTCATTATATGCTTATTTTGCTGTCCTTATTGCAACACTAATTACTTTATATTTGTTTTTCCGAAATTACTCATACGGCGCAATCTACATTATTTTTATAAGTGTAATACAGCTACCTGTCTGAAACTCTGCATATCTTCAGTTATTTATTTAATCCTATTTTTAAGATATTATATTCGTTTTGTTCCCTCATTACTTACACTGTATAGTACATTTGCAATTATTATCGTAGCAGTCTTAACGTTTTTATTCCCTGTCGATTCTTTCCTCAATGATTCATATAGAGTTTTCAACCTTTATGATATATCATCCTGCTTTGATATCCTCTATTTGTCGTGTAATAGCGCTGCTTATTTCATATGACTATCGGAGTAAACCTGGCTTAAAATGTTTCTCTTAATTTTATGCATTACAGGTTTAAATTACTACTATAGGATCCTTAATACATATTTTTGTATTAGTTATTTTCTACTTTACTTATCAAAGGATATAATAAGAAATAAAACGTTTCTATTTCGTAGTTGCTAATAATTTCTTGAGTAATTTTCTGTTAATTCTGTGCCAGAGGAAAGTGCTGATACTTTAGATCATCAATCTAAGGAGTAAGGTGGGAATTAAAATTGTATATGATCGCTGGAGAGATCAAAAGAGATTGAACTAAAGTTTCAATCCTCATAAAACAATTAAAATAAAAATTAAATGGGAATAATACAAATAAATGGTGTTTTTGTTAGCTTATCTGTTCTTTAGTGAGTTATGTAATATCACATGAGTGCCAACTATGGGACTGTGGTTTTTGCCATTCGCTGGAGAAGCAAGACATGTAACCTTACTTTCTAAAGCTCTGCAGCGGTTTTTTTTTATTTAAGAGGGTGTAATTAAATGTAAAGTTAGAGGAAAATTGACTGAGTGATGAAGTTTTAAATTATTTTCATTATAAATAATATAAATCATTATAAATAATAATTATAATAATAATAATAATAATAATTAATGATAATAAAAAATTAAATTCCAGAATACGTTGTCCTGCCACCTAGATGCATATACCAGGACATATATTACAGCATCAATAGTTTATTATATTTTTTCTTCTCTCTTACATTTTTAACATTATTTGTACATATTATATCTATAATTAATTAAACAAAAGTAATTAACAAATATAGCAAAAACGCAAATAAACAAAACAACCTCAAATTAAAACACTCAAACAATTCTCTAACTGGAAGTCAGTTAGCAAACAAAACTATAACTGGTAGCTAGCTATAATTTAACTATTAAAACTTAAATTCAAAACCAAAAACTGAAGCTAATACTACCAAAAACTAAAACCGGCGGCTACAGTGCTGGTAACCAGCATGCCTAAGCTAAACTTTTATTTAATCTATCTATTCCCTTGATCAATTTTATTGGTTTATAAGTGCTTATATTTTATAACTATTCTACTACACTTTATTTATGCCACTTGCACCTGTTCACATGAATTCCATTTCCACCTTCTATCCAAAACAACACCTCGCTTATCTTCATTTCGCTTCTAAGTGTTCAAATTATGACAGAAAACAAATAAAACTTTCAATTTAAACAAATCAATAACTACGCTATTTACTCACCATAAACCAAACCCTTACACTTTCAGCATTTTATAAATTATTTGTTTATGGTTCTCAAGGATGTTTTTCTTCTTCTCCTCTCCGATGATTTTCCGCTGACTTACAATTGCTCCGACTAGCTCTTATTTCTTCGCTGAAATGTTTCTGATCCGGAGACCATAGGGGAAGTAATCAAGGAGATTAACAATATTTATCGTATTAACAGTCGAATCACGATTTATTATTCAGAGTCTAACATTTAAGAGGCACCGTTACTTCTTGGAGAATTAAAAGCTGGTAGATGTGCCACTTTTGCACTAACTAGATCATACACTAAGGCCCTGACGCACTTTGATAACTGCAAAACTTTCTACTGTTAACTCAATGAGACTGTTACAATTGACGCAACGCTACCCTGAACGATTGGTGAAAATTTTCTAACTCTCTAATTCAACTGAGAACTGAAAACGGAACTAAACTGATCACTGATAACTCAGAATTGATGCAATAACTGAACCAACTTATCGGAACTAATGGTGGGCCGCAAAATTACAAACTTAAATAAACATGGCATTCCGTCAGTCTTCCGAAGCTATCTATACTTTCAAAATATGACGTTAGAGGGATCCAGATAATTATTTCACATTTTAGAATATCTATTGGATACTGAACTCCATGTTCTCTTCTATCTTATTGGCTATCATGTCTACGTGACTCTCAGCATGTCACATACTTATCAACAGACGCTGCTGGTTTCTTCCCTTCGAGAGGTTATCGCTCTGTCTCTCCACCCCGTAGCTGGCATGTATTTATTACATCTACCCTGACCTACTGCAACAAAAACATAGCTCTCTAACTGTGTGCACAATAACCATCTTTTTCAAGTGCCCTGCATTACAATTCTCCAAGTAATAGCTGTCCGTTTTGCTTTGGGGCCATCTATACAAAATATTTTACAATAGGCAACAAGATTCTGTGCCCTCATCACCAGATCCAGTTTTTATGGTTCGAGCCTTTTTGCACTCTCGTAAGAAAATAACACCATACACACATCACATCAACACATGTAGAAGAAATAAAAATGACACAGCAATCATGGTTAAAATAGAAAAGTAGCATAAAATTAATTATGCTGATTATAATTTATTTCGGGGTGGAAGGTAATAAATTCCAACTCACTCTATATACTAACGCGCAAGAGTGTTTTTAGGGAATAAATTGAAAACTGTGTTCATTTTATTCTAGATTGGCGTCGTTAGGTGTATTTTGTTTAACCCAAACGCAATTCTACGGGCATATATTCTTATTCTTTCCCCGTTTGTAGCATCTACACCTCCCGAGATTACAAACCAATACCCGGGTCAGTTGCTCAATTCTCTGGATGAACATAGATTAGATATTACATATGTACACATACATCACAAACACAGATAGAATGAACATGAAATGGAAGGTGAATCAGTGAAAGGGAAATATTGCTCTTTCTAAAATGGACTGAGAAAAAACACGGAATATTTCATTCAGGTTAGTCGGGTAGTAGAGTTCAGAGCGTTACCGTCAGATCTCTCTCTGTTAAGTTAATATTCGAAATGTAATATTTATAGTTTCCTACAAAGTCATCATTGGTTCTTGAATTCGATCTGTACCTTTCCAAATTTCCCACCGGTAAAGCCATGGAGTCAGGAGGCCTCCTGGCGTAGCTGTTAGTTATTCAATAACCACATTATCAAAAAATCTCTCTCCTGTAATTATTAATTTTCCAACAGTTTGACCTTTAGCCATCTATCTATTTAAAACGCTTTAATCATCACGGGTTGCGGAAACAAGGACAAGCATATTTATTATTATTTTTTTACCTTATCTCGATATTTCCCAGTTCTTGATCACGTGAAACCGGAAATAACATTTTCTTCCCTTATTATGGGCCATATGGCAATATGCTGTCCTGTTCGATTCGTTGCCCTTTTTAGAATTTTCCTGAAAGATTAGTCCATAACAGAGTGCACTCAGCCGGAATACCGAGGTTAAAGTTTGTTGAAATGCTATTGCACAATGGTATTTCTATACCGCAATCGGTTTGACAGGCCTTGACCCGTCGAAGTTTATGCTGCCGGAATTATTATTATTATTATTATTATTATTATTATTATTATTATTATTATTATTATTATTATTATTATTATTATTATTATTATCTCCTTCTTACGCCACCTGTTTCTTCTTCGTCTTATTTTTTTATCGCACGTTAGTCGTAAAAGTACCGCACTGGGTTTGTGAGAATAGCTCTAAACAACTTTAGTACCTTGCTGTGTGTCGAGGAATAAGGCACGTTGATGGAGGTTTGTAAAATATTTCCGTGACATTTTTCTAAACGAGTTTTAATGCCCGATTTACAGTAATGATAAAGTAGGTTGATGGAGAGACCGGAAACCTTCCACAAAACTCATAAAAACACTGGTATTACATGCTCTCATCTTCGATAAACCTTAGTCGTGCAACAGTTCATCATTATGCCTTGCAGCTTGCTACGCGGGCTTACGTCCCTGATCTAAGTCTTTATGATGGATGAACCAACAGGAGATTCGCCGGGAAAAAGGACGGCAAAAGATATATCTGTGTCAGGGGAAGCTGCAAAGCACGGAGTCTGCGGAACGGCCGATCCCCAACAAAGAGAAGGATCAAGAAATAAGCTATGGGAATTATTTAACGACCGTTCTGAAACTGCATTTCTTGTTCTTTGATTTTAATGCGGGACAGGTTCTCGTCGAAAAGTTTCCACCTCCTTCACATGTTGTAGTGCGAACTTGGCGAATGTGATGAGATGCCCCAGTCCAGTCATCTGAATAACTTCCTGTTGAAATGGGACACGCAGTGAACAATTTAAAATACCTCCAATACTAACCTGTGTTACAACAGTAGTGAACTGGAAGTAGGACTGGATGCGCTATACCACCTTTATTGGCGCTTCGTCACGTTTTATTTTACAGATTTAGATAATTATTATTTTAAGACTAAAGTTTACTATCACATCATTTTGAAACTATTGTACCTAAACCCATAAAAATTATTATAATTTATAAGTGCAATTGAACTATGAAAAGAATATTAGATCTGGTATAAACATCAGATCTCCAACTCTACCCCTGCAAAATATATTAAAACACTACATTTGAATCGACGTTTTGACTATATTAGCCTAGAAAAGGGATAAAATGTCTCACATACTAAAAGTTGCAACAATAATTTCCAAAATAAACCCTTCTAAACATTCGGGCATTTTTATAAATATTTTTTTTTTAATTTACCTGTGGGCAGCTAATATTAGAAGTTGGCAATGTCGTTATAAAATTTACACATATTGTTTAATTATAATTTTTATGGTAAAATATGATGTTTAAACTATATTTTCCTCCGAACGTTAGCAAAATTTTCGTACCTTTTCACTTTAAAAAATAAAATAAAATAAAATTGATATCATACAGCTATTAAGAGAATTAAAAACACAGTATACTATCAAGAGCTTTCTTAAGGAAGTATCTTTGATGTTAATGTGAAAACCTAGGGTAATAAGATAACTTTAACAGATAATATGAACGCAGTGTTGCCAGACGTGGCTACTTGCCGCCTTTCTGGTGTTCTTTTCTATCTAGTACGATGAACAAATTTTTTGTAACTGGATATTTTTCGGGCGCATTTTCTCCCTCTTTTGAATAATAGTCAATTAATATCCTCACAACTGTCTCAAAACTGCGTATATTGGATTTTTGACGAACCTATGAAAAAGCCATGGGGTTTCCGACAGTATCTCATAGTCGTGTCAATTTTCAATAGATAGCAATATGAATATTTGATATAAGATTGCATTATTTTCCCTTCTGACAGGCAAATGGAGGTTTACAGACTCTGCTGTTTCTATCCTTCCATCCTGAATCATTGTTTACTGCAACAATGTTAAGATAAAAAAGGGTTGTGTCATACGTGAAATTGATACTTAATGTAATAGCTCATTGTAATTAAATATATAAATAAACAGTTTTTGAAAATTTTATTATGCTTAAAGTTAATAAAGTGAATAATTAAACTGTATCAATATAAATAAAATTACATTTTAATATTACTGCTTAAAATCAGTAGTTAAAATGGAGGTGTATAGTAATTTGACGGACGTATTAGCCAGACCCTCATTTGTTAGTTTCCTATTGTAGAGTTGTATAGAGAACACCGGACTATAACATGAACAGAAAATACAACAATGGGGGGAAAGGCTGTGGTTTTTTTTAATTATTGCTAAAAATAGAGTTTGTGAGTTTTAAGAAAATGATTGCTAATTTACAGATTAATTCATTACTATTATTGATTGGAGGCGAAAATATAAAGATAAAGTTAGAACATTGTATAATTCAATGCGGTGAAACGTTTGAAATTTGCAACTTTTTAAACGGGAGACAGTAACGTAGAGGTAATCATTTTTAATACTATACGTCTTAGAAATAGGTAGGAACCTTAGGTTCTAATAAAAAGAAATATTGTAGTAGTTTTGGGGGGAATTATCTTTCAAGATTAAACGATTATATTTAACAACAAATAATCAGTTGTTACGAGCTTCTCTAGCGAATGGAGGGATGACTGCAAAAGTGGTCATCCAAAGAAACGAATGAAGCATTTTCTAAGATGATGACTGGCACGATAAAACAAAAGGTACTTGGAAAGCGAAAGAAGGGTTAGGGCTGTTAATACGAGCTGCATTCAAGTTATAACATTTCCAATTTATTTTTTCTCTCATGACTGGAAACAGAAGCATACGATTTGTTTTAAAATACGCGGGCACGTGTTGTCAATGAGTGACAGAGATGGCAGCACGGTATGACACACAGAACTCTGGCGGCAGCGGTGGGAGTGAGGACTGTTTTCTGTTCTTCAAAATGCCGGCATTTTTATTACAAGAGCATTCGTTTTCCCCATTTGCGTGGTTTGACACGGATAGAAATTCAGCGTCAGTTGAGGGAGACATGTAGTGATGGTGTCATGGACGTGTATAAAGTGCGTTCATGGGTGCGACAGTTCAAGGAAGGCAGATCATCGTGTGACAACAAACCAAGGCCATCTCGGCATTACACAAGCCGGTCTGACGACATGATCGAGCAAGTGGAGAAAGTTGTTTTAGAGGATCGCCGAATGAGTGGGAACACATCGCCTCCAAAGTTGGCATTTCCGGGGGATCTGTGCGCACAATTCTGCATGAAGACCTTAAAATGCGAAAAATGTCCAGGTGGGTACCACGAATGCTGACGGACGATCACAAAGCTGCGCGCGTTGCATGTTGCCAGGCAAAGTTGACGGGTAATGACGGCATGAATGGGACGTTCTTTTCATTGATTGTGACAATGGATGGGACATGGATGCCGTTTTTCTATCCTGAAACGAAGCGCCAGTCTGCTCCATGGAAGCACTCGGATTTTCCAGTGGTCAAAACAGACTGCTACAGAAGCGTTCCCAACGGCCATGAAATCATGGCATCGACGTTGTGAAATTGTGTACGGCTGTAGGGAGATTACGTGGAGAAGTGACACAAGTTTCATAGTTTTCGTGTGATTAGTTATTGAGAAAAAAAATCGGAGATGTTATAACTTGAATGAATCTCGCGTCTCACCTATTGTACATGTACAGTATGTTACTGAACTACACCGCAATAATTTTACAGGTGTTAGAGGGGTTTTAATATTTGAGATAAAGGAATTTATGATCTGCCTATTCAAATTGCAAAGTTACAAGATTATATTATATTGAGGACCATTACCACTAATGAAGTTTCCATTCGAAATGATACTATACAATAACGAACGGAAGTTGTGGAACATCTCTTTGGTTCAGTCGATATGATCCTGGCCTTTAAGTGATCACTGATATTGAGTTCCAGCCTTCCCCCCCCTATATTTTATGTAGAGCATTTTTCATTATAAAAATAAATAATTTTACCTACTTCGCAGGACCGAAATTTTCTGTCACCTTATCCATTAGGTCATACAGTAAGATAAATACCTCTACACAATGCGATAAATCAGTTCTTACTGGATATTAGTCCAAAAAGCTTATAACACTAAATCTTCGAAAAGTTGATGACAGCTATTGAAAATCAGAATATCTTCGTTCGTGAATTGAGTTTGAAGACATTATAAGGCAAAATTTTATTCCATTTTATTATCACTGAATTAACATATACTTTCAGCACTTTTATCACCAAAACCTGAAGTTAGGGAAAATGCCTTTTCTATTTGGGTGGATATAATTAAGAGTCAGGTATAAACGAACATGCTTTTATACATTTGGGGTCGGTAGGGCCATTTTTTATTTTGTCTTTAATTTTTTTGCCTATTTTGACTTCTGTTGCCTACCTTAAGGTTTAAAACCTTCTATTTTGGCCTGTTTTGGATCGTTATGTATTTATTTTGCGATTATTTACGTATTTAAAAAACACAAAGAATTTCAATATATCAACGTGAAAAAGCTATAAGAATTAAATGGCATGTTCACCTCACAAAACTATCTATTGAAAATCTTGCTATACATTTATTTCTTTCCAAGTAGTCAAAAACATTCCCTTCAACCCATTCAATAAGTTCTTTAAATCGCAGAGCCTTCATTAATGAGAGGAACGCATGGTTACCTCTGGAATACCTCCTAGAAGACGAGGGAACTAGTGTAGTTTTGAATAGTCCTGGAAAATGACCTTGTATCAATCTGCGCTAAACAATTTTAGGAAATTTCTGGTGGGTGTAGCTTCTCAGCTGCATAAACGTAACAGACAATTGCAAGCGAGAAAGATGAGAGCGATACATACATGCAATTAACTGTCCGTACAATGAGTTCAGCAAGGAAGTAAGAGAGATACTAACCTGATTCCTATATAAACGCTTAAACAGAGAATGAACTCGACCAGAAAGCATTGCGCATCTTTGATACCTTGAAAAACATCTTGTAGTTGCTTGTAACCAAGAAGAGGAAGCGCAAATACTTTAATTATGTGATAAATAAATAATTAAGTATCTTTAATACCTACTTTCATTAATAATGAGTGACATTACTCTGTTTTCTCTTTCAGTAAATTCCTATTTTAATTATATTACTGCATATTTTAAGTATTTTAAGTACTTTTTGACTGTCTATTTTTACCCAAATAAATTCTCGAACTTCCGGGCTCTGCCTTTCGTCATTAAATGCTATTTTTCTACTAGTCTCAATTCTAATGTTTGTTTAATATCTCTCTACATTCACTGAAATTATTTGGATATATTCATTAACACCCAACAAACTATATCCGATGGGATGGGAACTGCGACCTTTGGAATTTTTTGTACCAACTTCAAAGTGAAAAGAGATCAGGAAATCCTGTAGTATCATATTTTCGTAACACTGCAACAAATCTACATACAGACATGAATATTACATGTGATCCGTTGTTCTATGGGTAAACTGGAGAACTTTGAGAAAACACAAAATTCCACTCTTTGTCCGCCACAAATATCACTGCAGTGCCACAGTAGTAAAAACTGTGTTATGAGAGCTCAGCCAACATAGGTATCAGGTCATTAATGTGTATATTAAATAATAATTATTATATGATAGGAAATCATTTTGCTACAATAAAGTACACTATCTTAGTACACGCATAATAATCAACAATGTTGTAATAGTTCAATTCCTGCTCTACAGTCTATATAAAATAAGAAGAAAGCTATTATAGGGTTATTTATAAAGTGCCATTCATTTTCTTAACAGGAACCATTGTTCACCTTCCCTACCGACAAGGGTGGCCGAGTTTGTTAAGGCACGTACTCTGAGTGGGAGGTCTGGAGATCGATTCCCATCAGGACCGTCCTCCTTGACTGAGATTTTTTCCTGGTCATTCCGGGGAGGTACATAAAAATCCTTTCCCAGTTTATCTTTTCTTTTAATGTTTCACCAGTATTCACTGTGATGCCTCAGGCCTCAGTAGTTAAAAGGGGCGTTAAACGGTATTAAAAATAATAAATCCCCTATGGACAGGGATGGCCGAGTTCTTTAAAACCGGACTCGTGAGCGGAAGGTCTAAGGTCCGATTTCCCAAATAAGTAGATATTCTAAATCTAGACATATAGCCCTTCTTCCTTTAAAAAATATTTATCAATTTGTCATTTCTTCTCAAGTATCACCAATGTCATATTTTTCTCAATTTTCTCATCAGAAAATAACGGCAATAAACACTATTCAGTTCACACATGCAGTAATAATAAGGTGTACTGTTCCTGTACTTCACAAGATGACTAGTGCAGTCGAGTTGTCATTAGTGGTGAACGTCATTTAACTGTAGACCACAATCTCTTTAGCCCAGTATATTGGCTTGTCAGTAGCAAATGCAGGGAGTGTGGTTTTGAAATACGTGGTGTGCACGGGAGGGGCGAGTGACAGGCTAGTACGCGGTATTTACCATCAATGTATCAAGTACAGAGATTAAACGTCAGTCCAGGTGATGGATGACAAGGAGGAACCATATCCCTTGAGACGTCAGGTTTCTTCCCGGGAGTCGAGGCAGTTTGTTATCCAACTTACCCAGCCCCAGGAGCTTATAAATAGGTGCACACAATTCACGCAACTGCTTCTAAGTTTGGTTCATTCACTAAATGACTACACCCCATTCTATTTCTCTAACGCATGAGACAGTATTTCACTCCCATATTTAATTAGAGTAATTGTAGCAAGTCATTTTATTTAATTTGCTTATTATAGTCATTTTATTTCCTGTACAAGTGTTGCATTATTGCCTGTAAAATTACTTTCTCGCAAGAGTGCAGAAATCCACCCTAGCCATAAACTCTGACCTGGAAATTTCTGTTGCTTATTGTAATAATATTTTGTAAAAGAGGATCCCAGCAGAACCGATGTTTTCTGGAGAGAATTCTAAAGCATGGTCTTTGAAAAGATGTGTATTTCGTTTACAGTTAGGGACCTGTGTTTTTGTTATGTTAGCTAAGGGCGAAAGCAATAAATATACGGGGGTGAAAAAACAAGGGAATAATCCTCAAGGGAGTTCCTAACGGTTCAATTTAATACTTGTGTGGGATACATGCAAGAAATCACGTAATCATTAGACCAATAATGTAGCATAAAAGAACCAGAGGGAAACAGATTACCCAATAGAGATACGAGGATGGTAGAAAACATTCTAGATTTTTCTAAAAACATATTTGAAAGAATAAAGATAGCTTCGTGAGACCGGCAGACTGCCATGTTTATTTAGTCTTGTAATTTTGCGGCCCAGTCGATCCGCATTCATTCTCATTTAAGTTCATTTAGTTACAGCTGTAGTCAGTTTTGGAAGAGATTCGGTGTGGAGTATTATGTGTGGAAGATAGGCGCGGTAGTTCAGTTCCGTTCCGTTCTGTGGAAGACCTTTATTAGTTGAGTTCAATTACGTTTCAGGATTAGTTGATTTCAGGACCAGTCTTTATCAAATTGAGAAACGTCAGAGTTATCATCATAGTTAGTGCGAAAGTGGCACATATTATCCAGCAAATAACGGCAATACATTTTATGTGGAATAGTTTATGAACAATAAATAGTGTTTCGTCTCCCATAACGAGCAAAATGATCAATCTCCATACACTCCTTCCCCTATGTTCACAGGACCATAAAATATCCAGCAGCAGAGACTCAACAGCCGTAGCAAAATATAAGTTAGCGGAAACCAATCACCGGAGAGGAAGAAATAACATTACCCCTGAGAATGCAAAACAATCAAATTAAACTTCTTTCCAAATCTTTCCCTCCATTCTACAATATTTAATTAATCCCCTTTCTGTATTTAACACCGCTGCACATGAAATAAAGAAATGAAAACCAAAGTCAAATGTTGCCATTTATCTACAAGTGTAGGGTGCGTAACCTAGCATTTAAAATAGAATTTACAACTAAAACTGTTAACAACAAAAAATAAACCCCCATAATGAACGTAATTTTTATTTTAATAATAAAACACATAATGTATTTGAAAAGTATCGTTATCATTAAGTCAATATGAAGCACAAACACTGTAAATAAAATAATAAAATAAGGCAAATGTCCTTCACGGCTTCGATATGACATACCTTCACTTTGATGGCAAAAATTTGAACGATTTTAGAACAAAGTTACGGCCGAATTAAACCCAAGGCACGTCTAATTTCTGCCTTGAGTTGAGGATGGTTCGTAGATTATCCACACAAACATAAGATTAAAATTCGTCGTAATTGGAATGATGTTGAGATCGCGACAGTTCAACTTCACTGTACATTCAGAGTCTGGGAGCGTTTATCGCTCCATTTTAGCCGATAACAATGCACAAAAATTACAGTCGTTAATCCACAAATTACAGACAGATGACAATCTGCTAAATTTCGGGTAACAACTTAACAAACCGACAGAGACGCTCAATTGAAAAATCGCGTTCATTATGAGACACCCTATATTTGACAAGTGATTCCAAAGTGCAGTAAAACATTAAATATCAAGAAAAATTATGTTACAACGTTTTTTTAATATTAAAGCGCAAGCAGTTTTAAAGGAATGTCCTTTTTTTCTGAATATATAAAAGAACTATCTCAGAATGTTTTACAGAAGACTCAAACTGAGAGAAGAAGAAGGAGAAGATCTCAGAGCACACATATGTATGATGTTACAAAGAGCAATGACTCAGCGGCAAGAACATATTTACCAACTGGAGTACGAAGACAAAAATGGAATGTTTTCTCTACCCATTCCATTTGTTTTACGATTACCTTTCTTTATTTTGGTGCACAGTTCTAGCTTAAACATACAGTCCACCAATTATTTTTTTTCTTTTAAATTGATGGCATAAGGTATGCCGTTTTCGTGCTGCTTATTTTTATATGGGATGTTGTATAAATGTCTTAGACAAGCAGTTTGAGTAAGGGAATCTATAGTTTGTCTGTTAAAATTTCACACTTATGATATGTTTCTAAAGGACCAGTACGCTACTGACTAATAACATTTTCATTCAATGACACCACACAAAGTTGTGACGTAGTCTGTGTAATTCTGACGGCATGTAAAAGCGGATTATTGATATATACCAAGGGTACCAAAAATGTATGCACACTTTCACAGTAGATATCTATTTAATATATTTCAAAGTTGAACCGAAATACAACAGTAATGTGTAGTATGATGTTCTGTAAACAGATGTGACTTACTTTACGTTATGTTAGCGTTGCTGCTACAAAATGGAGGCAAGATTATCGTTTGAACAGCGGTGTGGTTGTCATCTAGGGGTCCAATTGGACCATTCTTTTTTGAAGGAACAGTAACTGGCCCAGTGTACCTGAACATGATACGCACATCTGTCTTATCTGCCATTTATGCACTAAATGAAAAGGAGGAATTTTATTACCAACAATATAATGCGCCACAACATTATCATCGAGATGTACGTGCGTGTCTTAAAGCCAGTCCTCCAAGACACTGGATAGGACGAAGAGGTCCGATTGAGTTTCCACCGCGTTCTCCGGATTTAACTCCGTTGGACTTCTATCTATGGGGAACTCTTAAGGATGTTGTATACCGCAGAAAACCAGCTACACTGACAGCACTTCGGGAAGAAATTGAAACGGAATATGCTGCAATCGCTGAGGACACTTTCGCAAACGTTGCTCAATCAATAGTTCAACGTACTCAGAAGTGTATCGGCGCTGATGGTGGGCATTTTGAGCAACTGTTGTAACTGTAAAAGTCAACGATGATTAGTGCTTATCATTTTCTGTTTGTGTGAATTCAGTTTTGTTGTATTAACACACTTTTTTCTTTGCTTGAAGTGTGTATGCATTTTGGCCCCCTCTGTATATATAATTATATATTCTATTTAATTATATATATATATATATATAATTAGAAACTGGAACGGTTATTTATGCCCCCACAGTTGGGCGCCAATTTGGAACTGTTATTATTTTGAGGGTTCCACTATAGGGGGGATTGATGGGTGTGTTCTCAGGGTAAATTTGGACTGTTTTTAACGACTTGAAAGTCGTTAGGGGGGGAAGGAGATTGTTCGCTGTATTAATAAGTCCGGCACTGTTTGAACATTTAATTTATTTAATAACTTAGCAGGTTACTTCCTGACGGCTCGTAGCTGACCTCACTACTCACTTAGACTGGCTTCCTGAGTGAATATCTGGATGTCTGAATGTCCCTCTGAATCTATTAATGTGTGAGTATAAATCTGTGAATGTATATCTACTGAATGTCTGAATGTGAATCTATGAATGTGTGAGTGTCTATCTTCTGCGAGAGTCCCTCTGAATGCGTCTCTACCGAATGCGTGAATTCCTCTCTGACTTCTGTACTCTAGTTTTTCTACTACATCGCCACGCCTTTCGCTAAATTAAATTCACTCGTATTTAATCTATTTTCGTGTTGTACTTTTATCATTGGCTATCCTAAAATTATTTATTGGTAACTAAGTTCTCCTGATTCGTTAACTTTTATCCGAAGACCATTGGCTAGAATTATTCTTTCCCCCCTGATTTAACGTCTTCCCACGAACTTGAATTTTCCCAGAACAAGCTGTCATAAATTTCGGCCCTTTCCTTACATTCTGATTTCTATTGAAAATCTTTTGCCTTGCTTAGTTTGTAGATTCCTAAATGTTCCCGGAGATAACGCACGTGTTTTCGACTTTCCTGTAATAAAACATTTTCGTCTCCGTTCTGACATTTTCATTTTCTCTTAAAATATTTTTAAGTCTGACTTTGTTAAATACTGTCCCGTTACGGCCACATGTTTCTCTTATTGTCAACTCCTAAGTATTTTCTGGGTAGAAGGTTCGTGACCTAACAAAAGATAGTTTACCCTTTCTTCAGCCTTGTCTAAGGAGCGGTCTGCGGACGAGTGTCAGGTATACAAAACCGTCTCTTTCTCACATATTTTACACCAAATGTATACAAAATTCTTTTGTATGTTACAAGTACAAATTATTTCTATTCCTGTTATACCTATCTCAAAATGATTTTCTTATATATATATATATATATATATATATATATATATATACATACATAACAATTATCCTTATAAAATATAATGCCTTTATAAATATAACTCTGCAGCCTTTTAATTAAATTAATAAAGGCAGCATTATTTCCTGCTTCAAAACGCAGAAAAGGATAAAACACTAAGGAAAAGTCACAGATTAGTAATCGTTATATTCCTCTTGCCATAGAAGAACTCAAGCATTTCGAAATATAGCAATTACAAACCCATGACTTTTTCTAACTGTTTTATTCGTTTATCTAGTGGTAACCAGAACTGTCTGGTAGATTCAAGATTTTTAGGACGTAAAAATTCATGAATATGTCCTACTTTGGAAGGGAAATAAAGGCATTGACACGTTGTCGTTTTATCCTCTGAATTGAATGGGACGTAGTGATGTTAAATATCATCCTTAAATAAAATAAACCTGAACCGTCTCAAGTATAAATACTTTGTAATGAGATAGTCTTCCAGGCCTCATTTGTTAAATTTGAGGTTATGGCTGGGCAAGACATGACACATAAATGGTTAGACATAGACACAGTAAACCGAAGAGTCATGTTTGAGTCCCAATTTTTCCTGTATGACTACATTTGACAATTATCACGCTTATCTAATCTTAGATGATTCAATAAGGGCAAAACGCCTTTGCTAATGCAGGGGATAGCGAATGAAAGGAGTTAACGAAGGCACAAATGAGCTCGAACATTTCTTGAGCCGGATGTTTCCACACACGCATTTAACATTCTTCTCTGGGCGTGGTATGGACACCATAACTCGTCACCAGCTCCCCCCCCCCCAAAAAAAACTCGGATCTTCATTATGCATTTGCAGTAACCGACGACAGACTTCAACCTTTTTGTCCTTCTCTGCCTGCGTCAAGTCACGTGGAACTCAATGTGCTCTTATCTCTTTCATATTCAAATCGTCGTGAATAATGGTATGCAGGGTTGCCCGGCCGAGGCATATCTGACATTCCAGTTCGTTAAAGGTTAGCGTCTGTCAGCCATAATCAATTCAGACATAACCTCAATGTTCCTGGGAAACCGCGATGTTGACAGACGACCAGTATTCACATTCTTGTGTGCAGATTCCCTACCGCTGTAAACGGTCCTCTGTGCAATAGCTTTTTAACCTCATACCCCAGTTAAACATCGTTGAATTTCTGTAGTTTTGACCACCCCCTATTATACAAGTTATGGACACGCTCCATTTTGGGCCTAACCGTATAAGACTACATGTTAAGTTTCTGTCGTTTCATTCTGTTGTCATAGAGTTAATTCCTAAAATATTTGTGTTGTACTGTTGAATGATACCTTCTGTGTCTGCTCATGTTCTTCTTTTTACATTAGAAGGCCTAGGTCAGACAGAAAATGCATACTTTTGAAACTATATCAGTTATAGTTACGGCACTTTCATCCGAACTCAGCGGCCAACAACGGATCATTTGCCGGCAGAGGAAAGGGCTGTCATCGATTAAAACCCAAATCGCAATATTAAATGTAGGCCTTATTAATTATACCCTTTTACCATGTGAAACTTAAAGTAAGAATTTCTCATTTTATTTTTCTATTCACTATTTAAATTATTTGTTGTAATGCATTTATTATATCAGTGTTGACATAAATTGTATAAGGCCTACAGTTAAGCTGTCAGTTAAGAATGAATTATAACAAATATAGGGCTTAGAGCGCTTCCTACCAAATTCAATTTAGAACAAAACATTTATGTAGTTTAACATTTCTCAGCTCTAAATTGGTCCAATGAGAATGACTATGACAATCAGAAACCTATATTTTTAATTGGTGTATGAAAACAAGAGATAAATAAACTAAATGAAAATTTAATCTATTCATAATCCTTAGATCGGCATTTTCTATTTCTTTTCTTCCAATTATGAACGTGTATTTAGTTATCTTACACGGTGCATTTTTAAATTATTTTTTCTGCAATAGTGGCATTGCAAATAAACTACATGAATGTGGTAAATTATTTTTATGTGAAAAAAACACATTCTCAAATTACATATATTTATTTAATTTTTGAAAGCTATGGCAAATGTATTCGAGAATAAGCGCAGAGTATACTGTAATACAATAATAATATTGTTAGCATAATACACTTAGTAATAGTCACTGCTAAATACAACATAGCCACGTTGACAAATATTTTATTACATTACATAAATTATTTTGAATGTAGTTTACATGTCAAATTAATCCTTGAATGCGATATAACGTAACGCCTTTTTTTCCTTGAGTTGTAGAACAGAATGCACAACACCCAGGCATATTAACTGGATTAAAATACATCTTTAACAATGTTCTCCATATAAACATATGGCACAACACACAAACATCGGGAGAAGTGACTACACCATCCCCATAAACCCAAATACCTCTACCCCACAAACAACCTACATCTCTCATCCAACCCTGTGGTTAAGCCACACGTGGGTAGGAACATAGAAACTGTGCACAAGCTACTAAACCAGCCTGCCACATCAGTTCTGCTCTGCTCTGCTCCACAGACATCAGGTACAAAATGACGGCTGATACTGGCGAACCAATCACGGTGCTCGGTTGTCAGCAAATTCTGGCGCAAAGCGTGTCCATACTTGAATAATAGAAGGCTTTAACATACTCTGCTTACCAGTGCTATCTAGTATCTATATGGCGAACTAATATCCGTCCATCGCCCTACGAACGTACCCATAGATTGCGCGGTATTCGTAAATCACCTCTTTGCAAATAATTTCGAACACCCCTTCCAAATCTCTGCTAAAATGGCTAAGGGCTGGAATATGTTTAAAAGAAATTCATGCCCAATTTGTTACTTTGTTTTCAAATAGGAACTTTACCTTCCAAAATGAACTATATTTCAATGGCAGAAAATGGGCACATAAATTATTTTATTATTACGTGAGAGATAAAGCGATATTAAATAAACTTTCTATTCAAAATGATACTCAATTTTTAAGTCAAGAACATCATTTGTTCAATATTTTTTAATGACCAGTGAATATAACTTCAGCCATACATAATACAGCAGGATATAATAGTAAAATTACATGTTAAAAACGCATTGCTTATTTTTTTTCCTTTGAAGCTTAAGGTTTATATTAGCATGCAGTACAACAGAAGTTTTTGACTGTGACTCCCTTCGGCTCTAGAATGCGAAATTAAATCTATGACCAAAAAAGTGTTGTCTTTAGTCATCATTTCCTTAGATAGTTTTTTTTTTTTTTTCAGCGTATAAATGTTCACTTTATTTGTAGTAATGTATATAAACATATCTCTGAATTTCCGACTCTCCAATGTTTCACTGTTGGAAAACCCAAATTCTACATATAAAATATTTTCATTCGGTATTTTTGTAACCGTTTAATGGCATATTATCAACAAGATAGCGCCACTGCTCACTCATCCATGGCAGAATTGCGCCGTATAAGCAGTGGTCAGTTAGTTTCTCCGAACTAACAGCTGGTGATGTCTGTCTTTGGGGAATACTGAAAAATAAGGTGCATGCAACCATTTCTGACACACTGGATGGACATAACAAATTTAAACAGAAATTAGGTCCGTTAATGCAAAGAAACTCATGAACACGAATGACACTTTCGCAAGATTGTAGAGTATGTTTCATACATTGTGTTAGAACTAAAGTAAGTGCCGATTTTTATTATTTAATGTGCAGTACCTAAATTTTACAATCCTTAGACTACCTTAATTTACGAAAGGACATGCTGGCAGTACCGCTTACCTTGGTAGCCAGCTTACGAAGTGATACTTTCAAAAATGTCCCTGTAGACAAAAGTAAGGTAAACGTTTTTAAAATAATTCAAATAGGACTGAGTAAAATGACAGGTATTGAATAATATATTAGTATAATGTTTTTAGGGGAAAAGACCGGTGTTAAATGGCTAACACTCACCACACAGAGGAACTAAATGTAGCAAACAATATAACATGTGCGCCGAATTTCAATGCAGGCTTGCAGGAACATAAATGTTGCCAAGTTGACATTAATTCTAATGAACATCCATTAATGAAAGTGCATCCTATTTCATGCTAATAATTTCTAAAGAGTCAGGGCTTGAAAAATTCGACTCACGGTCGGGATTTGAGCCAAGGATCTTCAACCTTCCGTACCCATGCTCTAACCAACTGAGCTACCGTACCCTTCTCCAGGCACGGAACCGCTAATCTCTCTCATCTGATTCTATATATCCCAGAGACCTCTCTAAGATTTCTCTACTATTTCTTAAGAGGTAATCAGTAATGCTACGAGTACTTACGTCCCATAGGGGTTAGCTTATATATAGAAATATTTCTTTCACACTAGCCGTATGCAGGACATAAGTTGAAAAGAAGAATCAGCGGAGAACTCCAGGACATGTAGGGTCATATGAAACAGGTTCGGGATTCCAAATTTTAATTATAACTAAGATAGTTAGAACGCTGATACAAATAGCCCGAAGATCTGGTTCGAATCTCGGCCGTGGCTCAACATTTTAAAGTCTGGTTTTTCCTTACCAACTGGTGTTCTACAAACGGTTAGTGTTGATTTGATTTGGTATGATTTATTTATGGACGCTTTTTAACATCATATGTCATCAACGTCCCATTCAAATAAGGGCGTGAAACGGCCGACAAATTTTGCTCAGAGGTCTCTTTTTTCATGCTTGAGGTTTTTTTCGTGCTGTAAGTGTACGACACGGGACCCATGGCTTTACTTTCTTTCCAAAGAAAGCCATACTTAGAATTTTACGCCCGAAAGCATGCTACTATGATAAAATATTGCTATCATAGTGTCATACTCTTTTGTATAAAACAAATGAAGGTACAGAGTGATAAAAACTAAGTTTACTTTATTTATTTGGTTAATTTACGAACATTCTTTAACATCTCAGCTCATCAGCGTCACATTCATTTCATGGCGTGAAACGGCCGAAAATTTTGTTCAGAGGCCTATTCTTTCAGGATTGAGTTTTTTACATGCCGTAAATGTACGACATGGGACCCAAGGCTTTACCTCCCTTCCGAAGGAAGTCATACTTCGGATTTTTACGCCCGAAAAATCCATCGGTCCTGGCCGAGCGATCTTGGGTCTATGAGACAAGTATGGTTACCACCACAACACCATGACCTACATAAAACTAATGCACTCTATCACAAAATGTGAAAAAATCACAAATTGTAATTTAAAATTAAGACTTGGCGTGCATTGCATTTTTTCCCTAAAATCTTTCATTTACTTGTAAAATAAATAGTGCTACTTTTGAAAAAATCCTGTATGATTTGGGAATTGGGAGGGAGATAAGTTTTTTTCTACATTATGAAATTGTGGAAAGGACTTATTTAAAATAGCTTACAATATTTCACAAGCATACTATATATACATATATAATTTAGGCTTCGGCAAAATTGGTCAAATGCATACATTTCCCTTGTGAAGTCCATATTTTCACATTTCATTTTCCTTTGCGTCTTTTAATTTAAATCTCTAAAAACACGAATATCTCTCTCTCAATGTGATGTTTTAACTTTTAAACAGATTTTAAAACCAATTTTATTACAACGTATATCTAATAGAAACTGAGTAGTTCATGCGTGAAACATTGAATGTTTTTTCTGCTTTTTTGAAAACACACGCTTTTAAATTCTCAACTTTTTTGCAAAGTTTGTGTTTAATGGCGCTATTGTTAACATGAAAAATGAAAGTAGTAGTCATTGTTACGTTAGAGTATTGTTTTAGTACACAAAATCGCTTTCACGCACTTTTCATTTCATTCCCCCCTCAAAAAAGCCATTCACCTTTGACCAGTTAATTTATTTCAGATGGATACATGATCGTTTCCAAATAGCCTGTCGCTCGCACACCTGACTTGTTAGTTCACTTCTTCGTGTTTCTGAAGATAAGCACTCCGTTATCAGCTTAACAACGGTTTCAGATTTCGTACGTGCTGCGTTGAAAATCATTAGCCAAAGCAACGCGCCTCTGCTGCTCTTTTGCTAATGGATGGGAAACAAAACCCGGTTTTTTCAGGTGTCCTTGTTTTCGCACGTGGATTTCTGTCTTTTTCACCTGTATGCCACGAGTCCAATACTGTGCTAACTGGAAAGTTTGCTCTGTATTGTATCTGTGCTGATTAATATTGATGGTAAACGTTCACTATCGACTTTTTTTTTTTCTATTTTTGACTTTTGTGATACGAATTTGCAATAAAAACTTGGAATAATTATGGTTACGATATTTAAACCTACGACAAATTAATGTTGCTGCGGCAGCTAAAATGTCCTAAACTAAGCGCCGGTTGTATAAAGAGTTAACTTGAGTTTAGGGCATAAAATTAACTATCAGTTACAGTTAACTTGGAATTTTGGTCGTATAAACATTAATCTAAAATTATTTCGTCTTAACCTCAAATTAAATCCAACTCACGAAATTTCACAAGTTAAAACACTAACTAGAGTTTAGTAATTATTAAATAAATCGTTTACGATAGTACAGAATCATAATAAAACTTCATTTATAAATAAAATGGGGAGTCCTGTTTACTTTAATTTCATGTAGGTAAAGTTTCTTTTATGTTCCAATTTTCATTTCCACGTAACAACAACAGATAGAGTTGCTTTCAATTGAGGTTATGTTAGGTTAACCTTACAAGTGGTGTATTGTACACATTTCTTTACAGATATCTGATTATTCCGACATTTCATTCGATGATGAATTTTACCGTGCTCCTTGTGTGTCTCATGAGAGAAATAATCCGTTCATAGAACTGAAAGACAAACAATTCAAAATGCGATTTTGCTTAGCAAAAGATGTTGCCAAAGAACTGGAATTGATTTTACGTCCCTAATTACAATCACAAACTAAGCGAAATCATGCTTTGAACTCCATATTCATGATATTACTAACTTTAAGATTCTATGCGGCAGGGAGCTTCCAAATAGCGATTGCAGATTAATTGAACATGGAAAAAGGAACGGCCAATAGAGGGTGGTGTAAGGAAAACGACGCTACCCTTCTATAACATTCCCAACTTTCCTGGAGTTTTACGTGCTATGGACTGCGCTATAAGAGATCGATTTTTTCAATTATTCGCTTATATTTTATCACCAGGTCAATAATAATAATAATAATAATAATAATAATAATAATAATATCCTTCTTACATTTTCTAAAATTTTCCGCTCGTATCTGATTTTTCCTGATTCGTGTTTAAATGCATATTTAGGGAAAAAAAAGCAACAACATATCTATAGGAGGCGGTAAAACTAAATAATTATTGATTATTTCAGGTTGAACAGTTGAACATCAACTCGCTCTAAACACGAATTTCCTTATTATTTCTCGATGTTGCCAAAGGTTTGGCGGTTATTGCAAACTCAAGGTTACGTTGTCTGAGATTATTTTTGTGCAACAGAAATAATGACAAACTTCTAGTCACTTTTTTCAATTACAGTTAAAATAATTTACGGTTAGCAAATTTTACACATCTGAGCCTAAAAGGTATATACTGTAAGAGTACCAGTTTAAGAACACGGTATATAAAACTCATTCACTTAATAAAAGATGAAGGCAGGAGTGCCTCAAGGTAGTGCTATTAGCTTTACTTACACTCTCTAACTAACGACATTTATGACGCAATAACTAGCATTAATAAAGATCTAGACTCAGTTTATTCATGGACGCGTACTCTGGGCAACGTTAATCCCTTAAAATGGTTGACAATGGTAATGGGACATTAGCTATTGCAAAGTATCATAACCGTATCCACTATTCCTCCCATTAATATCAATCAAACTCTAATTCATTCCTGTGAATCTGCGAAAAACCTTGAAGTTATTACACACAGTGATCTCTTTTGAGAAAACCATGTTGCTGAAATCTGCAGGAAGGTAAATTCTCTAATCCAAACCTTTAAAAGATTAAATGTGTCCCTACCCAGAACCTTAAAAAAGATCTTGGTCAATTCCTGGTGATGCCTCACTTCGACTATTGCGATTTTCTGCTCACAGACTTAAACTCTAACCTAACGCAAAAAGTACAGCGAGTTCATAATATGTGCATACGGTACATCTGCGATGTGCGTCTGTTCGATCATGTAACACCCTCCCTCGATATGCTGTCTTGGTTCTACCTGAAAGACCGAAGAAACATTCATTGTCTCACACTATTTTTTAAAATTATACATACATCTTATTTATCTTCTTGTTTTCAAAATCTGTCTTCCTCTCATAATCTTAACACATGTTCTGAATCCCAGCACGTACTATTATTACATTGTACCGAACATCACTTTATTCATCATCATTCACCGTAACCACTGCCTGTCTCTGGAATGCATTGCCGTGGGATGTCAGAGACTGCGAACTTTAGGAGCATTTTATAAGAAAATGCTTAATATTAATCGATTCCCTTAGAACTAGATTTAGATTCCTTGTGTTACAGTACAAATATTTTTTTGTTTTATCCTGTTACAGAATTATTCATACATTGTTGCTATTCATGTTTTTATTACTATCATAAACATTCCTATCTCATTTATAGTATTGTTAGTTCCCCCCCATTTTCATGTTTTACTAGTAGGATTGGCACTTTCATAAATATATATATAAATTAACACCAATAATAAAAGTAGATAATGATAAAACACTGAAAAAGAGTCACACTTGAAATTGCTATATTTCGAACTACTGCGAGTTCTTCAATGGCAAGAAGCTAGACTAGCTTATAATTTACAAGCTTACTAGCTTGTAATTTGTTACATTGTTAATAGTGTTTCTTTATTTTTATTTTTCATTAATATTATATATATATATATATATATATATATATATATATATATATAGGTTGATATGTGTATGAATTGGGATTGTTAGTGCTTGTATTCTTTTTGTTTTTCTTCTTACGTTAATATTTTTCAATATTATATTCAACATCCGTGTTTACATATTAGCATACATTTATTTATCTGTTTCATGTTTTACATAGATTTATAACTATATGAGTTACCGTTGTTACGTTGATGTTATAATTGAAATATTGGTGCTAAAAGTTAGTGTAATTTTTATTAGATAGGTAAAGCGGAAGAGAAAGCCTAATGACTTTAACTCTGGCGGAACAAATAAATAAATATAACAAGCAGACAAAGCTATCAAACAAAAATAAATAGTTCTAATTAACTAATGAATATAAACTTTATCAATGACTATTACTTGCAAAAGAGGTGGAATATTTTTTTAAAATAACTCTCAATTATATTTAACACTTTTAAAATGACAAATTTAATATTAGTTTCTTCTGTGACTTTTATATTTTATCGTTAACATATTTATTGTGTTGTTGTTGACTTTTTGTTGAATAGTATACTGACTATGCAAACAAGACGTAGTAAATAAAAGTAAAATCTTAAAGAACGAACACAGTCTATTAACATACTTTTATAAAATAAAAACGCCAATACAAACATATAGGACTAGTTAACAACATAATAATATAGAAATAATAATAATAATAATAATAATAATAATAATAATAAAAGGACAAAAATCCTTGTTTCTGATAACTGGGCAACCTTCGCGAGTAAGTAAAGCCGAAGAAGGCTAAGCAGTTATCCGAAATATCACATTTTTGGTGTTCCTATTTAGTTGTATCATATTTAACATTTTACTGATATTATTTGTATAATTCTATAAGTGTTTTAAACACTACAACATATTAGTGTAAATGCACACTTTTATTAATACTGTGCACAAATAATTTTTTTGCTCTTTTCCTAAAACTAAACGAGGTGATGGTATACATATATCAAAATCTGTATAAGATATAATAATAGGAAATCGTTGCCGAGAAGCGGGTGAATTGGAGTAAGGGAAAACTTGCAACACTTTATCTTAACTACATTTTTTGCATTTTACTGTCTTGTTGTTTGTTGAGAATTATTTATATACTTACTTATAAAATAATAATTTGTAATTACAAGTAAGGTCATATAACCTACAGGCCGGCAGAGCGTAGCTGCATGCTGGGAGAGGCCAGTCGTCAAGGGCATATGATACATATACTGTTGGGAGCTTGTTGTTTAAGGGAGCCGTTGTCAGCGCGTGGTTGTGTGTTCGTGTGTTACTCGGTGTTTACACTGTGTGTAACTTGTGAGTAATTATTATGCATTAATATATTCTTGAAAAATGGGATTTTATGTACGAAAACGAATTGTGCAGAGATGTGATAAGACGATTCATAAGAAAATATCCTGGTAATTATGTTCCAAATATAGAAATTATTTTCTAATTTGTTCTAATTTTCTAATTTGTTAAAAATCTCTGTGACAAGAAATTAGTTCAGACCTACAGTGCTCTAATGGAAGAAAAGTTAAATGAAATATGGAAAATTCTTGCGCGGATGTAGCAAAGTAGTGCCGCTGAGGAACACCATTTCAAAGACCTCTTACAACACAGGTTAGTCTTATTGTTACCAGTTCTAAATACAGTATCATTTAATGCCTTCAGTAAAAATATTATCTTTACGCCCAGCGTCTCTGTCTCCCTTTATTCGGTTGTGGGGACCGCAATAACCAGTAAGTTGCAGCGCTCAGACGGCCCTTAACTCCAATAATCTCACTGTACATATACTAAACATACAGGAGATTAATGGGCATGCATATTAGACTCCTTTATTTGTCTTGATAGACTGATTCATTTGAACTCATATTATTTGCTTGTTCCAAAATATAGTCTTTAAATTACTTTTATTGTGTGATCAGGAAAGCTTTTCTTATACTTAATTCCCAAAATTTCATCAGTGATAGTTGGGAACATTTTTTCGTAGCCAATAAATAAAATGCTTGTACTGGTACCCATATTGTTTCGGATTGTTTGTGTTGCAATAAACATACCTTTTGGGTACGAGTGTCCTTCTATTTCTTGCATAATATGTGCCAATTGGTTTTAGAAAATTGTAAAGGACCTGTTTATTATTATATTTCCGTTAAATCGAACGCTTTAATGGAAGAAGTTTTACTTTTGGATCTTGGTCTGCGACTTCTATTTTTATGGCGGAGCTAAATGCTGTTTATCGAGCGGTTTTATTTGTTTCTGAACAGCGGCTGGGGGACAGTGTTATTTGTTCTGATTTCCTGAATGCCATTTTGACCCTCAGAAACCTGAATAACTCTCATCCTCTTGTACAGAAGATCCAGGGCGCAGTGTTTGGTTAGTTGACACTGCTATGGGTTCCTGGCCATGTGGGACTTCAAGGCAATGAGGTCGCAGCGAAATTCGTTCCTTTAGACCCTGCTGAAATTGAGCAACATTTTTATTCGGTGGATTTTAAGCATTGTTTACGTAGAGGCGTTCTCTCGTTCTGGCTCTCTGTGACAACAAGCTTCGAGAATTAAATCAGTCACTTTTAATTGGTCAACTTCTTCTCGCGCAATTCGACGCGAAGAAGTAGTTTTAGCTCCTTTACGGATTAGGCATTGCCGTTTTAGTCACCGTCACTTTTCAAAGCTGAACCGGCTCCAGCATGTCCTAATTGTGACCACCCTTATACAGGGTGTCAAATTATAATTGAACCCCTTCATCTAGCAGCTTTTAGACTTTCCCTGAGTTTGCCCTCCTCAATTGAGAAAGTATTTGCAGATGATGTGGTCGCTGTTGAGCGAGTGCTCCGTTTTATCCGTGTTTGTGGTTTTTGGAAAAAGGTGTGATTTTATATCATTTTATTTTGACGGAATTTTTAGACTATTTTAAGACTTGTGCTTTCAGCTCTTGTTGATGTGTTTTATTACCAGTATATTGTTCATTGTTGACCTTTTTACCCTTATTATTTGTTAATTGGTTTTTTTATTATTATTGCCCGCCGTGCTAATGCTATCTGCACAGAATTTTAGTGTAGATATATTGGTTCTATGTGTTTTATAATGACACAGTTTTAGTGTGTTTGAGCCATAATGACCTTAGCAGTTTTGTGCCCTTTAAACAACAACAACGACAACAACAACAATAATAATAATAATAATAATAATAATAATAATAATAATAATAATAATAAGAAGAAGAAGAAGAAGAAGAAGAAGAAGAACAAGAAGAACAAGAACAAGAACAAGAACAAGAACAAGAACAAGAACAAGAGGTAATCTCTAGAACTGCACTTTATCTCATATCAACATCAGTTAATTTTTTTCATAACAAAGGAATACAAAATGCGGGCTTACGCGTCTTTATACCTGACTTCCGTAACACTGCTATGGATTCCTGGCCATGTGGGTGGTTTGTGGTTTTTGGAGCAAGGTGTGATTTTATATAATTTTGTATATGGCGGCTGCCTTTTAGACCATTTTAAGACTTGAATTTCCAGCTATTGATGATGTGTTTTATTACCAGACTTTTGTTCATTGTTGACCTTTTTGCCTTGTTATTTGTTAATTGTTTTTATTGTTATTGCTTGCCTCTTTGTTATCTACACAGAATTTTATTGTAGACAATTGAGTCTATGTATTTTATAATGACAAGTTTTGGTGTGTTTGGGCACTAATGACCTTAACAGTTTAGTGACTTTAAACAATAATAACCATTATCATAAATCGAACGCCAATCAATGTGCAATAAGGGTAGGTAATCTGTAGAACAGCACTTTATCTCATATCAACATCAATTAATCTTTTTTTTTCATAACAATCGAATATAAAATACAGGCTTACGCGCCTTTACATTCGACTACCGCAACAATTTGACAGTCACAAAGAATATAAATACAAATACAAGGTCAGGCGACTGTGGTTCATATCAGGAGCATCAAGTGCACCCGGAGCATTTTTTCAGGGTGCATTTTTGGAACTTTTTTCTTTTTTACTACTGTTGTATAGCAACATTTATTTATGTTAATATTTGCCTTATTTTCTACTTGGCAAGCCGCTAGACTACACCTAATCTTAAATATTTAACATCCGCTACTGATGCAAATGAATAGAGGGGGTAACATTTTATTTAATGGTGTTTAACGCCCATTTTTACTACTGAGGCACCACAGGCGGTGGACACTGATAATACATGAGATGAAATGATAAACAGAGAAAGGAAACGTTCTAAGCCTAAGTTTAGGGTACCTTTCCGGAATTTTCCATTTATGAGGACTGAGGAAAACCTGGAAAAAGCCTCAGTCAGAGAGGACTGTCCTGGTGGAATTCGAAGCCCAAACCTCCCGAGTCCGTGCCTTAACGACATCAGCCGTCCGTGGCGGTTAAGAGGATGGTATTTTAAAGAACAACAAGTAGCTACTATGAAGAAAACTGTGCCTTCCTGTATTCCGGGAATTAGAAACACGCAGTTTTCATTCAACAACCAGCTTGCTTTGTATTATAAATCCGATCGTTTTGCTGGTACGCCAAACCTAAATAGAAACATGACGCCAGCACTGAAAGTGCAAGACGTGCCATTCTTCCAAACAATGCCGTTCACTGGAAATCTACTCCGTTATCGCTAGTGCAGGGCTTCTATTCTGTCTTTGGTAGCTATGAGTAATGAAAAGGATTAATACAGTTAAAAATATCATACACTCAGCAATTCAGAAACAGTTTCACTGTCGCCATGGTTGACATGATTCACGACCAATATGTCAGATCAGAATAGAAAAAGAAAGCAGAGGCCTATTTCTTCTATTTTGAGATTTACTGAAGAGCACGTACATTAAAATACTGAAACCAAGAGTGTGTTACACATACCCCCGTTATGCAATATACATAACACTTCAGTATGTATTTCCAAACCTCCACATTATTGCTTTATACGTTGAAGAAATTTAATTACACAAAATGATATTTTTATATTATTAATTTACGTTAATATTGTATATATTCGTAGTTTTAGACCCAATCTTGGTGAAAAATGATCCCGCTCTAATTTTTTAAAAGACATATGTTCTGCAATAATACTTTTAATCAATATGTTTGTAATGTCTTTTTACCCCAATATGCATTTATTTTTTACTACTTAAATGTTTATTCAGCCTGAACATTTTAAAATGTTGTGCCATACTAGGCCTGAAATTTATAATCGTTATCTAAATTATGTAAACCCCACAATTAGATACTACAACGAGCAATGGCGATATTGGTTGAGGCCTGGCCTTTGAAACCCAGTATCATCAAATCGAACGTATACAGTTCCAAATCAATTTAACGGTTTTAGTGGCGAGTTTTCTTTAATTTTTCAGCTCATTATTAACCTCCAATTATGGGTTCCGTATTCACTTTTGCCCTACTAAAATGTAAAACAATTAAAGGTGTACTTTACAACATAAAGGCTACACCTGGATTCTGTGTTACCAACATTCATCTATCCATTTTATAAAGTTAATAAATCAATTATATTTTTTAAATATCTATTTATATTGTTTATTCCTTATTTATTCCAAATAAAATATATTTAAATTCCTCTGCTTTGAGAAAATGTCACTACACTATAATTTCAACTACTGTAAAACCGCCACGGGTGGCCGAGGTCGTTAAGGCACGGATTCGTGAGCGGGAGGTCTGCGGTTCGAATCCCGCCAGGACCGTCCTCCCTGACTGGGGTTTTTTCCAGGTTTTCCTCAGTCTTCATAACTGGCAAATGCCGGGGAGGCACCTAAACTTAGGCCTGGAACGCTTCCTTCCTTAAAAAAAAAAATATTCTTTCCCAATTTATCATTTCATCTCATGTATCATTAGTGTCCACCGCCTGTGGTGCCTCAGTAGTAAACACGGGCGTTAAACACTACTCAAAAAAAAAAAAACTACTGTAAAGCCGCCACAGGTGGTCGAGGTCGTTAAGGTGCGGACGCGTGAACGGGAGGACTAGGGTTCAATTCCAACAAGGACCGTCCTCCTAGACTGACGTTTTTCCAGGATTTCCTCAGTCCTCATAATTGGCAAGGTACAAAAAAAAATCCTTTCCCAATATATCATTTCATTTCATGTATGATCAGTGTCTACCGCCTGTGGTGCCTCAGTAGTAAAAACGGGCGTTAAACAATAATAAAAGCATCTCTAAAGCCGAGTATTTGCTCGTTTCTTTAAAATAAGCTCCAAGCAGCAGTTAACGTATCTCTTTTCAACTGTAGGAAGGCCGTAGATGTCGCATCCGGAACACGCATTAGATATCCACATAGTGGGCAGACATGCTTATCTGGCATTGCGATCGCATTAGTGGCGACGTTAAGAGCTGTGCGGTGTTGCCATGTCAGTTACTTGCTAACTTCTATTTAGTTTACATCGTATTCCTTTAGGCAAGAAACCCCTGCCGCGGGCACTTACAGTGATTAAGAACCCGCTGCAGTGTGGGCAATAATTATTAGGACATACCCCTACTGGTTTCAAATGCTTTGACTGTGTTGAGGGGGCGCAATCATAACGCATATTGAAGCCATTACTGTGCAATGCAATCTGCTATGAATTTCCATGACTGACGGCTACATATAAGCTTCATCCAACTAATTATGAGTGATGGTCCGTTTGGCGTCCAATGTTGGTTTCCAGTTCATGCCACGGCTCTTTTGGGTAGAGTTACTTTCAAAAGAATAAATAAATACAAATATGTACGTCAGAAAAATGTTGATAATGAGATGCATAGCAGTAAACTAGACAGTCTTTTGTTTGAAAATAAATGCAATTCGGTTTTCAAGACAACTTTTACTTTCAAGTCTAAGCAATATAGACTAGTTTAGCTGTTTGAAGTTAACAATCAATCAAGTTAATAAATTTAAGTGGACAAAACTGCCGTACCGTGATTTTTTTTTTTTTTTTTAAGTTTAAATCGCCGTTGGCGGTGACTTACCATCAGAAAGGAGTATTTATTATTTGTTTTTAGAGTTCAAACACGTACATATAACATCAACTCAATTTCCGCCAGCGTGGACGAACTACAGAAACAGCAACATGAATAACATCGTTCTTGGTCAAATGATTAAAGAAGATAATGAATCACCTACTCCGATACTCGGAGATCTTTGGGAATAGACATAAGTGCAATGCAAAAGTTTCTACATTATCTGTGTGCTCGGTGAATTCCGCATGATTTCACAGCAGCTCAAACGCATGTTGGATGGTGCAAGAATTATTTAAACACAATTCAAAGCGCGCAAAATTCCGTTTTTGATATGCAAATAGGTGAAACAACTTGCATTTTCCGTTATGAGCCATAAAAAACGATTCACAATGGATATTCCAAATGAGATAAACTGCCCCCCCCCCGAAAAAAGAGCCAAAAGAGGCCGAAACATTGGTAATAAGATTCTACCGTCAATGGCTTTTCACAAGTTCTTAAAATTTAATTTTAGCAAGTAATCAGTTGTATTAGAAAACGAAAAACATAATTCGTATTTGGTTTATTAGCAAACACATTAAATAAAATACTCTCCTATAACAAAATAATCCGCCTGTGGTACCCAAATAGTAAAAACGGGTGTTAAACACGATTCACAAAAAAAAAAAAATTAATCTCTTTGAACTAAGCGTTTTCAGGAAACTCCACCATAGCAATAAACTCTGCATATCATTGCACAGGGGAGATAAAGTAGAAGAAAGGGACCGTGCAGGCCGAAAATCTCTGCGGAGGCATTATGCAGAAATAAGTAAATGGTTCACAACAGAATTTTGGTGTAGTTTTGTTTGTTATCTATAAGAATGCAGTCAGCAACTCTAACCACTAGATCAAGGAGGCTGGAAATAGGTACAAAATATGGGAATTACAACAAAGATTCTAGTATTCAGGTTTAAAAAGCTGCCCCGATGACGAAACGTTCTTTTATTTTCTGCAAAAAGTGTGTTATTATAAGTGGTCTAACAGTAACACAACCAAGTCAACAATGAGTTTGATCTAAAGAAATTATTCTAATACTTGGCAGGTTTGATCAAGAAACAAAAGAGCATATTTAAGAAACCAAGGCCTCAAAATCATCTAATTCTTGCAATATACAGAGGCCGCCAAAAATGTATACAGACTTCAATCAAAGAAAAAAAATGTGTTAACATAACAAAACTGAATTCACCCAAACAGAAATTGATGAGCACTAATCATTGACAGTTACAACAGTTGATCAAAATGCCCACCATAGGCGTCGATACACTTCTGAGTACGTTGAACTACTGATTGAGCAACGTTTGCGAAAGTGTCCTCAGCGATTGCCGTTTCAATTTCTTCCCGAAGTGCTGTCAGTGTAACTGGTTTTCTACGGTATACAACATCCTTAAGAGTTCCCAATAAGTATCGTCCAACGGCGGTTTTGTTCTGTACACACGTCTCCATTGCCTTTGAACTTCACAACATTTTCGGTTTTCCAGTTGCACTTCAAAATTACTTTTAGCTGTTCAAACGATAATCTTGGATCCATTTTGTTGTAGCAACGCTAGCATAAAGCAATGTTAAGTCACACCTGTTTGCAGAACATCATACTACACATTACTGTTGTTTTTCGTCCAACTTTGAAATATATTAAGTAGACATGTACTGTGAAAGTGTGAATACTTATTTTTGCCACCCCTCTGTATATGATCATTTAAAGAAGAGCCAGAAGGGAGTCAGAAACTTAATACATCCTGTAGAAAGCCATGTAGAACACTACTTTATGCAAAAGATAAGAACATTGCGTCTTTGCCATGTTTGAGGTAAGCTGCATGCAAAACGGGCGAATGCACATGACTCTGATTCTTTCCGTCGCAGAAGAGATCAGTAAACCGGTACAAAATACCCTCGGTGGGACCACAAAGTTAATGGAATGTTTCTCCAGCATCTGACAAGAGTTTATGTGGTTTATTTGATCGTACAAAAGGTGAAGAATTCTATAAGGGAAGGGCGCCTAGAGAAATCGTTAATGATAACGACGACGACACTGCTGCCGGCATGAGACTTCTGCCATAGCGAACATCTGTTGGGTGCTCTTGGTGGGGGGCAGAAACATTAAGGGAACATTTAACGTGCATAGCAGAACACAGTTTAACAAAGGTATTTCCCCAATTTGCTTGTTCTCAGCTCTTACACACTCAGCATGAGGTAATCTACTGTAAGTACTGAGAAAGGTAATCATGGTAATGGTTATGCCAGCTTTGTACATTATAGACTGAATATTATCAATTTATTCTAAAAGTAACACCTTCAGCGATATATCTATTTTTATTAAAATGAATATTATTCTCCTCACATTAGCATATTGTTCATATTTGTCCAAACTTACACATATTAAAATTGTTTGCTTTCTTTCACTTGAGGATAGAGGTTAACACCTAAACAGTAGCATTTATCATTCTTTCTCCTTATGATTGCCAAGTGCAAGCATGTGATCATAAATTACTAAATTCTTTTTATTAGAAACCATCTCTTTTTCTTGCCTCCGCCCTTAGACTCTCGCCCATTCCAACTTGAATCTATTGTGGAAAACTAGGTACTTTTAGGTCTTGCTGGATTTCTTTTCCTTTTGATTTGCAAGGCACTGTTGTTGAATCTTTCAACAACAATAATAATAAAACTTCAAACGACTGTACTATTGTACATTCTTTGCAGGAAAGAAGGATGACCGATCGCATCAGTTTCTAGGAAAAGAAAGAAATTGCAGGTTCAAGGAAAATGTTTCCAAGGTGAGCGTATACAAGGAAACATTTTAAACAAGAATATTTTTAATATGACTCGCAAAATAACAGAATTGAAGAAATGTGAGGAAAGGGGAGGCTTTTTCATATATTTCACTTTTCATATATGGCTATTGGTATTGCCATTTGGTATACCGTTTTCAATTATAAGGTTTCTGCTTTTCTTTGACATTTCTATATATTGTTCCAGGGAGATAGTTATAATGGAAATGTTCCAATCGACAGTTTCCTTTGTATGATATGACAATTTATAGTATAACTTGGTAAATGAATGAACTTGTTCAATTGATTTATTACTCAAAATTATTTTTTAAACTTATGAATATCTTACCTTTAAAGGCTATGACTTTGTTTTCGTTACAGAGCTTTATAGATTATGACTGCGTATTCAATATATGCCGTGATGTTTGTAGTTCTTACGTTTCGATCAGTAGTCGTCTGTAAAATGTAACGTTTTAATTATTTTGGGCTATACTTCTATTTTATTTGCATCTAATGCATTTCTGCTTATTTAAGTAAATATTGAGAGGGCGATTAGTGATGCTTGTTATAAATTCCTGTGTTTTGAAATAGTTTTGAGGAAACGGCTTTCACACCAATGAATATCATCCTTTTCTATTTTTTTCTAATAAGATGTACTTCATTCATTCTTTTCCGTGAACGCACCAAAGGATAAACATAACGAATTCGTCAACGGCGTTTGTTGTAATGCCATCAGTTACTCATTTTTGTATCCTTCTAGTTGAAACTTCTGAGCCATAGGTTTTACAAATAAGTGAATGTGTTGGATTTAGGCAGCGAGCGCAGAGTATATTTTAAGAACAAACAGTGACGTGACTGTAGTACATTGCTGCCGCTTCTCTTTCATCATAATTGTTGGGATGTCATTGACATTATTTTGTATGTCAAAGCTGTTTTGGTTTCTAATTACCTCAGTTTCTTTAGGAGAGCTGACCACATGTCCAGATCATCAGTGATTAGATTGTACATGAAACATTTTAACCTAGATCGACATTAAAAAGCGAGTGTTGAACTTTTACAGATTTATGGTGCTTTGTGCTTTAAGAAGAAATATTCTAAACATATTCTATACTTTCAGTTCTCAATGCGTTAATCTTATCGTAAGGGAAATTAAATGGAATGTACAATTCGTTTTTGATAAAAATGGTTAATCATTGTGCTGCATATATGTAGTAGTTATAGTAGTAATAGTAGTAGTAGTAGTAGTAGTAGTAGTAGTAGTAGTAGTAGTAGTAGTAGTAGTAGTAGTAGAGTAGTAGTAGTTGTGGTGGTGGTAGTAGTAATAGTAGTAGTAGTAGTAGTAGTAGTAGTAGTAGTAGTAGTAGTGGTAGTAGTAATAGTAGTAGTAGTAGTAGAAGTAGTAGTAGTAGAAGTAGTAGTAGTAATAGTAGTGAATTTCTCATGCGTCAACATACGAAATGTTTTAACAAAATAAACACAAAAACAGTATTAAATATACAATTAGGAACAGTGCCTTCGGCAATTCCGGAAGGCACTAACTCCAGTAAAAATTTATTCCAATTTGTTTGGCTCAGCCCCCCAGTCCCCGATTCATCAGCAGCTACCTACTAGAATATCCAGGGGACTGGGTTCCGACCCATTAAAAAAAAACACAACATTAAAAATAATAGTTCAATACAATATTAAGTTATATTTGCTACAATACTAAACCTTTTTTGTTTTTTAATTAAACCCATTCGGCCAAATTTCTATTCTTGAGAGTTGCTTATTTCTTAGGACCTTATACACACTAACACCCTGGTTATTGGTGTGTAAGGGTCCTATTTAACTAATGCTAGATTACTAACTCCATTCCCTTCCCACATCATAACAATTGGAATAATTGCATAGCTCGGCGCTATCTTTTCACCCATTCTGTTGGAATAGAGATCAGGTAGGTTAGCAGGCAATATGAAGTGCAAAATTTTATTTCACTCACCAAGAGGAAAATCAAGATCTACTTCTTAACGAAATCACTGATTTGCTTTCTATGAGTTTTTGGAGTGAGTTTCTTGCACACATAACAAAGCTTATCTGTTTGGTTTATACAACAATGACGTTTACCGATTGCGATTTTTATATTTTCTAAAAACCACAAAGTGTCCCTATTTCACACAAGAAACACAAAATTGCAGATAAAAACAAATTGATGTAACAAAAACTCATGACATACTGCTTAAGCTGAGGTAATTGTGATAAGATTTGCACCATACGTGTTTCAACATGTGCTAGACCATAAACCCTTTTTTGTAAAGCTCTCTTATTATACAAGCATGAACACTCTTTGCGACGGAATTTTCCGACAGCCGAGCTCCGTGATTTGTTCGCCAGCATCAGCCGGCATTTTGGGTCTGATTTCTGTGTGCTGTGCCATATGCTTATATGGAGAACATTTTTAAAAGTTTATTTTAGTTTAATTAATATGCCTAGATGTAGTGCATTTGGTTGTACAACTCAAGGAAAGAAAGGCTTTACTTTATATAGCATTCAAGGTGTAATTTGACATGTAAATTGCATTCAAAATGACTTATATAATTTAATAAAATATTTGTCAACATGGCTACGTTGTATTTAGCAGTGACTATTACTTAGTGTATTATACTTACAATATTATTACTGTATTACAGTATACTCTACGCTTATTCTCGAATACATTTGCCTTAGCTTTCAAAAATTAAATGAATGTATGTAATTTGTCAACGTGTTTTGATTTTTTTTCACATAAAAATCGTTTACCACAGTCGTGTAGTTTATTTGCAATGCTACTATTGCAGAAAAAATAATTTAAAAATGCAACGTGTAAGATAACTAAATGCATGTTAATAATTGGAAGAAAATAAACAGAAAAGCAGATATATGGATTATGAATAGTTTAAAATTTCAGGCATATCATTTAATTTATATATCTCTTGTTTCCACGCACCAATTACAAATATAGGTTTCTGATTGTCTTAGCCATTCTCATTGAACCAATTTAGAGAAGAGAAATGTTAAACTACATAAAGGTTTTGTTCTAAATTAATTTTGTTAGAAAACCCTCTAAGCCCTATAATTCTTATAATTCATTCTTTATTGACAGGTAACTGTAGGCTTTATATAGTTTATGTGAACACTGATATAATAAATGCATTACAACCAATAATTTAAATAGTGAATAGCAAAATAAAATGAGAAATTCTAATTTTAAGTTTCACTTGTTAAAACAATGCATTGTCTACGTTTAATAATGCGATTTCGGTTTTAACCGATGGCAGCCTTTTCCTCTGCTGGCGAACGATCGTCACATAGTTTCACAAGTATGCATTTTCTGTCTAACCTAAGCCTTCTAATGCAAAAAGAAGAACACGAGGAGACGTAGAAGGTATCATTCAACAGTATAACACAAATATTTTAGAAATGAACTCTATGAAAATATAAAATGACAGAAACTTAACACGTAGTCTCGTGGGAGTTAGAGACGGTTAGGCCTAAAATGGAGTGTGTCCATACTTGTAAAATAGAGGGCTTTACTCTTTTGAAAGTGGCTAATATTTTTAATATTTTTAAAGTTTTACCATTTCTCCCATCTAGTGATTATTTTCAGAACGTCTACTACTATAATACTTTTATTGATGAACAACATGTCAGATGCAAAATAACTGTACACTAATGTCATTAATCTGATGTTGGTGGCATAAAGTCCTTAAAAGTTGTGTGATCCCCTTTTATGATACATAACCACACACACACACACACACATATGTATGGTTCTATATTTTTAATTATGAATTTGCGCTTTGCATTGTCTATTGATAGGCAAAATATTGAGTCTCAATGCGCAGAAAAAGTATCACTTAACCCACAGGCTCAAATACATCTGTTGTGGAGGAAGGGGATTATTTAGATATTTGTGGTAGTGAAGAAAGAAGTTGCCTCGCATGGTTCAGATTAGGGGCTTGGAAAGGAAACAAAACAGTTAATGTTCACGGGGAATGAATTTGCCCATTGTGTGGAGAAAGCGATATCTGAAGGCATATTTTGGCAGAGTGCAGGGAAACGGATATTTTAAGAAATGAGCATTTTATCACTGCAATTTCTGAATTCCAATAGAAGTTTGAACATTTGTCGGAATGTGTTAGTGCATGCGAGATGCACAAATTGGGAATATTTCTAGAGAAGACCCGACCAAGAAGGTTAATTAGAGAGGGGAGTTGGTGGGGAGTTTGAGTAAAGGGAAGGGAGGCTCAAGAGTGTGGGTTCTATTCATGTTTATGTCTTTGTATATGATTATTAATAGAAAACGTAAATATATCGAAGCATTTGTATATTTGTATGCATGCGTGTAAATTTATATGTATGTATATGACCATTTTAATTGTTATAAGGACGATATGTTTGTGTGTGTGCAGCACAACGATTAACCATTTTACCAAAAACGAATTGTACATACCATATAACATCCCTTACGATAAAAAAAATTCACCAACATATATGAGAACGGAAATTTAGAACCATAGAACATTACGACATTGCTCCTTAGAGCACAAAACATCAAAAATAAAATTTTTATTGATCCACAGTGAAATACGTAGACATGATATTTCTCACTCCTTCGCTACCTCTTAAAGGATGAAGCAAGGGGGGGAAAAATGAAATATCCTCACGGTTCTTAGTGACAATTATACAACTTGGGTATCATATGTACTCCATGATGCAAAACTTTAATTATTAACATTTTAAAAATAACACCATCTGAAAATAGATAATATTTATGGTATCCTTTTTTCCGTATGGTTGTAAAAAGTTCCTAAGCAAAAATTAGTTCAGACAAATTCATGTATATTCAGGTATAAATATTATATAAATCCATTTATTTATATATAAGCAAATACATACTCATAGAATGTATCGTGAGCATATGCTATTAAAATAATAAATCCATTAGGTTGATTGACCCAATGGGTCTTTTCATGATCATTCTGTTATACGTTAGCGAAACACAATCTTTCATTTTCAAGTGATAACTGCAATACACGAACCGTTAGAGTTATTGCATAGCATATTCGACAGCGTATGTGGTGGCAACATGACGGTGTACCAGCACACTTAGCCCAATACGTTGGTTACCTTAGGAGAAGTAGATCGACAGAAGATGTATTGCTCGTTAAACTGATTTAATTTTTTCTTCGGTGCCTATTTCAGTGATCTTGTATGTATTTATATTGTTTCTGTTCTAAATTATTAGATCTTTGTAATGAGTGCATATGGCATTCGATTCAAATGAATCTTCTTTTTTGTTTATATTTTTCTTCTCCATAATTTTATCATCACCCAAGAATTTAGCACTTAGACCAGGCCATAACATTCCATGAAACTATAGACTTTTATGCGATTCCAACTATTTCTTCCTGTCTACTAGGTAATCGAGATACTAGCAAAGTTTCATGCAGCAGAAGTAGATATTCAAAAAATTAATAAAGCTAAATCTTTTTAAAAATAAAGGCTGGCTTGGGAAAGTTTGTATTACCCAAATTTGAAGCAGAAAAGAGCTTTAAGCTTCGTCAAGCCAAAACGGAGATAGAATATTCTTGAGTAAGGAAAGAAAGACTTCACCTTCTATTGATTAATCAATAAAAACTGAATTTGTGTGAATGTGTTTTCTTAAACTAGCAGGTCTCTGCTTTTCTTACAAAAACTCTCACGACACAGTGCATGCATTCCTTTTTTCTAGTCGGGTAAGGAAGTAGTGAAGGGTAGGAGGGGAAGAGAGAGAGAGTGAGAGAGAGAGAGAAAAGTAAAGAGAGAAAGAATGCAGGGCAGCGTTTCGCGCATTATCGCAAAGCCTCTCGTGTAATGACGGGCGTTTCGCTTCATCAACATAGAAGCAAACTTTAATTGCGGGTTGCCTATGCTGCTGAGAGCGACTCTCTGAGATGAAACATGAAAATTTAAACAGACATTCTGCTCGCCTCCCAAAAAATTGTTTGAAAGTGCATTTTGACTCTTTTAGAATTATTATTATTATTATTATTATTATTATTATTATTATTATTATTATTATTATTATTATCATTATTATTATTATTATTATCATCATCATCACAACCATTATTATCATCACCATTATTATTATCATCATCATCATTATCAGCATCATCACAACCATTATTATCATCACCATTATTATTATTATTCTTATTATTATTATAATCCTGAATGGATATAATAAAAGTAAATAGGCCCTTGACCCCCAAAAGTATTTTTAAACACATGTCTCATAGTCACTGAATTATTTATTTGTTAAAGAGCAGTTTTGTATTACTTAAGACTACTTTATAAAATTATAATGCACATGCACAGCATTTGCTACGAGTTTAATGGTAAAGTTATTTAAAAATTAAAACATAACTCGCGGACACACGAGGAAATAATTAACAATAATACCTTTAGGAATGACAATTCATTAAACTCTTATTACTAAAGAGCTGTTGATACCAATTTGGATTATTAAATGAGACAGTCTTTAGATCCAATTGCATCAAGCGAGCTGCCAAGAAATCAAACCACTAAGTGTTAAACACTTGGTGATGGTTATAGCTAAAAGATATGAGTTAAAAAATTTTGCTTTTGATAATGATAATAATTAGGCAATGAAAAATAGTCTATTTCAAAACTGTGCTTTCCATCATAGCTATTGCCACCGACACGGGTGGCCAAGGTTGTTACGGTGCGGGCTCGTGAGCGGGAGGTCTGGGGGTTCGAATCTCGCCAAGACCGTCCCTGCCTGAGGTTTTTTCCAGGTTTTCCTCAGTCCTCAAAAATGGCAAATGCCGGGAAGGTACCCTAAACTTAGAGGATGTTTCCTTCCTTAAACAATCCTTTCCTAATATATCATTTCACCTCATGTATCACTAGTGTTCACCGCCTGTGGTGCCCCAGTAGTAAAAACGGGTGTTAAACACCATTCAAATAGCTAATGCTATTTTTGTTATTTTCATGGACGTCATTCTTACATCATTGCCAGTACAGGCATAGCAATACTCACATTTCTCATTCGCACATCATTTTAAAAATGTAGGAACATTTGAAATTTAACATAAAAGTATCTACTAAAATGATAAAAATTAATCAATTTTAAAATGAGATATTTAAACTTTCAAGAAGTCTTTTGCGCTCTATTGATTTAAATTAGATAACCTAGAAGGAGGCATGCGATTTAAACAAAATTATTTGTATATAAAATTCTTATTTACGGCATAAAACAAATATTGACAGTTCGAAAACAAAGGAAGGAAAATACATTCTCTTTAAACTTTGCGAAATTGTTAGTAAGTGTGAGTTCTAAAATAAAATTATGCTCAGTTAAACTGTATATATTGAAAGATTTTCCTCAATTAAGAGCAGTTCATTTTAAATGTAGTAAAATTATTTGAAAATAAATATAATTTCCAAATTTCTCTTGCAAAATTCTGTGCTATAAGTTTTTCCTACGACAGTGTGTTAAGTTGAGATTTGTCCACTTGTTACTGGTGCTTAAGGCGAATATTTGAAACTCTTATGCCTAAAGAAAGCAATAATTTCTGTACGGACTGCTAATTGATAGTATTGCGTTTTAAATGTATAAACTTCATTAATTAAGAAATGAATGATTTGCCTCTGTTTTTCATGACATAATTATTACAAATAACACAAATAAGTAATAAATTTAACAGTTAGACTCATATTTTATCTCGTATTATTCTCTAGTTACGTATGCAGTATTCATTAATTGCGCTATTTCAGGTACTAAAGTGACACTTTTTCATCAGTCCAATAGGCTGGCAATTTCTTTGTGGTTCTGAATATACAGTAAGGACAGCTTGTGTCGTTCCCTTTTATGTTATTTCTCCTAAACCCGATTTCAAGTTTATCGATGACTATCTGATATAGCCACAGCTAAGACACATGTTTTTTAATTAACTGGTGATAAACGTAGAAATTGCAAATGTTTAATTAAAACTTGAAAACTGTAATGAAAAAGTACTCATTATTTTAAAAACAGATATAAAATTCCAGTATTTGTCAATAAAATAAAGTACCATTATACGCAATGTAACAAAAAGATATGCCAAAACTTTGGGGAAACATTCCTCACATATACAGGATAAAGAAATACAATATGAACATAGATCCGGTATTGTTTTATTTCCCTGTTAGCCCTTTTTTAAACCTGTACCACATAGCAAAATATTCAAAAACAAAATTGTGGAAAACAGAAAATCATATGAAATGCTCAAAATGTCCTTCGTTAGCACAGATACATCCAATACCAGACACTCAGACAGTGTACAAACTATTTATAATGTTCTCGAAATAATCACCACCAGATGTAGAATTCAACTTTTCCTAATCGCTTTGTTGGTTATGGTGGACACTTTCCTTAATGGTTCTGAGTTTAAAAATTACAAACTAACGGCTCTCTTGATGATGGGAGGATTATAATTAGATATTATAACTTTTCCATGTAAACTTCGTGCTTTGTATAGAAGAACCCTGAAATACACAATCTAAAGTCATTTTTTAAGAACTGGTTTCCCCTCGCTTCTGAAGTATACGCTCGTCCAAAAAAATTCATTATGTGTTAAATATCTATTTTTATATGCTTTATTTTAAGCTAAATGTTTTTAATTTAATTGCTATTATTATATCCCCAACTTCTGCAATTAAGCATGAAAAATGTTGTTTAATAGATTATTTTTACCCTCATTCATTCATGTTTGCTACATCGAAATTTAAAGGAAATAATTCTAAAAAAAAGTCAATATGTCCACATATTACATTACCTTATTCCATCGTATTTAACTAGGACAGTAATTGATCTTGGAAGAGTGCTTATATAATACTGCATTATATCCATAACCTATAGTAATTTCCACTGGTAATAAAAAGGATTTCTAGGCAGTATTCCATTTCACAACTCATGTAATGGTCTACATAAACCATTACATGGACCCATTGTATATATGACCCCAAGGGAGTACCTCTGAGAGGGGTGCACGAATGTAGGCGGAGACCGAACGTCAAGTCCATATGCCGGCGGTCACCTCGGAAGGAGCCCATCAGACGCCAGCCCGCCTCGCCTGATACTATCGACTCTGTAACTGAAACTATGAAATGAAAGGAAAGGAAGTGGAAAAATGGAAGAGTGGGAGATTCGTGAAATAAAAATATCCATTCCAGTATTCGCCTAAGTGATCAAGGAAAGCCACGAAAAACCTCAAGGTCAGGATGGCCGGCACAACGGGAGTAGAACCCCATTTCTCCCGCATCTGAGTCCCAACCGTTACAGACTAAGTCATATAGAGCAACATTTACTATACGACTTCTACGGCATTTGTAATGCGCCGCTGAAATTTTCTTTGTTTCGCACTTCAGTGCCATCGCCTTATCCCTCGCAAATCTACATAAGAAAGACGAGGGTGAGAATCTCGTTAAAATAACGTTCTAACTTGCTCAACTTGTTCATAAGATATTCCTGAAAGCTTCATAATGACGCTCCGTTTCAGAAGTTTGTTGTACCACACTTTGATGGTGTTTTTAGTTGCTACATTCTTCCCCTACACACCTAAACTTTCATTTTAATAATAATCACCGCCCATCAACAGTCTGCACTAGTAGAGTAACGGAGAAATGTTAGGCCTCCCTGAAAAGTTTCATTTCGATACTTAACAAAACGATTCATGTTCAAATATATGCCAAAAATATCCAATTTGATAGATGACAGGAACCTTGGAGCAGTCGGACGCATTAAAATTGCCGGTATTATTATTATTATTATTATTATTATTTAGTAATAATGTTGTAGGAAATTAGGAAATAAACTAGTATTCTTTCCTAGATGCTACACATCGCTTACCTCCAAAATCTGGCAAAGGCACACTGTAATGAGTACAATCCTTAAGGGCCATTGGAAGTGGCGAAGACGTCTAGCATTCACTCATGTCAATTTTTCGTGTTCTCTCACACGCGATACTTAAAATATTGAGTTCACTTAATCCTGTTTGTGACATTGTGCTATGTTTTTATTAATTTTAGTTTGGAATAGGATCGTTCAGCTGACGCAACAGTTACAGGTAAAATATATAAAGATAAAGATGGCCTATTGCGTCCCTTAAGGGCAAAGATCTCCTAACAAGTAGGGAAAGCTCACTTTTTCCTAACATAGTGAGATATTCCACGCTAGTTGTTCGTATGCTGTTTAAGACACTGACTGATTTGTTCTTTGGTTACTCCATTTCTCACTGCCCTAGTTGCTTCTCCAGTGGTTTCCATTTTCTCTTCCTCTTGCTACTCTTGACCAATTTGGACCTGCATGTCTTTGAAGAACTCTGCTCATCTTCTGGGTCTGCCTTGTGTCCTTTTTCCTATCCGGGGGTCCCACATGGAGATCTTGCGGGTCCATCTATTGTCCTGCATTCTTGCGACGCGACCGCCCCCATTGCCATTTGCTTCTGGTAGCTATTTGTGCGATGTCTGTTGTATGAGATAACTGATTTATTAATTATATAGGTATTTTGTCCTTCAAAGTTATTCCCAGGATCTTGCGTTGCATTTTTCTTTGGCATATTTGAATTTTGCTGTTTTGTTTTTCAGTTAGTGACCTTGTCTGGCACCCATATAATAATACAGGGTGTACACAGATTTCGGGCGTCTGGAATCTGATTTTTTTAATTAGTGTTTGGTTTAAAAATATAAACTTAAGAGCCCAAAATGCTCTCCAAGATAATGAGATCCTTCTTTGTACTTCTTTTTCCATTTTATCACGGAAGGAAATCTGTTGTTCTAGTCTATTATCTCGTTTTAATACATTTTTAGAGCACTGTAACTAAAATGAGGCATCTTCTTTTAAGCCTTTAACGTAGAGCATTGATAAATGTTATATTTTACCTGAAATTCTTAGATTACTTAAACATTTCATAGAATTGCATCTAATTGATTTGATTAACAATGATATCTAATATCATGTGAAACATATTTACTTGAAAATATTTTTGAGGATCTGACAGACGTTCATCTCAAAACATTTTCCTATTAGTTTTGCGGAATCTCTCTTGTTTTCAAATTTGGGTCAATTTTCCATTCTTTTGCAAGAAACATGATGGACAATAATATCTCTGGAAAATTATTTCTTTAGCCATTTAGCACATTTTCAGAGGTTTGGAGTAACATTTAAGCTCTGAAAAGATTAACCCCTTCAAGTATTTTGGAATGCAGGACAACTTAAAAAACAAATTCAACTTTTTCCATTTTATTTGTAACAGTACAGTCATTGGTATGTTTTGATTCCAACACTATTGCAGTTAGTGGCTTCGTAATATTGAAATAATCATTCTTAGAGCATTTATTGAGTTCAATCTGGACCAAGTGTAGGACAAAGAGTAGGTAGCTAGTGATAACATTTCCTGTCGTTTTGTACTTTGACTGAAAAATAAATAAAATCTTTCAACTATATATAAAAACATTTATTTTCATATACATTTCTAACGGCATCATTTAGAACTGGAATAAAATTACGAGCGGCGCATTGAATATATTTAGCTGTTTTCTGTTTCTGTTCAATCCATGCTTTTACTCCGTTATATTCGCTGCAATGTCATAAACTTGACAAGTAAATTTAGCTAAAGAGATGTACTTTCTTCTATTAAATTTAGAATTTCGGCATCCAATGACACAGCAGTACGGCCTATCATCCCTCTTAATCCAAAAAAGCTTAAATTATTTTTATTTCACAAGGTTTTCGAAAAGAATCTTTAACTATTTGAATATACTGAAAATTTGTCTTAATTTATCTTTTCTTACTCACATCTTGTGCAGTATCCAAGATTATATAAAAAAAAATTGTGCAGATTTGATTTCATTCTCTACTTCCTGTGATTACAGCTGAATTTACTCATTTTGGATTTTTGGACTGAGGTAATTTTCAGGCCCATGTACATGCTGCTGTAATATCGGATCATATTTAGACAATACATCAAAAATAGCTAAAATTTTCCACTATGAAGTTTCCCTAATTCTTTATTGACCTCGTGAAGCTATACTACATACTAATAATGCGATGTGATCAAGAGTTTGTTTCCATATGTTAACTTTTTTAATTCACATTCCAGATTACAATCTACCATTTATTTTCCAGACATAAACAACACATGCCTCCAGATGGGAATGAGACATTTAGTACACTAAATTTCTTTTGATAAGCCATGCAATCACGAACGCCCTTTATCCAGGCAAATTGAAAAGATGCCTGGACTCCTGTTAGTAAGTATCCAGCCTGACTCACAATAAACAAAATCTACTTTTCTAGAATTTTTTTTGAACGGCGTTTAAAGCCCGTTTTTGCTACTGAGGCACTACAGGCGATGGACATTGATGATACGTGAAATGAAATGATATATTGGGAAAGGATTTTTTTTAAGGAAGGAAACGTCTCAGGCCTAAGTTTAGGGTACTTCCCCGGCATTGCCATTTATGAGGACTGAGGAAAACCTGGAAAAAACCTCAGACAGGAAGGATGGTCCTGGCGTGATTCGAACCCCAGACCTTCCGCTCAGAGTCCACGCCTTCACGACCTCGGCCACCCGCTGCGGTTTTTCTAGAATAACAGATATTTTCTTGTCTTTATTAACCCATTTTTTTGTTGATTTTTCGTAGTAATTAATGGAGAAACATATATTGTTTGCTTAGGATCTTTCGGGAATGGACCTTGGGGTTTGCAAGGCTCAAGCCGTATAGTAAATCTATCGTTTAAAATATCTTGAAAATTAGCACGATCAGTAGGAAATTCCTCTCTAGAGCTAATAGCATCATCAAAGAAGCACTTACATTCTTCTGTGCGCTGTTATTTCCACTCTCGATTTCAGTAGACGCAGCACACACTGTTTATCTTCAACACTAATATTCTTCACTTTACCACTGTTTAAATTTGCATTACTGTCATTTTTTCTTAGAGGAATAGATACAGAAGCCTTAGACATAGATCAGGATCCAGATAGTATAAACAAATGTTTGCACACAATCAAGACATGAAATCCGTTATTATTCAACAAACATCTGTGTCACAACTTCCTCACCACTCCTGCATTCTTCCGCTTCTAACGATTCTATCCCTTTCATTCAGTCCACTGACGATGTTGGCCGCAGTAGCCAATTATCTAAACCAATGATTACGACACAATAGCCCGGTAATAATGCATTTTAATAATGAAACCAGCCGTAAAAGTCTAAAGATAGTAAATACAATGATTTTGCTAATTGCATGGCCACCTATGGTCGAGTCCGACTCGTATTTAAGATATTTAAACTGCAAATAGCATGGTATAAATGATTATAGATAAAACTTTGTAAATTAATTTCTCATATGTGGAGATAACAATAAGTTGCACCATCATGAGATCCGTGAAACGACTTTTTCGAGATAATTAACGGTAAATTCTCTTCAAAATACTTGTGAAATATTTAAAATGGATGAGTGCTGGGGCAAAGCATTTGGTTCACCTCTATCTGCTTGTGTCCTGCATGGCTGTTAGAACTTTATAATCTATTGAGCCTAGTTTTATTCGTTTTTATATAATCAGTTAACCTCAAAACAAGATATTTTACGACACATAAATACAAAAATATAGCAATTTTATCTACATAACATAAGAAATGAATTCCTGAAGTTTTGCTCTATAGATTAAAGTGTAGTTTATGTACAGTATTAGAAGATTAAATAAACTTAAAAAAGTAGGTACATGGCTTTAATTTATGTTTTATATTAAGTAATTACATGCATTCATTCTTTCACCCAGAAAATGTTACGTCTGGATTTCGACAATTGGCTTTTTTATTTCATTAACGAACAGATAATTATTCTTACTTTGCTGAAATCTCAGTAATTTTAATGTATTTAATCTAATAGACATTATTCTATGTAAATTGATTTGTAAGGCTCTAGCAGAAAAGAACTTTCAATAAAATCGCTTCAGTCTCGTTTCAAGTTGAGTTTGTCCTTTCTTTGACTTTTCTTTCCATGCTAACTTTCTAGTTCTACATGAAACATAAAAGAACTACATGTATAATGAAAAAAATATAGCCCATGTCTCACCAACTAAAAAGAAACGAAAAAAAAAAAATGAAAAGTTTGCAAGAGGATATTTCTGTCGTGTTAGTTATGGAGCGTGTAACTGCCTATGCTACAGAACCTTCTAGAGGCATTCATCAAAGGAACAGAAATACAGAGGTAAAGTTTGCGTTATATGAAATGTCGAGGACTGGCTACAGAACACGTCTGGTGAAAATAAATGTTCCAGAAGTGTCGCAGTTCTCTTTAGTTTCCAGAAAGAAATTGTTTACTCTGATGTACTGCGTGCTTATGACAGAAGGGGAAATTAGAATTTGACGTGTTTACATCAGATTTATAATAATATATTAATAGAATGTAGAAGTATTTATTAATATCTTCTATGAATAGTTTATTTCTATATCTTCGGATTTTTCAAAAGTAGATTTCTAATAAATATATAATAATTGTGACATAAATAGGCAATCTGATGTAAAATCCGACGGAATTAAAACAATTTATCTCATATTTTCCCTTCGCCAAATTACCGCATTTCTTTAACATTTTCTATTTAGAGAGAAATTTCTCTCAAACTTTTTAAAAATTTAAATTCTATCAACAATTCATATCTTTCCTAATATAATGATTTATAAGGTCATAATTTACAATACAAGAAGAAAATATGTTTTATTTGTATTTTGAACATATCCTCACAAAGGCAATGAATATTAAAAAGGTATAAAGCTTTTATTTAATTATTTAATTATTAATACATTAAGATTAAGATTCTTTTTACACCCCAAGATGAACAAGAATAGAAAAAAAATATAGTTTCAAATCTGAAAATAGATTCCATATCTGTCTTGCATACGAAGGTGCGAATATACATGAAAAGCCATCTTTTGATTGGTTATAGATATGTGACTTGGACACAAAGAACGAAGATGCCCTCCCCTCGCTCGATTATAGAATCCCACATTTACTTTTCATTTTTTTCAATTTTGGGTCATTATTTTGTAATTTCTGATATATATCTGTTTCTTTTATTATTTTTATGTCATTGTCACATTTTAGTCATTATTAATAGTTTTCATCTATTTACCGGAATTTTAAATAAGCATAGTTATTGAAAGACCAGAAATTTCACAACTCTTCTGAAACTCTAGAAGATAAAGTAACTAGAAAATATTTTTGATGGGCTTAGAACTAAGGTAACGATAATAGCACCCACAAGCGTTATAATGAATTGGCTAACTACTGCTATAGGCTGTGTTTTAAATAAAATAACGCATTTTATCCAAACCAGTTGTGCCTACTTCTGTCTTATGGTGATAAAAATAAGATTTTCATGCAGATGTCTCGACCAAGATTTCTGTTATTTCGTTAATTTGAGGCTGGATATGGCAATGGTAGCAACCAGCCCTGAAATACAGGTCATGTTGAACGCACTTTCAGTGTGATAGTTGCACATAGCTGCCTTGCAGTGACGTTCCAGGCAGAAAGTGGACTTATTCACCGTTCTTTGCAATTCTATGGTTTACTTCTTCGGAACTGATTACAAAGTAATATGAGTTACTACATACAAGGTAAAATAAATTATTCACGTGCTTACATGGGGATAACAGAAAAAGACTGACGTAAGTAAAGAATTTATTTTATGCAATACAATAATTACAGGAAATATGAGAATTACCCAACTAATTTCGTGTCTATTTTCAAATACCAAATGTTTGGTGATGTAAATGGGGAAAGAAGTAACGATTTGGCATTTACCATTATATGCATTTGAACTGATCTGTTTCTTTTATGGGCGTAAAAATCATAAGTATGGCCTCATACAGAAGGTAAATAAAGTCATGTCATGGATATACTTCACATAAAAGAACCTCAACAGTGAAAAAGGAGGCTTTTGAGTAAAATTTATCAGTCGTTTCACGCTCTAAATTGAATGCTACGCTGATAAGCTGAGATGTTAAAGAGCGTTCGTAAGTAAACAAAACAAAAACAAACAATTTATCTGTGATAAATTTGAAAGTGGCATATTGGTGTCTGTGACCGAAACGCTAGATATAGATAGTGGTTCTGACAACGAAAATTAATAATTTTTGAGGAAACTGTAGGTTAAAGGGAGAGTCAACCAGTAGTATGAACCATCTGCCCATGAAAAAATTAGAACAACCAAGCTTATAGATGGTGATGTATTTAATATATATAATAGAATCCATGAATACTGTAAAAAATTAAAGAAGGAAATAATAGCATTTAATAACACCCACAGCAGTACGTTTGTTCATAAAGCTTTTGATATTAAAAAAAAAAAACATCCACCACTACAGTAATAAAGTAAGAAGTGTTTAAATACTACAGAGAACGAGGTTTGACTGTTCATGACGACAGTGTCAAAAGTTGGGGCTCTACTGTTGCTAATAATTACAACTTCGTCTTTCTTGTTTCAAAATATTTTATGCAACATTTTAATAAACGAATACCGAATTAGTTCAAGAAAAATAACAAAATATGTTCTTACCAGAGAAAGAGAGTAGAAAACAGATCTACATCTCACGGCGCAAGTCTTTTGTACAAGGAGCAAATACTTTAACTACAGTGCCGACAGTATTTTAACACAGATCAGTCAATAACTGCATTTGAAAACACTAGCGGAAGAATTCTGTCAAATATTGGCGAAAATCAAAGCTGCTGTACTTTAATCAAAGGCATCCGTCATGCACTCATACACTGTTCATATTCGTATGACGTCAGCTGGAACTCTTGAACTAGTGAACAATATGTTCAAAGTTACATTAAGATATGTTCAATAAGTTGTCTAGGGCAAATTCATCAGAGTAATAAACAGATCAACTCTTAAATCGAAGATAATTATGTAACATTTTGAATTTTAGTACTATTAGGTTTTCTGTGCACTTGTGCACTTTAGCTCTTTGTTTGGGGACTAAAATTAATGACACGTTTATCTTATGTTAGCATAATTTTTTGTTATTCTCGTGTTCAATTTATTATCAAGCGTCTTTTATGCTCCTCGCTTTTTGGATATGTACTTTATATTTTCCACTAGTCTCGTGAGATATAGTTGAATCTATGGATGCGGTTTCCCAAGACACCCATTTATCTTGGTACTCCAGTCCTATTGTCTTCTGGCGTCTGGATAGCAGATCTGTATTTCCACCGTGATGAATTCGCTTTCCAGCCAAAGTGTTCAAAAACTCTTTAATTTTTTTTTGTAAAAGAAGCTACCCCATTAACGAATGTCAGTACCCATACATTCCAACTGCCATTTACAAGACAAGAATGCAAACAGTGACAATTTGCCCTGATTGCGGTTATCATTTAGTATCCAGAATGCAATCGAAAATAACTCATTCATTTAAGTAAGTAAGTATTAGTACTTACCCATTTTAGAAAAGGATTTCCTGAAACTTCCCACATAAACTCGTATGTTCATAATTTTTGGCCCCTTTCTAAATCTTTTCCATAACTCAATTTGGTTTTCCCAGAGAAACAACCCGCGTAGTAGATTTAAAAGATAAAGATAAAGATAGCCTATTGTGTCCCATAAGGGCAAAGACCTCCTAACAAGTAGGAAAAGCTCGTTTTTTCCTAACGTGGTGAGCTATTCCACGCTAGTTGTTCGTATGCTGTTTAAGACACTGGCTGATTTGTTCTTTGATTACTTCATTTCTCACCGCACTAGTTGCTTCTCAAGAGATTTCCATTTTTCTCTTCCTCTTGCTACTCTTGACCAATATGGACCTGCTTGTTCCTTGAAGAAGTCTGTCCGTCTTCTTGTGGGTCTGCCTTGTGTCCTTTTTTCCTATCCAAGGGTCCCACATGGAAATCTTGTAGGTCCATCTATTGTTCTGCATTCTTGCAACGTGACCGCTCCATTGCCATTTGCTTCTGGTAGCTATTTGCGCAATGTCTGTTGTCTGAGATAACTGATTTATTAATACTATAGATATTTTATCCTTCAAAATTATTCCTAGGATCTTGCGTTGCGTTTTTCTTTGGTATATATGAATTTTGTTCTTTTGTTTTTCTGTTAGTGACCTTGCCTTTCACCCATATAGTAATACAGGTATACACAGGTTCCGAGCGTCTGGAATGTGCTTTTTTTAGTTAGTGTTTGATCTAATAATATAAACGTAAGGACCCAAAATGCTCTCCAGGTAATGAAATCCTTCTTTGTACGTAGATTTATAGATTTTAAAGAATCTATAGCCTTAAAGAGTAGGCATTTGAGCAAATTTATTGGCAATTTCAGTTTCAAATCCTGAATTGAAAGGACGCTAACGACCAAAGACGTTGAGTAAAAATAAATAAATAAATAAATAAATAATAATAATAATAATAATAATAACAGAGAAACAAAAGCAATCTCCTAAAGGGTACCGTGCTTTGGTTCTACCAGGTGTGTGGCTTAACGTTTCTGTTCATTTACTCCAGAAATAAAAATGTATATCCAACTGTTTTTCTAACTGAACTAGCCAACTTTTGTACGTATCTATAACCCATAAATATATGACAGTTATGAATAGAAAACATATGACGCCTTTTTCGACTGTGGGAACTACTGCCGCGGGTATGGTTGATACTTGTTTAGCTCACCCACCTACCTGCACAGAATAAATGCCGAAACCCAACAGACAGTCCAGTTGGCCGCATTTGACTAACCGAATTTCCCCCGATCGCATTGTCCGCGTTCACAACTGTCCGATGCCCTCCTTTCTCGAACTTTGACCACTTGTCATGTCATTTATAGCTGGAAAATGCAACGTCCAACTGTTCAAAATGCTGCTTCCTGTATGAGAGCTGAAATGGACAAATCAAGCGAGGAGGGAAATTATTAACAGAGCTGTCCACGTTTCTGCTAACTCATATGGCAATGGCAATTCAGCTGCCTCCCTCTGGGTGAATTACGAGCTTCCAAATCTGTGCTTATATATTGCTTTATGTCCAGTGTGGAGACTACCTATCTATATGTAATGGTTTAGTTGACTTAACCTATACAAAATGTTACTTTCTGGTGCTTTGATTTACCTCTTTCGGACTTATACCTGCATTTTAATATATTTTTGTTGGGTTAATGCATTTTTTCTCCATTTACCATATTTATTTCATAGCCTTTTCCATATATTAAGTCTATATTTATTGTTACCTACCTCCCCCTGTGGGGATGTTTCACTTTACATTTTTGCAAATGTTACATCTCTTAACCTCGTTCCAGATTATCTGGAGCTAGGCTTGTTAGGAAAGCCTGTTCTTACATATGTGAAATTTCTTTTAATAATTTACGTAATTTTTGTTACACCTATTTTTATTTCTATAGCTTTTGTTACTTTTAGATAACTTTTTTATAGCTTGTACTCTTTCGAGTGTTTGATATTATCCATGATTCCCAATATTCTATCTCTGCATGCCTAATGTTGACGAAAAGTCAATAAAAGATTCATTTTTTGTTAACCAGTGATAATTAATAATTTTTCTATATTCTAACCTGAAATTATTATAAATTTAAAAATAGTTCTATCTCTTTGTTTTCTTTAATTTAGGGATATATAGTTTATGACATATATCGGGCTTTAGTTGTAAAACTTGTCTGCTCTCGTAGCGCTTTACCTTCCGCTACTAGGTGCATCGCAACCAGCAGCGCCCATATTTCAACTCCGATTCCCCTGTTTGTCATGTCCGTGAATTTGCTTCTCACAATAGTTTGCAATTATTTGTGAAGATACTTAGACAGTTGATTTTATGGCAAAGTTTTCATATGGTGTGTTATTAAAATATGGCTTACCTCGTCACATGCGTGTGGAAATTATTAAAAATTCTTCTAGTTCAGTACAAAATAAGAACACGTTCGTCAATAAAACCATTCAGCAATTAGAACAATTGTGGGTTTCGGAATGTTAAAAAAAAAAAAAAAAAAAAAAAAAAAAAAAAAAAAAAGAAATCGTACACATTATGGTGACGAACTTACATATATTAATCAGAATCTGTTTTCCCTGTAAAATGTCTGTTAGATCAGGAAGGACGACAATTTCAGCATCTTCTATTAGGTAAGATTGTATCAACTTTTGGAAAATGAAGAGAAAGTACGGACGCCGCCGATTGCGGTACTCTTAGCAATAGAAACATAAAGTACCGTATGGGCGGACAAGATTTATAACTAAAGTTCGGTATTTAAATTTTATATGGCACTTAAAGTGATTACATTTCTCACTGGTATATGAATTTAATGAATTCCTCATTTTAACGATTTAGCTGCAATGTCTCTATATGACATTATGTTACTGAACAACATTGTTTTATATACACCTTTTAAAGATCATTAAACATACTGCATATTTTGCTTTTTACACTAGCCTGCAATTTTCATTTAACTTATAATTATGCTGAATTTAAAATCTTTTTGTACACACTTTTATCATTAATAAATTACTGTTGCACGCTCGTTTCTATAATAAATAATTATTAAATACAATTTTCAAGGAGATTCAGCACCGAAAAAATAACAACACAGCAAAAATTTTCGCTTCCACTCCATTTAAATTCTAAAAATTTTAAAGTGACAACATTATGTCCCTCAGAGTATATACTTAATAAAGAACTTTTGAAATGGCTCCCAAGAGCAGAGCTGGCTTGTTCAAACTTCTATATAGGATGGTTATTGCCGTAAAACAAAATAACTTTCAGATTATGTTCCTGTTATAGAATCGTTCTCAGAAATTTACGGGCATTAATGCTGTGTTGAATAACGCACAAAGTCAGGTGATATACAGAAATATAAAGGCAACGATGTAAAAATAGTTTTTATGAGAAAAACTGAACATCGCATTTGTTGAAGAGGGCAAGTTTGTTTTCGTGTACCACGCCACACACATGGGTGGTGAGCGTGTGATGGTGATGATATTTCAGCGCAAGGGGTGTGACAGTAAAACAAGAGAATAACGAGGGGCATGTTCTCCCTGGAGCACTACAACGTGTTGCCTGTTCTCTCTCACTCTCGAGGATTTTGTTCCGACCACGTAACTTTACTGTAGTTCTTTATCTACTATCTTACACCATCAGACATTTTAAGAGATTAAACTTTTCATTGGTAAATTCACAAAAGGATTTGGTTATATCTAAAGATTAGGAGCAACAAGTGGATAATATGACTAATTTATGAATAAATATATAACGAAATGACAAAGCTAATTATTAAACTAATTTTAGCAACCAACAAAAGCAAAATGGTGTTAGTGGTAGTAGTGGTAATGGTGGTAGTAGTAGTAGTAGTAGTAGTAGTAGTAGTAGTACTAGTAGTAGTAGTAGTAGTAGTAGTAGTAGTAGTAATAGTAATAGTAGCAGCAGCAGTAGTAGTAGTAGCAGCAACAGTAATAGTAGTAGTAGTTAAAGTAGTAGTAGTAGTAGTAGTAGTAGTAGTAGTAATAGTAATAGTAGCAGCAGCAGTAGTAGTAGTAGCAGCAACAGTAATAGTAGTAGCAGTTAAAGTAGTAGTAGTAGTAGTAGTAGTAGTAGTAGTAGTAGTAGCAGCAGCAGCAGCAGTAGTAGTAGTAATAGTAGTAGTAGTAGTAGTAGTAATAGTAATAGTAGCAGCAGCAGTAGTAGTAGTAGCAGCAACAGTAATAGTAGTAGTAGTTAAAGTAGTAGTAGTAGTAGTAGTAGTAGTAGTAGTAGTAGTAGTAGCAGCAGTAGTAGTAGTAGCAGTAGTAGTAGCAGCAGCAGTAGTAGCAGCAGCAGTAGTAGCAGTAGCAGCAGTAGTAGCAGCATAGCAGCAGTGGTAGCAGTAGCAACAGTAGTAGCAGCATAACAGCAGTAGTAGCAGTAGCAGCAGTAGTAGCAGTAGCAGCAGTAGTAGCAGTAGCAGCAGTAGTAGCAGCACCAGCAGCAGCAGCAGTAGTAGTAGTAGTAGCAGGAGCAGCAGTAGCAGTAGTAGTAGTGGTAATAGTAGTAGTAGTAATAGTAGTAGTAGTAATAGTAATGGTAGTAGTAGTAGCAGTACAGCAGTAGTAGCAGTAGCAACAGTAGTAGCAGCATAGCAGCAGTAGTAGCAGTAGCAGCAGTAGTAGCAGTAGTAGCAGTAGCAGCAGTAATAGCAGTAGTAGCAGTAGCAACAGTAGTAGCAGCATAGCAGCAGTAGTGGCAGTAGCAGCAGTAGTAGCAGTAGTAGCAGTAGCAGCAGTAATAGCAGTAGCAGCAGTAGTAGCAGCAGCAGTAGTAGCAGTAGCAGCAGTAGTAGCAGCAGCACCAGCAGCAGCAGCAGTAGTAGTAGTGGTAGTAGCAGTAGTAGTTAAAGTATTAGTAGTCATGGGAAAATCATAGTAATCTAACAGGCAGTGGTTATGTGAGCAATCATTTTATCACAAGAGGATCTGAGATAGCCAATAAATTCACAAACGTAATGAGTGAATTTATTTGAAAACTCAGACTCTCAAGTGATATTTATTCTGACTATTTCACGAATAAAATAAGAATTTAAACATACTTCCCCTAAATTTGGCTTACAAAATTGTATTTATTCTGTATTTTTATTAAGAATGCTTAACCGCTTCAAGCCAACTTGCAACAGGCGAATGTCGATTTCAGTAGTGTCAAATACGAGATTAGGATTATTTCATAAATAGAATAAGAACAAAATCATATATAATTAGGTAAATATTTGAAATTCGCGCCCAGAATATTAACAATTGTATAAAATATTATATTTATCTACTTATGAATACGTTTATGTACAGAAATCGTAATATTGAAATAGACGAAAATTGACTATTACAATCGCTCCGTCTGATTTAGTAATACCAACTGAGAAAACAAAACAAATATAACATTTTATTATTCAGAACAACGTGTTTATTAAAGGTTACGGTTGCTTAGGCAGGTATTGTTATATCATTTACAAAATTATTTCATACTGTTTGACTGGATACGCAAAAACAATTGTTTGGGAGAATTCGCATTATGTTAGCCAAGTGTATAATTATTGAAAATGCAGTTATCAAATTTCAATGAAGAGGTTGCAGTTTCATTGGATACAAAGGATATTTGGGAATTAGTAGACGAAGAAGTGAAAGCAGAATTCCACACTTTATTTAATATTGCAGAATGATGTTCCTGATTTCAATACCTTCCCACTGCCTGCTAGAGTAAGTGGTCAGAGATACGTGCTCAGGAATTATAGCGGGGGTATAGAATTGATTACACTGACCAGAAGAAAATGCCCTTTGCGCGGTAAAGGGATTTGATAAAACTTTACGATAGTTTCACTGCGATATCGGGCTGTGATAGTCAAATGTCAATATTTGGTTTCATTTCATAGGTCGATTTTATGATGATGTCACATAAGTGAAATAGAAAAAGTTGAAAAGATGAGCCACATAAACTCTTAGTGATGTAATTAGCCCCCAAAAAATATGTTTCCCTCTTTTTGACATGTTAAATTATCTGCATGTGAAAATTACTTGCTTAAACATTTCCCTCGGAATCTTTTTCTGTTTTTGGTGGAATATTCATGTTTAACCTTATAATACAAAAAGTATACGATTATTTTAAGTCCGTCCTTAAGAGTTACTTCAAAGGAAATATAAAACACGTATAATTATTATTTACAAGAAAAATGTTAAAATAAAATGAAATAGATTCAAAACAAATAAAATCATAAAGAACAGAACGAGAGACTGAAGATTTTTGAACCAATAACTGAAAGTGCAGTTACTTCATATGGTAAGCACATGCAAATCAGCGGTTTTGCTATAATGTCTTATCTCAACCACCTCTTGGGAGTAATTGTGAAATTTATGCAAAGATAGGCACAAGTTTTAAGTGCATATTTATCGCACTTGGACATAAGTTTGCCATCTTTTGGGAATAGTGTATTAAAGTAAAGAGGACGCAATCCTTTGCCTTCTTAAAGGCTTGCTTTCCAAAAATGTAGTAAAGTAGATGCGGACGTTTATAACACACAGAGATGATTTGTATTAATACCATATTGCATAGGTAATGAAGTTATAATTATAAATTTACTTAATCATTCTTAAGCACTCCTTCAACTTTTAGAGATTCAAATAGACATAATTTGAACTCTACAGAGTCAAGTAATGCTTGCGTTATTGGGTAGAGCCGTTCCAGGAAGGAGTACTTACAATTTGACGCAAAGATGAAAGACTTAAAACTCCAGATATGAATTTTGAAAATAATATTGAACGCCTGTTTTAATATTATACAATCACAGGCGGTGGAAATGAAATGATAAATTGTGTAAGACTATTTTATTAAAATAAGCAAGCAAGCATCCCAGGCGTAATTATAGGTATGCCTATGAGGGTAGGTCCATAAGTTTCCGGCCTAACCATTTTCTAGGTACGATAAACACAAAAATTATATTTCACTTTTCAATTCACCCTTTATTGCCACACACTTCTCACATCTTTGAATTAACATTTCAATCCTCACCCCAAAACAGTCAGAAGTCTTGCCTACAAAATGGACATAAGCAGCATCCATCGCTTCTTCGTAACACTTCAGTTTCCTTCCTCGAAGGTCCTTCTTGAGTTTTGAGAAGAGGAAACAGTCACTGGGAGCTAGATCTGGGCTGTAGGGTGGATGGTCGATCTCCTTGAAGCCATATTTTTTCACAGCTTCCTTTGCAACAAGAGCTGTGTGCACAGGCGCGTTGTCGTTTTTTTTAATGATGTATTTATGAACGCTCTTTAACAGCTCAGGTCATCAGCGTCCCATTCAACTCAGGGCGTGAAACGGCCGAAAAATTTTGCTCAGAGGCCTCTCTTTCAGGCTTGAGGTTCTTTTTCGTGCCGTAAATGTACGACACGGGATCCACAGCTTTACTTCCCTTCCGAAGGAAGCCATACTTAGGATTTTTACGCCCGAAAAAATCCATCGGTCCTGGCCGGGTTTGAACCCGCGATCTTGGGTTTAGGAGGCAAGTATGGTAACCACTACACCACCAGGACCGACCGCGTTGTCGTGAAGGCTCATACCACCACTCAGCTTTCCTCGCCTTTTCATTTTGATGGAAGCACATAGTCTGTGCATAGGCCAGCATACCCATTTACTGTGGTGTCCCTCTCCTTGAAGTAATGAAGAGTATTCCTTTACAGTTCCAAAAGATTTTTGGTTGACTGAGTAACCTTGGCCTTTAGAGGCTGGGCTTCGCCAGATTTACGCCACTCCATTGATTCTCTTCTGGACATGGGATCATAGTAGAGGACCATAGTTTTATCTCCTGTAACAATGGTTCGCAGAAGTTTTCCCTCCTCGCCACGGCAGAGATCCAACAAATGGCTGACAACAGATGACTCGTTGCTGCTTTTGGACTAAGGAAAGAAGTCTAAGCACTAACCTTATTCATGTTTAAATGTTCATGAATAATTCGAAGGACTGTTGTTTTAGAAAGGCCCAACCTTGCAGCTATTTGTGTAACTTTGAGCCGCCGGTCTTCTATAATTTCTCCTTCCACAAGAGGATTTTTTCAGGAGTGAGCACCTCCAAAGGCCGACCTGCACGCTCTTCGTCTTTATTGCTTTTTCGACGCATTTGAAAAAGTTTGGCCCATGCTTTTACGGTAGAACATGAGGCGGATGCTTCCCCATATACACCGTCCAATCACTGTTTAATTTCATTGGAGTATGTCCTTCTTTTGTGAAGAACTTAATAATAACTTAACACCCCTTTCTGAACATGTCACAATCTTCTACATATTGCCTTCTTTATGCAACTATATCTGAACAACTGAACGCAGCGGAATGGAAGTTACAGCTGCAATTATTTACTTAACAGATAGGCATGACAGCAGATAAGAATTTTGTGAAGGCGATAATCTTTGTTTCTTCTGCAATGTTTTTTTCAGACAGGTAATAAATAACTTACACTCCCTCACATATGTGTACAAATAATTGAAAAATAATTCATGCCCCATGTTCCCCTCCCTCCCCAGTTGTCTGCCTCTTCCGACTATCTTAGAAAGATGTGTATGGACTTTGAATTCGAAGCTGCTCAACAAAGTTCTTCATCCCTAGTGCCCTTACGCCACATATCCAGTTCATCCAGAAAGCATGAGTACTTCTGTACAGGGTCTAATACCAAGAGCAAGGTGTCTGTTTGGAGAGACTGCAAGACATTGGGAATGTAAAAGTAAAGCTGTAGAGTCGCAGAAAGTTTGGAAACCATTAGTTGAAGCTCCTCCATCCTCGTTACCTTTCTTTTGAAATCCTGCAACTCTGCAAGAAGTTTACATGAAAAGAAAATGAAAGACGTTCCCGATATCGGACATTGCTCAGGTTCGACCGCTAGCTAACATCACGTGCAAAGGAAAAACTTGTCCATACTGCACGATAGCTCTGGTGTATCAATAATGCAACATGACATCTGATATGCTCTTCAGTGTGAGGGTGTCGATTAAATAACCGAAGCGTACTTAGAAATATATTTAATCATGTTCTTAGAAAGAACAATGAACTATTCGTTTTTAATTAGCCCCTAAATACAATGAACGGGCGATAAACTTTTTAATTCTTTAGCATATTTGCCTTGACTGGTTTGATATTCATGCCTGCAATGAACCGGCAAAATTTAACTGAACCAATATTCAGCATTCAATAACGTAAATAATGTAAACACGTGTCATACATTTTTGATTACAAAGTTTTTTTATTCCTTTCCAATTAACATTTAACATCATATTGCAACATAACCTATATAAATAAATTCTAATCAGCGGGGCATTTGCTTACTCTTGAAATTACTCGAAGCGCATGCATTCACTTTTGTCACAAACTGTACCATTCAGTGATGACCAAAGGGGGAGAATATTGACAGTAGTAGAAAAATAATTTCATAATGGCTATAATGATAATGTGATTGCGACCTGAATGAAAGGTCCCAGAAGCTATTAGATGGGGTCTGATAAAAATTAAATTATAAATCAAATAAAGCACTAAGAGAAACATTGCGTTTCCTGCAGCAGAAGTAGAATATATTTCAGAACCTTATGATTTAGTCTTCGATTTGTTTTTCCTCGCACGCCGATCGGATCCCAAGCTGGCACGTCACAACTGCACGCACCGACAGTCCAGAACACGTACAGTCGTTTATTAAGCTGGATGATGAGGAGTCAATATGTTTCTAAGATACAAAGATATAAAAAATAACGAGGGTGATTTGATAACTTTGCATAATAATAGAAGACAACATCATCTGTACATATGGTCATAGAGTTTGCTTTCTATTCTGATGTTAATTACTGTTTTAAAAGACAGTGAAAAATGAATAAGATTGGAGTTCGTGGGTGTGATTTAATTCATTTTCTTGAAGGGAAAAACAACAAAGAAAATTCATGAAATGATTTTGCCTACATTGGGTGACGCTTGAACTTCCTATGAATCCTTTCGTAATAGCGCCTGCCGAGATGCCACAGGATGTTATTAAACGAAGTGCAAGCTGCGATGTCCGTCGACTGACTTACAACTTGGTGATGTTCTTCTGTTTAATGCGGTGCTATGATTACCCTATTCATTCTCAATGATTAAGACGAGACGGGTGCTATATTGGGGATAATAGGCGTCAATTCGGGGAATCGAGCTAGGTCGACTCCTCCAGGAAAGACAAGGTGTCTCCAGACGAATGCTAAATAACTCAACCAATCTGTTAAAAGTATAACTAATTATTAAAGGGTTTTCTTATATAGTTGGACGTGGATCCTCCAAGCACCAAGGCTTCTCTCCTGTCTCTGAATAAATTCAGGGATCTTTCATATAATTGTAATGCCAAAGGAGGAGTAATAATCACCTAGTCTAGACTTAAGAGTTATTGTTAAACACTTCAAAACCCCCATGAGGTCAACAGTCACCGGGTCCTGACACCGTAAGCTGTAAGAGATGCATGGCTTGTGTATGTTAAGCATAAAACTAAGCGATACTTCATCAGCACAATAATTCTGTCTATCTTTAACATGCACACGTAAAAATAAAAAATTAAGTGATTGGAAAAGAGGGTTGCTTTTTGTTTTTGCAAGTGTTTCTCTGAGGAATCTTTCAGGTCACGTCACCTCTGGGATGCACAGTGTGACAAGGCAAGTCACCCTTAATATTTATTTAGTCTTACTATATTTAGGTTTATACAGTATGTCTCATAACTAGGATATACAGCGTGCTCTTACACAGTATCATATTCTTATTATATCTTGTCAATGTTACGATTCCTTATAATACCACGCTTTTGTTACAAAGCCGACTCTTCATTACACTTTAGTCTTTGGGCAAATGAGTAGCAGAACAAGCATCGAAGGTTGCACCATTTCCTGGATCTCCAAAATCAACTTGAGGGCAGAAATCATCCTTTAAGTTTTATCTTTAATCTCCAAAATTAATATTTTATTTAAAATATTCCTTTATTAATTTTTCCCCTAATAATAATTTAAATTTAAATTCGTTATGTAGTTTATTATTGTTTTGACTGACAGACGACTGAAATTGCGCTAGTTAGCACAGGCCACGGGCATCTCAACTCAGCGGGCTGGTTTTATTTTACATAGTTAATTACACATGGAAACACTTTGGCAAGATGAGTGCTACGTCTGCGAATCGCATGCGAACTTTGGTCCACTGTATGAAAATGAACAAGAAGAATTCAACCGATTTTCATAGTGTTTTTGACTATGAATGCAACGTGGGTTCATTAACATACATCGGATACGAAACAGCTGTCTAAACAGATAGCCGAACGAGACGAACCTGCTTCGAAAAAGGTGAAAAGCTGGAAAGGTGATAGCTCCAGTTTTTCACAATGCAAAAGGAAGTCTCTTTTTGACTATTTCAGAGGGATAAAATCATTCCTGGAAAGATTGGAGACAGTGATTGCGTGAAAACGCTCGGAAAGAAGGCAATGCTACGGTACATTCAAGCTGCATCGATAAGGACAAATTTACCAAAATGATATTTTTAAATGCTTCCGCATCCATCGTATTCACCTGAATTCGCTCCCTCTGATTACTTTCTATAACTCACAATTTCCTGGCTGGACACAAATTTAAGACAAATGAAAATGACATATGGGAGTACACAAGTATCTTGAGGAGCTCGAAGAAATCCTCTTACACAAGAAACCTGGAGAAACACTGGAGCAATTATATTGACCTACGACAGAGTTATGTCGAAAAATTAAGCACGTGGCAAGACTGAACTTATCCTCCCTAATATACAACCAAATTACTTATCAAACCACCTTCATAATACAGAACAACAAACTTTCAATTGTTGTAACTTCAAAAAAAGCAAATTAGCTGCTCAGTGTGGTGCAGAATTTCAAGCACGTTTTCCACCTAACAGATGTACCTTCCTAAAATAATTCTTACATTCTAAATCAAGTCCGAAAAGCAAATAAACACAAACGTCATGCAAAGTTGACTGCTAAAATGTCGTCCCTATAAGGTTATTGAAGTGCATGCCATTCAGTCCACCGACTCTAAAAGGAGACTTTCATTTGAAAAACGTAAGCATATTTTCAGTACTGCCGATGACACGGTGATCTGTGTGTGGGCAGCGGTGGTTTGTGCTCCCGGCTACTGGCCCGTCCTTGTGCGGGGAAAAATAATTTTGGGGACTGAAAGGTTGGATAGAGGAATAATATATATATAATTGAAACATAAAATCTATTTTATTTATTTTTAGAGTTACAATAATTTTATATCTTATAAATGCTATGTTTTACTTCAAAGCTAGTACTCAAAATGGTCACCTTGATTCTAAGTACATACTTGTAAACCCCTCATCATGAGCCGTCATATTCTCTCGAACGTTTCAGTTATCTGCCTTTTCTGCCAACGTCCATGTTTTGCACACTAGCGCATTGTTACAATGTCATTAAATGCTGAATAACGATGCCCTCCACATGCACCCCTATATAAAAATCTAATAGGCTGAGATCAGAGAAACGAGCGGGTTAGGCCATTGAACCTTTAAGACAGATCTATCTGTAGAGAGGCACTCTCTCTCTCTCTCTCTCTCTCTCTCTCTCTCTCTCTCTCTTTGCATAACAGATAAACACGAAGAAACATTTTTGGTGTTTGACTTTTAAGTTTAACATTACAAATATTTACATACTTCTTTTCATTAGATTCCAATTAAAAATCCTTGTATCTCTGGCAATTTGTGAAAAATAACTCACCGTGGCGTTGGAGTGACGCACAAGAATGTGCACATGGTGATGTGGACGCCTGAACATGAAGCGTTGACTGGCTGAAACGAATGTGCAACCATTTATCCTTAGGCTTGGCCTTCACATGTAAGCAATGTTAAATGGGACAAAGAGTTACGAAAAAGTTATGTGCCTTGTATCCTGTCGAGGAAAAATAGCAAATAGAAAGTGTCTGAGGATAAAGTGGAAAGGATTCATATGGTCTTTGAAAAAGTCCAAAGAAGTCAATTCCTCACCCCAGTTTAGAAATCGGCATTCCTCGGCCCACTGTCCATAATGTTGTTCACTGTCCATTACGTCTGCGGGCCTACAAGATTCAAATACACCAGCAAATCTTCCACGAGGACAAATGTTTGCTGAACAAGTTCTGGGTAACATTGAACAGAGTGATGCTTTCCTGAACAAAGCGTTCTTTTCTGACAAACCAACTTTTACCTTCAGTGGGAAAGTTAAAGACATGCTTGGTGGTAGTGAAACTCCTGAGGTTTGTGAGATCCAAATTAAAGTGTGGTGTGAAATAATGAAAGATAGGATAATAGGCCCGTTTTTTCTTGTAGAGAAAACAGCGAAGGGAAAAATATCATCTGCATGTATTAAAAAATTATACTTAATACTTCAATTTCCTCTTGAAACCATTTTCCAGCAGGATAGGGTTCCACCACACCTCGCGATCAATGTACGATGATTTTTGGATGAGCAGTTCCCGGACGACACATTGGAAAAAGGAATTGAAACATTCACTTGGCTTCCACACTCCCCAGATCTTTACCTTTGTGAAGGACTAAGTGTACAACACACCTGTGGAGAACTTGGCTCATTTGACAAGAAAGATATATCAAGATGTCGCAACATCACACAGCAAATGTTGCTGAATATTTAGTTGGAGTATAGGTTGGACATTTTCGGAGTCACTCGTGGTGCAAGTATTGTAATTGTTTAACTGTATCACAAATTGAAACAGTTTCTGTATCAGAAAATATCAGTGTTTTATTAAATTATATTTATCTAATTTAAATAATAATAATAATAATAATAATAATAATAATAATAATGAACGTTTTATTTTACCAGTTTTAAAATACATTCAACTGTCAACATACAGCTGTCGTATACGACCGTACATGCTAATATCGTCCTTATAACAATCAAAATGGCCATATACACAAACATACATACATACATACATACATACATACATACATACATACATACATACATACATAGGTACGTACATACATGCATACATATACGTATATACATACATGCATACATATACGTACATACACACATACTTACATACAAATACTCCGATATATTTACGTTTTCTATTAGTAATTTTATATACAAATACATAAATATGAATGGAACCCTTACTCTTCAGCCCCTCTTCCATTTACTCACACCAGCTCTCCAACTCCCCTCTCTTCTCTATAGCCATTAACCTTCTTTGTCGGGTCTTCCCTAGAAATATTCCCAGATTGTATATCTCGCATACACCAACCTTTGAAATATACATTGTTTTATTACGTTAAACCTATAACCCGGACATCCTGTACATTAAAGAGATCGAAAATTATCTTGACGAATAATCTTGTTGTGGCTGGTAAAATATCCACATTATTTTCACGAATTATGGCGAAAATCTCAAATTGCAATGCAAAATTCTAGCGGTATTCATAGAAAGAGGGAGTTTCAAATTTTGTTTCCTAGTTAACGTGCGTTAGCAAAATAAAGTTTACCTCCTCACAAAGACATACTTGCGGAGAGAACATGGCGTCCTTAATACCAGGAAATACCAGTCACTCGCTCTTTATACATGGCTAACAAAGTTCATCCCTTTAGTTGGTGTTTGAGGCAAGGCACAAGGTTACACCTATTATACTTTGCATAATAAGTATAGCTTGTGTATACAGTTTGGATAAACTCAACACAATTGTATTGAAAAGTTTGTTCCCATATATCCAAGAAAATCAAGCACACGTATCGTTCATGTTGCTTGGAACCATGCAGAAAAATCAATATCATTAATGTATATTGAGTCTGTGTTGAATAGAAAATGTGGTTGATTCAAATTTGCCAAATACTTTCATTCTTATTTTATTTTTCATGCATTCTTTAGATAATTACCACAAAATGCTGTTCCATTAACAATTGAATGGTAGAAATAGGGAAATGTCACCTTTTATAAACTAATAAAATATCAAGCAGCAATTTCTTACGAAAATTGTAACTTTATTCCTGGATACTCACAGTTTTGGTTTCAAACTTTAATAATTAAAGAACAGAATGCATATTATAGTCCCGTTGGTGAATTAGTAATATTAATGAAAGGTTAAGTAATCCATTAGGAAAATCATATCAATGTTTTGAAATGTTAGTAGCTTGGTAGCTTGTTTGAAAATAAAACTGAAAAGAATATGACCCCAATGATGCCAAAGAGTGATTTATAAGTTTATTGCTTTATTTCACTCATCTAATTCACTGCAAGTATAAATGAAAAATGTTTATAACTCTGTAAACAGGTACAAACTTGTCCAATTTTAAATCACTTAACCAATCTGACATTAGTTTGGGTGTCATGCTCTCAAAGATAGCATTTAAAGCAAATATACTAAAAGCCCTACAAAAATACTGAAATATGCACTTAGTTTAGGCACTAAAACTGAAACATTGCGATTTGGCCACATTATTCATCCGTTGATGCAAAGAGACTGACCCACTGTACAATTTGATACTAAAGAGTGTTCTATTGTAACGTATGCCTCGATCTGATTTAAAAGTGAAGATGTTAAAGAAAGAATTAAACAGTTCTTTGTGAATTATAATATAAATAATAAATTTGTAAAGTTTTATGTATTTCGTCTATTTATTTCCATTAACAGTAATTTTGAAAATGCGCTTTTTAAAAGGTTAATAAAATTAAAATTATAACATGGTAATATTTCGCAAAAAGTATTTTTTCCTCGAATTTGAAAACAAACCAACACGAAAAAAAAAGTCAATGTCTCTAGCCATTTGTTTTGCGATTGTCGATATAAAATGTTTCTGGCAGCTGCACAAAAATATGGCGTTACTTCATCATATAAGCTCCACATATGGCGAACAACATTAAGTGGATCTTCTTCTACAAGTAATTAACGTTTTGACACAAACTTGCAGTATTCCGTCTATCTTCCAGCCTAATTTATGTTGTCTAATTAATATAAAATTGTTGCTGGTAATTTGCTTGTGAAATTACATAAGGTATTTGACTTGCCCATTAATGCATGTAGGGAAAGTTATGCATTTCATCCCGATAGCCAATAGGAAATGCTGGTCCTGAGCACACAAACGCAACAGGCAACAAAATGCAAGCTTGTGGCCAGTTAGACTGCTTGTCTCCCACAGAGTTTGATCCTAATGGCCGTTAGTGGGATTTGTGGCGGACTTTGTGGCTTTCTCCGGGTACTCCGGTTTCCCCTTCTACTCATTTTGCCGCTGCTCTACCATTATCTCATCCCCAACTTCGCCTTCATCACTTAGCGTAATGTAATCCGCCGATTTTTCGGTGCGCGCATTTCAAATAGATCATGTTACTGTCCTCTATCGCTTTGTGCGAACTTACTATACCTAGCATTATAACTCGCTCACAAAAGGCCATCGAGAAAAGAAATAAGCTTCGTTGACATAATTCATATCTTCTCAATATATCAATATTGACACGCACCAGTTCTCTGTCTGTAATGGATTCATTTTTGGCTCAATCAGTGTGTGAGGGTTAGTTAAATATACTATATTTTTTAATGTCTCTAAAGATAAAAGATCACAAACCGTGAGATATGGGGAACGAGAAACCCATATACCAGGGCCAATAATTCTGAAACCAAATATGCGGCACAATTCGGTCATGAATGTCGAGAATTTACGAATTAATGAATTCTGGAACCGAGTAGCCCTAAATCCAACGCGTTATGCAACGCTACTTTCTACACCTGATGTAAGCCTCGAAGATGAAAATATGACGGCGCAGGGAATATTTCACCATTGTAGTACATTACAGCATTATTTAATGAATTCTTAACACAACCACCCGTTTCTGCCGAAATTCCCCTCGTAACTAAGTGGATAAGACAAAAAGGAGCATTGCGTAGGAAATCTCAGCTATTGGAGGGAGGTAGATACGCAGATCGGCCAATCAAGTTACGGGACTTCTGTACTGTATATCCTACCCCCAAAGATACCCAGCGCATTAAATAACATTCTGCCTAATGCTAGGTAAGCACTTTAGTTGTAATTTGGATATTTATTTTGAAACGTAACAAACTATTATTTTGCAGGTTTTTATTTATATACACGCATTTATACTCAAATCTTATGTCAAAATTAGAATGGCCAGTTTCTTCAAGCGTTATTTAATTTGATTTAACCAACGTTAAAATAGCAACTTGGTTATTCTGAATAGTTTGTTAATATTGTTCTACCTACTTAAGACAGATTGATAATAAATATCAAGCATTCTACTAAATCGTGTATTAAAACAATTTAAGAGTCAGCAAAAGTTTTATAAATGCTCGAGACTTTTTTTTTTTTTTTTTTTTTTGATTGAAGTGAATTCGTCTGTATTATGTTATAGAATAATCCACGTTTCATCATAAAATTATGATTTACTTTTATATAAGTTCATGATACGTGTACAGCCACGGATGGCCGAGGTCATTAAGACGAGGACTAGTGAGCGGAAGGTTTGGGTTTCGAATCCCGCCAGGACCGTCCTCCCTGACTGGGTTTTTTCCAGGTTTTCCTCAGTCATCAACTGGGTTTCATCAGTCATTAACTGGCAAATGCCGGGGAGGTACTCTAAACTTAGGCCTGGAGCGCTCCCTTCCTTATAAATAAAAATCCTTTCCCAATATATCATTTTATCTCGTGCATCATCAGTGTCCACCGCCTATAGTGCCTCAGTAGTAAAAAGGGCGTTAAACACCATTAAAAAAAAAGTTCGTGTATAAAAAGTTGACATTGGGGTCTGTTGTACAACAAAGCTAGATACCAAAATAAAACTAATTTGTCATTTTTATTTTTAATATTATTTTATTAATAATGTAAAATAAATATACTTAAAACACTCATAGAAACTACATAACATTTGATTATATATTCTCTTTGCGTAGTGTGTTTTTTGCTTTTTATTTATTTTTTTTAATAATTGCTGAATATTCTAACATAACATCGAGAAACTCACTGCAAATGTTTCTTCTGCTTCTGTAATTCTTCTTCGTTTTGGATGCTTCTTCAAAAATTCGTTGCGTCGAGGAAAATAAAAATATTTTCTGGTACAAAAATATCAACAAAACATTGTTTGAGTGTTGTTTTGTGAGTAAGTTTGTGTTTTTCCTCTTTCTTTACATTCTAATCCATTACTAATTATAGAGGACTCGCGCTTTTGTATTAATAATTATGTTAAGTTGTACACAAATAAATGCATACATGATGAAATAAAAATGTAAATAAATGAACTAAATGTACGTATATTATGAATAAACTATTTTATTTTATCTTTTCTTTGTATAATTATATGTCCCTCATTTTCTTAAAGCTTATAATAAAAACTGCGCCTAATCTATTAATTTATTAAGGACTTTAACCAACTTTTCAGTCACGTTTACCTTTTAAAATATTTTAAATTATTCATTATTCTTACCCCTTTTATATGGTGCCTGAGGTTAATCCTTAAAAGAAATTTACAGCATTTTTTTTTAAAAAAAAGCTTTCAGTAATTTCTGAAATAAAAATATCATGATGATCTTTCCCAGCCACAAAAAATCTAGAGATTCCCAAATAAAGCTTTGAAATTAATTCTGTGAGGTTAGAGGACAAAGATGGAAAGCGAAAAGAGAGTCAAACGAATTGAAATAAAAACTGGAGGGTAGAAGTGGAAGGGAATGAAAAACAAGGCTCGCGAGGGATGAAGATTTGAGACAGGAGAGACGACGAAATAAAAAATGTGGCTATTGACAGAGAACTAGTGCATCGAAACAAACCTGCTCGTTGAACATGCTGCAAGTGCTTGAGATATATTCCAGGTACTATAATATCTTTTCTTTAAAAACCTAAAGAGACATAAATGAGAATATGAAAAAATATTAAGATGAAATAAGAAAAACAAATAAATGCAAGTGCAGGGTCAAGATAAAATTCATTTAAATAATTCTTTGCAAAATTTTATAACTGCAGAACCATAGACAGCAGCAGAGGTAAAGGAAGATAGCTGACTGTGCAAAGCCCAAAATATTTCTAAACTGCACGAGTTAGTAGCTGTAAGCAATGTACATGAGGTTAATCAACAAACAGTAAACACAATTCGTGAGTTTTATCAACAAACAGTAACCATAATATATGATCTTTGTTAACAACAGTAAACAATGAGCTTTATCAACGAGCAATAAACATTACACGTGCCTTAATCAACAAGAAGTACTTAGTTTATATGTATATGTAACTTTTACATATATACCGAGTGTAAAATTAGTAATAACATTTATTCCAGTTAAACTAGTTGTACACTAGTTGCACATCACAGTCTCAAGGCCGTTCATGCTCTTGTAAAATACGTAACTTCTGAAATTAATGACAACAAAAGAAACAAATAATAATATTAATAAGAAAGCCCAATTCTTCAATTCTAACAATACAAAATAACACATGTACACGAGTTCTCAGAATATTGCTTATCCTAAACTAGATTCTATTTTTTAAAACCTCAATCACACACACACACACACACACACACACACACACACACACACACACAAACATGAAACAGACATACAACACTTTTGATATTCATATAAATTTTCTTATTGTTTATGTATAATGTTTATAGAAATGTTTTGTCCCTAAAACTACGTATTTCATTTAAGAAAATGTCCAGGTTTAGCCAGTTTTGTCTATTTACAATTAAGTGGAAACATGCCAGCCTCCCCCTACTGGAAGTCAAAAATGAATCGGGAGAACTTTTTTCCTAGTATTTTCTGTTTGTGCGCACTTAGCCAACATGTGCACCCAGTCTTCCGGTTCCGAACATAATGGGCAAATTCTTCTGCCTTCCTCGTCAACAACCTTACGTGCTCTCCAGCCTCCCAGTCTATGCCATGCTATTCCCGACCTCTGTTTTATGTCCTAGCCCCATGATATAGGTCTCTTTATCCCATCTAGTTTTAAATTTCGCTCTGCAGGCCCAGAGATGACATCTGCGTGCACCGCACCTCTATTTCCTGCCGGTTTATGTCAGACAGGCGTCTTTGAACTTCTTTCACCACACCATACCTGTTTTCAATACTCTTCTGCCAAATATAATTTAAACGAATTTTTGACAATTTCCGCTGCGGTTGTAACAATAAATACGACTAAACTTTCAGGACACTTTCCCCATACGTAGAAGAAGAAAATATGTTATATGGACGTCCGGAAACGCTTTATTTCCATGCTAGAACTCGTTTTCTACACTTTTCATAGTACATTAATGATGGAAAACGCACAGGAACAGAACGTACCAGCATACCACACGAAAATTTTTCTCATATGAAATGTTCAAAATGTTCTTCGCTAGCATTGTTACATCAACACGTCATCGCACCGGATACACTGATGTATCCCTGGAGAATTCGTATTGTTTCGCAGTCTTCCACAATACGAACACCAAGACTCTCTGCATCTTGTTCACAAGAGCTAATGTCTTGTGGGTTTAGGTCCGTAGAGCGTGGAGGCCAGAGAATTGTTCCACCTCTACCTATCCATCTAACGCAATAAGTTATTTAGGGCATTAATCTGTAAAAGTGTAAATGCCTATTTCTGCAATGGTTGTTTTTTTATACAAGCATGTTCTTTTATAATAGTTACAGAGTATCGTGAAGAATTGCGCAGCTGTGTTTTCAATCATAGTATTGGTTCACTAGGTCATAAAAATTATGATTATGATTGTTCAATTGGTCTTTGGAATGCCTTACGCCGGCCCCTGGGGACAGTGGTGTAACATACTTTCTAAAGGAAATCTTGCGGACAGGGCTTCATGGCGCTGAATGACGCTCTTCATTGTGGAAGTTGACGAGAAAATTGAGCATTTGAAGAAAACCTGCAAATGGTCACTACGGTGGGTGCCAAAAATGTATATACACTTTCACAGCAGATATTCAATATGTTTCAAAGTTGTACCGAAAAACAACAGTAATGTGTATAATGGTGTTCTGTAAACAGATGTGACTCACATACATTATGATAGCCTTGCTACGTGACAGGTAAATCAACAATGAAAAAATGAAGCCAAGATTATCGTAAGGTGTTCTATAAACAGATGTGACTCACTTTACGTTATGCTAGCGTTGCTACAACAAAATGTAGCCAAGCATATCGTTTGAACAGCGCAAAGCAATTTTGAAGTGGTATTGGAAAACCGAGAATGTTGTTGAAATTCAAAGGCAATGGAGACGTGTGTACAGAACAGAGTGAGTAACACCAACGTGAGTAACAATTGCACGCATTCGAGACAAATTCGAGACTCATGGTACCGTATGCGATGTTCACAAGGACAGATCTGGGAGACCTCGCATAGCAACAAACCCCGCGTCCTGGATCCAAACACTATCCAAGGCACTGGATAGAACAGAGGCCCGATTGAGTTTCCACCGCGTTCTCCGGATCTAATTCCGTTGGACTTCTGCCTATGGAAAACTCTTAAGGATGCTGTATACCGCAGAAAACCAGCTACACTGGCAGCACTTCGGGAAGAAATTGAAACGGCAATCGCTGAGGACACTTTCGCAAACATTGCTCAATCAGTAGTTCAACGTACTCAGAAGTTTATCGACGCCAATGTTGGGCATTTTGAGCAATTGTTGTAACTGTAAAAGAGATTATTTAGTGCTCATCATTTTCTGTTTGTGTGAATTCAGTTTTATTATGTTAACACACTTTTTTTTTTTTTTTTTTGCTTGAAGTGTGTATACAATTTTGGCACCCTCTGTATTAAGTCAGAAATGTTACCAAATCTCTTTCTCTATCACATTAACCACCATGGCTCTTGCTACAATAACTGAGCAACCTTCTAAATCACATTCCATAAATGAAAAATCAAATGCCACCTGAATTACATTTTTTGAAGTCGTGGACGTGCGTAGGACTCACAAAAAGGGCTGATTGCCAGAAATGCAAAAGCACAATAGAGCATTTAAGTCAATGTAAACAAAACAGTTCATATTTATTATTAACACTCAATTTTCTAATTTAAGCTTGGGATTATCAGCCAGAATTCCTATACAATGATTTCAAATGGACGTTCATCCGTGAAAGCGGGGCCCGAGTGGCGGCTGAATGCACGCTGTCTGGCGGCTAACCCAATAGTTCAAGCACGTAGATCTCAAATGAAAATTATTGCAACAACCTTTGTTATAGAAGATGTTGGAAACGATGTTCTTGTGCCAGTATACCTTTCTCACTCTTGACGTCGGTCCTGGTGGTGTAGTGGTAAGCAAATTTGCCTTCTAAACCCAAGGTCGCGGGTTCGAACTCGGCCAGGATTGATGGATTTTTTCGGGCGTAGAAATCGTAAGTGTGGCTTCCTTCGGAAGGGAAATAAAGCCGTGGGTCCCGTGTCGTACATTTACGGCACGAAAAGAACCTCAAACCTGAAAAAAGAGGCCCCTGAGCAAAATTTGTTGGCCGTTTCATGCCCTGAATAGAATGGGATGCTGATGACCTGAAATGTTAAACAGCGTTCGTAAATAAACAAATAAAAAATACCACTCTTTACAAAAATAAAATTCAGTATTCACACGCACTACTTTCTCTCCGTTATTTCAGCATGTGCTAGTTATTTCGATACATTTTATTTTATAATTATCCCATAAATAAAATTGATATGTAAGATCTGAGGATCGCGCTTATTAATGGCTCTATCCTCAAAGTTTCCTCAATTAATGTGAAAGACAGATCAGCTTTAGATCAGCATTCAACGTCCAATTTACTCTCCAAAGAGTGGTGTGATTACATTTGCATTTGTATCTTTGCACATTTACTGTATTTTCATAAATTATAGACACTATAATGTTGTAATATAACGAATTTTTAGTCATGCAATGGCATTTTGTATGCAATATTGCGGTTTACTATATTTCAATATCTGTTGTTCTGGACCGTTATATGTTCATAGTTCGTCCGTGAAATAAATTAAAAAATGGTCACTTGGGTCTTTCCTAACATTACCCAAAAACCAGTTGCAGAAATTTTCTGTACTTACATTCTACAGTTCCTGAACTACACCTGTTATCTTATATAGATTTAGCTTTAAAATGTTGATGCCAAAGTTATCGAAATTTTTGTTACTCATATAAGCCTTCACAGAGACTTCTTGGACTTCGTTCTAACCTTTCCTCAGGTTCGTCAAGTTTCTCCTCGGAAAGCAGACGGCGGTTTATTTTTCATAAATATATTTACAGAATTACGAAAGGCACATCTATGAGGTGCAGAAACACCGGGAAATTTTTAATATCGGCTGTCATTTCACTTATTCTTTAAGAGTATATTTTGACATATGGATTGTATATGAAAGTTCTTAAGTATATTCATTTTGTGTTTTACAACAGCTCTAATTCACATAAAGTGAAGAAACTTTTGTTACACGATTTATCACTTAAAGAATGTATGAATGGCACAAAGACAACGCTCCAGGGGGACCGGTTAGCAGCACGTGTTTCTTTGCTGTCGCTGCCAGAGCTCTTGCAGACAAACGTTCTTTTGAAAGCATTGTAAAGTCTGTTATATTTTATATTGTCTAAAGAATCATTCAGAGATTGAATGTGTTTTATTTTAAAAAGAAATCTTAAGCACATTTTTGAATATGTGTATTGGCCTATATCAGCTAAACGAAGTTTACACAAATATTTCTATGTCTTCATCATTATTGTGGGAACCGCCAGAGGTGGCCAGGTCGTTAAGGTATGGAATCGTGAGCGGGAGCGCCAGGACCATCCTCTCTGACCTTCCTCTTTCCTCATAAATGGCATAAGCCGAAGATACCGTAAACATAGGCTTGGAAAAAAGTCCTTTCCCTCAGCAGTAAAACGGGTGTTAAACATAATTGGAAAAAAAAAAAAAAAAACATTGACGGGAGCAGACTTTCTTGTTTGAGCCAAATCTCTAGTACATTTTTGTTCATACGCTTTGGTATTGCCCAACGGGTTCACCTCGGCGGAGCGGTTGTTACCTATACTCTTGGGTTGCTGGAAATAATGCAGCCAACTGGCGAGTTAATGATTACTGGCAAGAATCAGATTGCCTTGTGCGCGAAGGGGCTTTACCGCATCCACCAACCCAGGAGGATCAGTTTGAACGGCAAGGCCCAGGATAGTTAGAGCTTTTACCCAATTACTACCTTCCACCGCTTGGTTTCACCACCACTCCGATATCCGAGGAAATTTGCTGTCTTTTCAAAATGTTTGTACATTGAACAATATAACAATATTATTATTTATAAATCAACAATTTAAATTATATACTATCACCATAGGTACATAGTAATACCTCTGGTGTACAAAAATTAAGACTTACAAATCTTTCATAACAAGAAATATTTCAATGGATGACAGAAAGGCTATTGACGAACAAGAAGACAGAGAATTTTATACCATTGGACAGATTTTAAAATAATGAATAATTATAACATTTAAAACGTATGAATAACTGCTGCGTATATTTAAAGAATGTTTCAGACTATTTAATATTCCCAGGGTTATAATATTTGTCGTTTCAGTTTATCTAACTCGTATGTTACACATTTGAGGCTTTCTTTTGTGATCCAGTTCATAGCCAGCTTTCATTAAATGTTGAATTCTTCAGAAATTCCAGGCACATTATTAAAGATAATAATTTTACTAGAACAGAAATAATGAATATAATTATGCACTAATGACTATATAAGGAAGATTTTCATATAGAAGAAGGATTGCCACGGGTGGCCGATGTCATTAAGGCGCGGACTTAGTAAAAACTGAGAAGCTTTAAAACTATGACTGCGCAGTGAGAAAAAACACAATAACAGACTTAATTAAAAGAAAATAAATAGTAACCAAACATATTAAAAGATAAAGGAATTTATTTTAAAATGTCACAGTTCTGTTATTCTTAATGCTGGATCTAAATCATTTGCTGCAATCACGAAAAGCACTAAAAATAAGATTTTATTTAACGTAATTGATTAATAATTTAGCTAGAAACTGTAAACTCTGCTACAGTTGCCCCCAGTGTCATTCCAGCACACCTGCTCTGTTCAGGTTAGATATATAGACAAACAAGTACTGCAGTGACTCTATAGACATTTAACTAAGGCGTTTACTATGTTTTCTTTTCAAATGGTTCCCCTTATTCTAACACAAATACATATAAATTTGCTCATTTTCAAGTAGATGACTTGGATAGAGCAAAGAGAATGTTCAATTCCAAATAATTAGATCTATATAGCTGATTATTATTATACAAATTATGTTTTACTTTTACTTATATTAGACATTATCTAAGCAAATTATTGTTACAATTAGTTTTTCAACCAATTTTAAAAATTATGAATAAAATGCTCGTTATGCTCATATTTTTTATCAAACACTTTTGACGTTTAAGCATTTAGCTTTATCCTAATTATAAACTATTTTCGCATTTCTTTTGTCTATTGACAATAATCAGAAAACAAATGAAGTTCTTTGCATACTCGATATTGATCGAAAATATTAACCCACTCAGTTTGAAAGGGTAATAGTTGGTTTAGAACTAAAGTTTGCATCTGCAACTCCTTTGTGTATGTCAACAATTCAAATGACCCACATCATCAACTGCATTTATTTCTTTGTCGCCAAGTTCTTATATTTTTCACTTATTTCTTTGGAATGATTCTGCGTTATTCTGACGCATTAGAAACATAAGTAAAAATGCAGTTACACTTCCTCTAGCTTATACACGGAATTTATTTATTCGCTTTCTTGTTGAGCTAAATATATCACTTGCCAGTAAAGTAGTAAAATGATAGCAGAACGAAAATTTGTTACTGGAGCATTCAAATTCACCTAGTCTTAATTATTGTCTATTGTGTGTATTCTACATATCCGTAGAGAGTTATTTTGGGCCTGTACCTGCAGCTGAAACACAAGCCGCGCCAGTCGCCGGCAATTTTCCCCTCGCATTTCTACTTTGATCAATAACAGCATGCAAACAATATTAGTTCTATTTTATAATGAGTACTGCCTGATGTTATGGAAGTTATTTGAAAGTCCCTCTACATTATGAGAGTTATTCCTGTAGATCTTATTTTTTACCATTTTAATACAATACACTTAGAATTCACTTCATTAACACACTGCAATTAGACGATCCTAGTGGTATAGTGGTAACCATACTTACCTTGTAAACCCAAGGACGCGGGTTCAAATCCGGCCAAGGTCGATAAGTTATTAGGGCGTAAAACTCCAAATTATGGCTTCCTTCGGAAGGATAGTACAGCCGACGGTCCCATGGCGTAGATTTTCGGCTCGTAAAAGAACCTCAAATGGGGCTTCTGAGCAAAATTTATCAGTCGTTTCACGCCCTGAATGAATGGAACGCTAATGATCAAAGATGTTAAGAGCGCCCTTAAATAAAGTAAACCTAACCTAACCTAACACTGCATTTGATTACATGCACAGAATCGCCTGTAATAACATAAACACTGAGACTAAGTTGTAATAACACAAAAGCAGAGATAAAGACTAGTAACAACAACTGCAATTGCAGCCATCAGCGCAGAATGTGTCTATTATTAAGAATGTGACTAACTGGCTTGACCTTGAGCTATCGCACGCTGCGCTGAAATGCGGACGTAGGCCAAAAATAATGTACAAATCATATATAAAATTAGTATCAATAAAGTAGAAAATAACATCTCTTATAATTAATGCATTGTTTTCTTCGAAACTGCTAAAGCAGTAATTTAAATATTAAACGCATTTTTTTTATATTTTCTTTGTAGTGTGAAAACAACATATTAAAAAAAAGGGCGCATTATGAAGTAAGATTTTTAAAAATATTAATAAGCCATTTAGATTTGTACTCTTAATAGTCATTCCGCACAAGACTTTTATTTTATGAGAAATGTTTCTATTCCTATTTTAACCCTCATATGTTGTTTTTATATTTTTTATTCCGAGCACAATAGAAGAAATTATAGTTCGATGTAAATTGTTATGAATTTAAATATTTAGCTAGAGTAATTGGAAGTTTACACAATAATATATTATTAATATGTATATCAAATAATTTTTTGAAAATCTTACTTTACCCATCTCATCCAAGTTGTACTACAAATAAACAAAAGGCAAACAAGCTACATAATATAAACGAAAAGATATCTCTCTCTCTCTCTCTCTCTCTCTGTCGGTCCTGGTGGTGTAGTGGTTACCATACTTGCCCCATAAACCCAAGTTCGCGGGTTCGATCCGGATATTTTCGGGCGTAAAAATCCTAAGTATGGCTTCCTTCGGAAGCGAAGTAAAGCCTTGGGTCCTGTGTCGTACATTTACGACACGATAAAGAATCTCAAGCCTGAAAGAAGAGGCCTCTGAGCAAAATTTATCGGCCATTTCACGCCCTGATTTGAATGGGACGCTGATGACCTGAGATGTTAAAAAGCGTCCGTAAATAAACCAAATAAAATAAAAAGGAAAGATCTATCAGCGAAGACCTGTTAGAAAACATAGAAAAGACGAATTTAACAAAATTATAGATTTAGATGCAATAATGAGTAGTTTGGAAACCATATAGTAAAGAAGATAAGAAGATGCACATTAAAGGGATATCACATTTCCTAACATTTAAAGTATCTTTGAAATTAGAAAATGTAAAGAAAAGTTATTATTGTAAAACACTATAGTATGCTTTAGTATGAATTTGAAAGAGACACATCATGACTTGGCATATCTAAAGGGAAAAAACTATGATTGCAGAATAAGAATAATTCTTATATTGATCAATTCTGTTTGATAATAGTCATTAAAATCATAAATTCATAATAATAACTTCATAACTGTAGCTTAAAGGATAAAAAGGATAGAAATCTTTCATGGAATACAGACACCAATCTTGGAAAGTTATGGGAGCACATCTATTTCCGCCGTCAAAGAGTGCAAGTTCATCAAAATGTCGTTAGAATCCGTTACTTTCGTTTTATCTGAGAGTGTGTGCTGCTCAGTGTATTTCTCACCCTGCTGCTTCCTTTACGTGAACAGAGAGCATCCAATAGCAATTTGTGACACAGATGCAGAAGTGAGGAGGAAGAATCAGGTAGCAGAAAGCGTCACTCGACAACCTCCATCTTCAGAAGACTTGATCGTGCGGAATAAGATGCAGAAGGGAAGAAAAGTGTTAAGGAAAACATTTACAGATGCTGGAGAAGAAGGAAAACATTCCATGTATGACGGATTCTTCTTGAAGAGACGAGAAAACAAGCATAGTTGAAGCGACTTGAGCAAGTCCACCTGAGCATCGTTTCCCGGATAAACAAAGAACTCTTGCTATTAAACTCTGTCACACTGTCACACTCTGTTAATGCTTATCGTCTACTTCAAGCGTCAGGAACTACTCTGTTGTTACTTGATCCATCGTTTCGTCGGTCAATTAATTTTCCTTGTACTTTAGATTTGTTTCCAAAATGATTCATGGATTCCTTGCTTGAGATACGTTTTAAGTGTTTCATTAATTTAATACAACATCTTTTAGTATCTCTACTTACAATTATTTTTTCCACTTTCAATTATTATCTTTTCTTGTCGTGTCACTCCCTTCACTGGTCTTAAAAATTTAATTTTCTGTGTCTGAATGAAAATGAATAGTGTTTAACGCCCGTTTTTGCTACAGAGGCACCACAGGCGATGGACACTGATGATACATGAGATAAAATGATAAATTAGTAAAAAATTTATTTTTAAGGAAGGAATCTTTCCAGGCCTAAGTTTTAGGGTACATCCCCGGCATTTTCCATTTTTGAGGACTGAGGAAAACCTGGAAAAAACCTCAGTCAAGGAGTACGGTCCTGGCGGGATTCGAACCCCAGACCGCTTACGAGTCCGCGCCTTTACGACCTCGGCCACCCGTGGTGGTTTTCTGTGTCTGAATTCTGATTTTTATGTTCTCAGTGAATATCAAATTTTTATTAACATACAGATTTAGTTGTAGTTTTTAGGTTTTTAGTTTGTAAATTCTAGCAACAAGATTTTTATTCTAATATTCTTTAAGTTACTTCCGATTACATGTTTCTGTTTTATATTCTATGTGTCTTTCTCCCATATATGATGTATCTCAGTCAAAACAATTAAATTTCGATACTTATTCTATTATTTTTCATTGCGATTCCAATTTTGATAATATTGGCCATTTTCTTGTAAAACAGACATTTTTTCTGTCAAGATCGTAAAATAGCGTTGATAATTTATTCAGTTCATAAAGAGCCATTTACAAATTTTTTTACTGTCAGAAATGAGAATTTGATAATCTGCAAATATAATTGGTTTACAATTTCTTGTTATTAAATTATCTGTAATAATTTTACATAATTTCACGGCTTCGTCCAAACATATTAAAGGAAAAAGTGACAAACTATAGCCAGGTGCTATCTGTAAATTTATGTCAGCAGAAAAGCTGTATCATTTTGCTATTTTCATACAATACCAGTTCCTGTTGCTACAGTTTTTAAGCGCAAAAAATTTCGGTGTTAAAAAAAAAGATTTAAAATGTGCACATTGCCGTATTTAACTAATATATGTACCATTTGAAAACTTGCCTAGGGGCTTAGCCATATATGAAATGTAAGAGTTGCCCAAATGAAACCAAGTCTCTGAAACGGCGGTTGCTTCGATACACAAGAGTTTTCCTCTGATCCGTTAGATAACACTGAGTGTTAGGAAGAAACTGATATTGTCTGAATATGTACTGTTTTCACATACAGAAGCATGCTCCATTGTTGCGGTCACAAAACATACCCAGCGAGCAAGTATTCAATTTTTGAAGGAATAGGATGTTAATGGAGCCGACATTTATTATCAAATGAAGAATATTTATGGAAATGAGTTGTAATACATCAACGTTCGCCAGCGATGCTGGGCTTGAAGATTGGTTCTGCCACTACACTGTAAATGTAGTTGACCTATAACCCACATACGTGTATATAATATAAATGAAAAAATAAAATAACACCTTGGGCAATGTAATTAATAACAACAACTAAAGAATAAAACACTTAACTATTTACAAATTATCGCTTTAATCATTAGTGTTTTAAAGTATTTATTATCTTTATATAGATATTATTACCCTCATTCACATATCCCAACCAATAAAGCATTACTTTGAACTAAGCAACCCCGATGTCCGTAAATTCCTTGATAAGCAGATGATGATGATGATGATGATGATGATGATAGTGGGAAAGCTTGAAATGACAATCGTTGGGATTGGCTTTACAGTATTACTAGCTTGTTCCCTTCAACAAAAATACTTTATAATCTTTGCTCAATACTTTGTTTCATTTTTTGTGGTACACAGTAGGATAAATTATTTCCTATTACTTTAATTTTATTTTTAACATTCTGTAAAAATCTTACAAGATGACGTGTGAAACCTAAGTAGTTACTGGTAAATTAAATTCAATGAATTTTCATTTTTTTAATGGTGTTTAACGCCCGTTTTTACTACTGAGGCACCACAGGCAGTGGACACTGATGATGATACATGAGATAAAATTATATATTGGGAAAGGATTTCTTTTAAGGAAGGAAGCGTTCCAGACCTAAGTTTAGGGTACCTCTCAGGCATTTGCCATTTATGAGGACTGAGATAAAACCTAAGAAAAAACTCAGGGAGGACGGTCCTGGCGGGATTCGAACCGTAAACCTACCGCTCACGAGCGACCTCGGTCACCCGTGACGGTTTAGCTGTAATGGGTTAACAAGGAAATTGCACAGAAAATAATCTCTAATTTTAAAATAAATATGAAAAAGTTCTGATGCGTTTTAAACCTAGTGCATTTTTTCGTTCCTGTCCTCTAGGATTTCGACTTGGCCATGTTTGAAACCAGATGCCTTATTTATGTTCTACTCATAACATTTTAATAAAGAGAAACTGATAAATATTTTAGTCATATTTGGAGAATGTAAAATAATTTTAGCACACATACCTGTTCCAAAGATCAAACATGAAAGCTTACTTCTGCGTGAGATTATAGGTATTTTAGGCTTTATTAGAAGGTTACTTATCGATTATAGATAATATCGATAAAGCAATCTATATATAGGTTATTTATTCATGATTTTTGCCCAGCTAAAATCGATACACCAGAGTACAGATACAAGAGAAGTAATAAGTGATAGGATTTTGTTCAATTATCTACTTTATTTAAATTCCATTTGGCACCATAACATAAACATGTAACGCTTTCGCCGTTTTATTAGGAAAAAGTTATTTACTTTAACTGGCAAAGTTGAGGCCATAAGTTCTCTATAACACAAGTACAACTTCAGTTATATTATGATTACTTACATTGATGAATTTCATACAATAATGGAATCAATGTAGCCGATACCTGCACAATATATACAATTTATTCCGAATAAAATAAACCACAAGATACCTAAACAGCCACCAAGATAAATGAACTATTATTTACCTTAAGATTACTCCGCACACAAAAAGTAAAGTATAATTTTCATACTAGAAGCACAAGAGCTTACAAGAATTCATCAACTTAACTTGTACTTATTTAACATTTTGCAAGTGTTAGATGAGAAATGAAAAAAAGACTCTGATGTTAATTGCGCTAAGAGCATGTTATCAGATAATATTGAGTACAGGTGTGTAAGCATTAAACTAAAGTAACAAGACATATGTCTTCATTTATTCAAACAGACATAATGGAATCATACAGTCACTTACGGGGATTATCAATGAATCTGATGTAATGAATTTTTCTTACTCTTACATTTTGAAAATATCTCTGACCAGACTTCTTTTGGTAGATCATTTGCAGCCTCTATGTGAGTTTCTTCATCTGACGGGAATTTTCGTTGAATTTTGGAGAAAATTAAAAGTCACTAGGGTTGAGATCGGGAAGTACTCTAACATGCTTTGAGAGTTCTGGCGGAAGTTTTCCTGTGGTGATCTGTCTCTGCTGTCCACACTGTGGATGAAAAACCTGTGCATTATCAGTTTCTGAATGTTCAAGGTGATATTGTCAAATAACCAGTTGTTATGAAGAAATGTGCGACCGTCTTATTTCCTACACTTCTGCTGTTTCACACTTTTGTTGGTAGATCATCTTCTGGAAAGCACCAAACTGTCTAATACAGTTTTATTTGGAATTCTAGTGGTATAGCTACGCCATGACGTATCTGTTGTAACAACGTTTCGGCTTCTGTTAAGAAATGTGGCATCTAACGCTTCTTGAAAATATTTCTTGAGGAGGCTATAATTAAGTTCTAAATGCTCTCTGAATCTCCACATAAGTAGTGTGAGATTTTCTGTAAGGAACATCAGCTGTTTCTGCAATGCAGTGTTGCCAGGTGGTGGAAATAAATGTATATCCTCAAAATCAAGGTTCCTTTATAAAAATCCCCCTACTTTCTTTAAAAAAAAGACAAAGAATAATGTTAACTATAATATATATTTTATATATGTGATAACATTAACTGCATTTTATTATTTACTTATATAATTTATTTTATAATTTTTATGTTTACGAAAACTGTTATATACACAGTGTCCCAGAATCGCCGTTATATTTTCTGGGATAGGCAAACCACATTGCATTGTTAAGCAACAGCTTAACATGTGGCCGCTGTGTCGCCCGGCAGTCCAAGGAAGAGCGACCTAAATCCGAGGTATCATCGACAAGGCTCAACCATCAATTATCACGTGAGCTACTTGATTGAACCATTGTGCTGCGTTACAATAGCATCAATGCAGCATTTGGTGTTCACGCCATATCACTTGTCTGCCATACTTGTACTGCACAGTGGTCTGACGTGAGACGAGAGAATGCCCAGGTACTCATGTTTGAGCAAATAAACTACGCCAGCTAGCGAACTTATTTATTACCGCCATTTACTTTTAAATCCATAACTCAGTCCCAGCAAGTTTTCATCTTCCAAAAGTCCGCGAAATACCCAGGAATTCATCTACACGAGAAGAGAAATGGATGATTCGAGAACTGCGATCGGCCGTCACAATTAAACCAACCATCCCAATACCGCCCGATTCTACTCCCCAGCCATAATTCCCATACACCACTAACCCTCTTTCAAATATGATGCCCAAAGTGGGGCCTACTACAGAAAATTCCCCTCAAATGCTGTTTCAACAGATATAGGCGATAGATTTGAATTGAAAATAAATTTGAGTGCTTTACTTCAGAAATGTTTGCTGAAGAGAATCACTATCGATAAAGATGAAGTACATCAAATATCGAGAAATGATTTAATTCTACGAAGCTAATTACCGATGACTTCTTTGTTAAGCATAACTCTAACTTTGCCCTTTAACTTAGTTTTTAATTAGAGCATTGAGCAAAGACGTGGGTTTAAACTTTGGAAATATGCCAATAACGAACGGTCGAGTGGGAATATCCCTTTGGTACTAGGTAATAATAGAAATCGACGTCTCGGAAGTAAGAACATTGAAAACTTTAGAAAGAGGAATCGACATGATGAAAAGTTACAACGTTTTACTTAATAAGGTAGGAACCCTCCTTTTTATTTTTCTAATTCAGCCAATTACACACAGGAAAGCCAGAAACAGCTCCATATCTGAAGTAAGAAGAAAACGAGGAACGCTCATGATTACGAAAGGGGAATTCGAGGCAGGGGATGGGAAATTGGAATTTGGTCATTGAATAAGTTGTATCGGAGCGTAAAGGTGTGGGGCGAGGGAGGGGGGAGGGAATTATAATGACGTCAAGAGTGATGGAAGTAATAGGAAAGAGACGAGAATGCTAATGTTGAAATTGAGCGCAAGAAAAGTGGGGCAGCTTTTATTCACCGCTTTATACAAATAATAAATATGGAACTGCAAAAGTTTAGCATACCAGCCGCATTTAATGACGCTTCATCACGAAAGCAAGTTGGCATTCAGTCGTACACTGAAGCGCTTTGGTAATTAGTATCATATACAATAGCTCATTGTGTGGCTGTCACGAAAGATTGTCGAAAAAGTGCTGCTTTCGAAACAAATATTTGCAAAATAAGATCGTATAGTCTACTGTTTTTCTTTACACCACCATTTAAAACATATTTTGTTCGTTTTTTTTTTTTGTTTTTTTTTTACCAGTAAGAATTCTAGTATATATTTGTTTAGTTTCATTATATGCTTACTATCATATTAAATTCTACCTAATGATCATACCTAATATATAAATATATAATAATTGTAAACTACTGCTCCAAGCATTATGCAGTACACGATGATTGGCATGGTATTTATAGTCAATAGACTCATTTCGGTTTCTGATATGTCAAATATTCAATTATTTGCATTGACCCATTAATAGGATTGTTTACAATATAACAATTCAATTTAAGAATAATATTGACATCAAAGTTCATCAATACTGTACCGGTTTTTGACATATTCCGTTCATAAATTGACAGCAGCATCAGTAGTAGTAGTGGTTGTAATAGTATTTATTATTGCATTAAACTACGAGGGTGGACCGAAAAGCAACGAACAATATTTTTTTTACAAAAAGTTTAACAGATACCATTACAAACAAATGCACAAATTAACTGACATCTTTTGTCTATTTTTCTACCTAGCCAACTTTCTCAACGCATTTCTCCCATCGTGATACCAGCTTCATAGAAGTCCGTTCGGTTGGAGCATAGCCATCTGCGGACTGCTGTTTTCACTTCTGCATCTGACACAAATAGTTGACAGACCAGACGTTTCTTCGTGTGCAGCGTAACGCGATAAGTGATCCAAACTGGCCCTTGTGGTCTTCTGTCAGGTTCTTAAGACACCCAGCGAGCACTAACTTTACGAAACGTCCATATGTCATGCACATACCGCACCGTACAGTATGAAATGTTGAACTGCTGAGATAAGGTTATAGTTGGATCCGCCGGTCGTTCCTCAATGGCTGTGACATTCTGCGAGGTTGCAGCTGTTACCGGCAAATCACAAAGAAGGTTATCACGCTGTCTTTGAAGAACGCACACCACCTGGAAACATTGCTACGGTCCGTACAGTCGTCCCTATATACGCCACTCATGTCCCTGTGAATTTCACTCGGGTTATGCCCTTTAGCTCACAAAAATCGAACTACACCCCTCTGCTCTTAACAAGTGGACGACAGTAACGTGTGCGCCATCTTTATTGCATAGTTCACGCTTCTCTCCCTAGAGCTACACATGAGAACAAAATAGCGTCTGTAGTGAAAGCTTCAAACTATGTCTTGGTGAAATTTCAACATCCCTGTCGCAATACCAACGCAGAAAAAAATTTGTGCGTTACTTTTAGATCCACCCTCGTAGATATACATATATTGTACATCACAGTGTGTACATCCATACTATACCTATTGTTTGACATATCCCGTTTATAAATTGACAATAGTAGTAGTAGTAGTAGTAGTAGTAGTAGTAGTAGTAGTAGTAGTAGTAGTAATAATAGTAGTAGTAGTAATAGTAGTAATAGTAGTAGTATTCCAGTTAAACTAAATATACATATATTGCACATCACATTCGCATGGGTCACAAGACAGTAGGCATCAAGCACAACATGCTAGAAGTGGACAAAGTACTTGAGATTTTCTAACTAGGAGCGCGTGTATTCTAGCTACGAATGATTATGTTATAGGTGTAATTATGTAAATTAAAATCTGGTGCATTAAATAAATTAACAGGTATAGAGGTAGGAGCAACTCATATATTGATTCATATCACGTGTTTGAAACATTAATTTTTAATAAGTAAGCCTACTTGACTGTCTTCGAGGATTCGATTCCCTGTTCTTTCTTTCTTTTATTTTTTTTAATCTTGTAGCTCGATCCCAAGTGAATCTAGAGAATATAATTAATTTGTACCTAATCTATTGGAACAGCATATGAGCCAGAACGTTCCACGTCATTAAGTATAAGGGTACAATTCCTGCGGTCCGTAATTATTTTTAGTTCAACTGTTTTAAACTCGCGAGTAGTTTAATAGTAATAGGAGTGTATTTATTTCAGTGCCACCAATACAATAAAACTTCAACAGACGCAGGAGTCCAAAGGACTATATGTGCTTTTATAATACACTAGGTATGATTATGAGTTGGATATTTTATAATAAATTAAAAACAAACACATATACTTAAAAATAAAAAATAAGTAACATTAGGAAGTTTAAACAGAAATTTACTTGATCTTTCCTCCACTTCCTTGCCTGCCAGAGTGGTCATGGTCAATGTGTAAAGGTGTATGGTAGATATTTCCCCTTCAATCTTCCGCACCTTTACATTCAGTCATACATGTATCTATTATTCCACCTTCTCACATATAGGGCAAATGTTTACCACATGTTCTTCAATAACCTTAATTATTACAAGTTCAAAATTGAATTGCCTTTTGTTATTAATTTGTCACGTTTGTAATGCACTTAAGCTGTCTGTTTCCTCCTGTTAAATACGAACAGAATAACTTCTTAGATAAGCCGATTGCACCATGTGCTCCTCTTTTTGGTAACAAACTTTAATAATCTAAACAGTGAAACTTTTTCGATAAGTAAAAGCTGTAGTCTTTCTTTATTTTCTAAAATGTTATAATTTTTCCTATGAGCCATTAATAGCAATGAATATTGTTATTCTGAAACCATGTTGAAAATTTACAATCGTTTTTACTTTATGATAATTTTTATAAGGTCAAAGAACCTCACGTTAAAATTAAGTAATGAAAATATTTATCATAGCCAAAACTGATGCACCTTTCTGTCTAAAATATATGTTAAGATATGCTCTACTTCAGATGGTAAAAATATAAATTAAAATAAATACTATCATATAAAGCATAGGAAAAAAAATAATTGCAATGCTACATCCTTAAACTTTTTAGTAATTTATTTTTTTAGATTTTTAGCACATAAACAGTTCCTTGTGAAATATTTTTCAGCGGAACCATTCATATGCTCACTAATAATTAAAATACACTAAATTAATACTAATCAAACTTAAAAATGTATGAATAATGGATAATTAATAAAAGGTACTAAGTGTAAAGTTTGATATAAAACAGATATTTTTAATCACAGAGAACACATACTTTTTCCCAATACTAATAACTTTTAATAAAAATAGTATTTTAAAAACTAACAGCCGTGATTTCAAAAAATGGATAATTGGGCAACGTTATATATTTCATAATTTAAAGATATTGAAACCTCATTATAGATCAGTCTCAAAAAAGTATTATATCTACAGGTGATAGTAAAAATATCCAAATGTAAGTATTAAAATATTGCAAATAGTTAAAAAATATAAAAGCATAAAACATAATTTTATCAATGTTACACATTGTTGTAAAGACACCTAGCTTCATCTGTAACAATATTAAGGTACGTATGTACATTCAAACAAGATATATCAAATTTCTTAATAAATCAGAGAAATGGAAAATTTTTCTCACAATATTTTCCTGCGGTATCTTTTCAAATGTCTGTATTAATTATTTATAAATTCATATTCTAATTATATAATGAAAATTAAATGCATTTATTAAAAACATACAAGAAAAATATAAATTTCAACATCATTATCACTCAAGGTTAAATATCCTTCAAATTAATATTTCTTACTTGTGGACCCATGGGGTATGTTTAATGTTGAGAGACGGTGAGAGTTTATGTTGTAAATAAGAATCTTTGTTTTTTCTCACCTCCCTTTCTTCAGTCTGGGGATTGAGTTGCGGTTTAGAATTTTATAATACTCTGAAAGTCGACTGTTTTAACTACCCTACAATGCAATTGTTAATTAAATTCAACTTCAAATGGACTGTGATGAAATTAATAACTTATTTGTGGCATTTAAAATTGCCAAAACAATTACGTCACCACAGCAAATACCACTGTTTTTCTAAAATAATGTATTGTACATTCACTTACAGATAAAATAAGTTTAATAAAAACATTGTCATTATTTACTTGCAAGATTTAAGCCTAAGGCCCATTCTACGTATTGAAGGACCATAGGAACCATTTAAATTTAGTCACACTTAGCACCTACAAATATCAGAAGGATGGATGGTGAGCCAATAGCTTCAAGTGCCATTTGGTGTGATGCTAAGATATTATTTGGACGTGAAATATATAAAATACAATATTAAAATGTTTTGTTGTTTAATGTATCACATTCTAGAAATGAAAAAACGTAAGATTATAGACTGCCACTGAGCACATTGAGAGAAACTGAATTAGTATTTTTTTCGCGCCTTAGCCATTAAACGTTTAACCGTTTGAACACCAAGCAGTATGATAAAGTAGATAAAAATATGACTAAAGAAGACAAGAACTTAATTTACGCAAATGCGATCAATCTGCTACTCAGGGAAAAAAGAGCAATGAACACATTTTTACATAATATGGGGTTGAATATTATGACACGTTCTTTAAGTGCTTCTTTTTATGTTGAGGTCTGTTTCATTGTGTAGCAAAGTTCTATTATATAAGAGGAAATCTCTATAGGATAAACCATCTAATTACTTAAGAGATGTAGTTCAGAAAAAAAGAGTAAAATATATAAGAAAATGTCATTTCTCTGGGGTAGCTCTGTATTAGAAAGAGAGTTCCACTTCAAGTGTCTGGAAATATTTCGGCAAGCCTCAGGTAAATCGCTCGTTCACCAGATACATACAAAAAAGAAAACAGTTGCCGCAGCAAAGAATGTCATACACATCCAAAAAATTCAAAGGCTGTCGTTAGTAACAGTAGGACACTACTCAAATTAAAATTCTCTCGAGAAGAAAACCAGCTGATAGCAAAGAACGTGGAAAAGGTTGGTGAATATTAAGGCTAAACCATTATGTAGGTCCTACAAATTTCAAAATTTGTATAGTACGGAATAATCTTTGATAGTTTTTTTCCCTAGAATATAAATTCTATTTGCCTGTGTTATGCTGATATGATACGCGTAAGGAAATTGGTGCATCAGAGTAACTCAGTAACACAATGTTGGAAAATTACCAAGTATAGTAGTGTGAACTGTTTAGACCTGGGGCTCAAACGAAATGAGCAAAGTCTGTTCACCTAAGCATTTAAGGAAGAGGAAGGGGAAATTCTTTTCACGTTACTGCACTAACTACTGTACTTAATTTCGTCACACATGTGCATTGTGCTGTTCTATTTTTATTATTCATAGGTACATACTGACATCAGCAATAACTCCAACCCAGAGCATAGATCGACTGACCCTGCATACGAAGTATTTCATGACAACCAATGTCCCGGGTCTTTCGGATATCTTATCCCTTCTTCTCCTTCTATGCTACTGGTTACTGCTCAGTTTCTATGTTTGACGGGCCTGACCTTGAGATGACTGGTTTAGAGGGAAGTGATAACACTAGACAGCCGGCAGTTGGTGGGATGGGATGAACTCGTTAAGATGTCCAACACAATAAGAAATGTCTATGCTTATACAGAGTGCTTGCAGACGCGAGAATTGGTGCATGAAGGTTCAATAGTACACATGCTTTTTATTGCACCAATTTGACATAGCTGTTCCCTTATACGTAAACGTATGTCTGGTATGAACTGGGTGATGTCCTTATGGATACTACTGCCTTCTCAGCTTATCTGTCTTAGCTACAGCTTTACTTGCATGTTAGTAAATTCTCGTAGTGAGCCATACTGTCAACAAAGTAAACTGAACTAGGAACGTCGAGGAAGCAAAGTTACGTTAGCTACCATTCAAATAAAAATTATATCCCAAGTGTCATAAACACACATCAGTTTACTATCAAAAGCGCCTGTACGATAGATAACCAAACTAACAGGTGTATCAAAATTCTGTCTTTTTGCAGACGTGAGGCGAATTAATCGCTTTAAAGGCGGTATGAACATTTAAACGCATGTTTCTGGATGTAGTCTGCTCATTAAGTGTCTCTAGACATATATTAGTCCTAGAATTTTGAATCAGTTATGACAAAGTTTCGTACAATGGTAAAATAAGTTTCTATAAAGAGACATTAAAAATAGCATTGAGCTCCGTTATGGAAGAAATACTTGAAATATCAACCTAAGTATAGAAGGGAATATTTTAAATAAATAAATAAATAAATAAATAAATAAATAAATAAATTTAATGTAAAAGCATTATTTCCTTGATTAAATACAAATATTTATATGTTTAGAATGCACATCTATTTACAAATTTAAATATATGTTAATACAAACAGCTGTAACCATATTAATAGAAGAAATAAAAACAGCCAATGATAACAATACAATGTAAATAAATTATGATTAAAGGTAACATACGATGTTCTATTTTTACACATAGCAAATACCATTGACTTGTATGCTATTGTACAGGGATTAAAAAAATAACCACAAATATAATATTATAAATACTCCTACTGTTTAACACATGTAAATTTGACTTACGGTTTTTCACCATTTACAATCTTCATTATCTTTGATACTGTAACAAGCCATGTCATTTAATTTTTTCTCAACACAGAAAAGTTTTAAAAATGAGATCTGTACACCATGAGAAAATTTATTAAAACGTTTAGGGCCCTGTACATTGATAGTGGCTTTGAGATTAAATACTATTTCAATTTATAGCATTTGCTAGGTTATAAAAAAACCTGGCAAGACTTCCATGGGAAAATACGCAAAAATACATAGAAAATTAACTCTTAAAGATAACAAAACTTGGTTTCTTTGCCACCTAAAATAATATAAAATAACGCTATTACTGTGTACAACGGCAAAATTTAGGTGAATTATGTCGTATAATTGCTGTCTTTTGTTCTAGTGCTGTACACTAATATAATAAAATAGTTTACTGCAGCTATTCTGAATTTTTACAGCAATTTCTTGAATTACTAGCCTTTTTCTCTTTTACAAGTTTAAATTGGTTCATATAGCAGGATGTCATAATATTATTCGCTAGTTTAGTAGTTTTTATGAATACTATTATTATTGTATAACATTATAAGCGACCTTCATACACTAATTTTGTATACCAGAATTATGAAAAGGTATGAAAAATTTAAATTATTTTTATGGCAATTATCTAATGAATTACTCCGAAGTAAACGGAATAAAGTATTATGCTTATGATGTCATTTTACTGTGGAGATTATTTATTTTGTTTGTTGTTTGTCTGATAGTGTATTAGTATCTTATGATACTAATCAGATGAAATTCAGCTTCATTAATGCATGAACAATAAAATATTTAAGATATTTAAGAACCTTTAGTGTGACTTATATTACCGAGTAGGTTAGTATTATACAATTCAGTGGTAGATAATGAACTATTAATTTTTATTAATTCTGTAATCATGTATTCTGCAATTAATGTGAATAATAGATTCCTATATTCAATAATATAGAAATTATTTCGGTAACTTATAGTAACATAATATCCAGTTAATGATATTTTAACAATAAAACGATTTCATTTTGTAACTATTACTATTTTGTACTACTGGCAACGTAATGAAACAATTTATTAACAATTTTGGCCAGTAATAAATACCGTTTTAATTCTGGTATACTAAAAGGAATTTTCCAGCAGTCTGAGAATATTTAGAATCCTTAATTATTTTGTCAAATGCTTCCTATAATTTCTATTCGCTGCGATAGATTTTTTTAAAAAAGAACAGGACAATGATAGATAAAAATAATATGTGGTAGACCAAGATATCAAATTAAGTTTCTTCACTATCTTTTTAATAATATTAATACCCTTTTTAACATTTTGGTATCACAGGAGGTTTCTTCTTAATATATTCTTATCAATTATATCATATTATGGAATTAAGAGCAAAAGCAAGTCTTACACAGACCAAATAACAATTATAAACACTCCAAAAATGTGATTACTACAGTTTTTTTTATTAATTTATTTATGGACGCTCTTTAACAGCTCAGGTCATCAGCGTCCCATTCAACTCAGGACGTGAAACGGCCGACAAATTTTGCTCATAGGCCTCTCCTTCAGGCTTGAGGTTCTTTTTCGTGCCGTAAATGTACGACACGGGACCCACGGCTTTACTTCCCTTCCGAAGGAAGCCATACTTAGGACTTTTTACGCCCGGAAAAATCCATCGGTCCTGGCCGGGTTCGAACCCGCGATCTGGGGTTTAGGAGGCAAGTATGGTAACCCTACACCACCAGGACCGACGATTACTACAGTGGTATGGTATTATTTAATTGACTTCCAGCTGTAAAGGAACTGCCTACTAATAAAAATAGGTTCAGCTTAGCATTACAATATAATTATTACCCATACCTTCTGCACAGAGGAGTATTTAACACAATTAAAAACAAGTGTACTACTTTTTCTTCATTGAATTAATTCACCCACTGCATGTAAGTATTTTAAGTTGCCCTTTTATAAATATTCTAGATGTTAATAATTGAAGCTATCATTGTGTATTTTTCTAATATGACATGTTAATATAACTAAGTAAAAACTCTATGCCAGAGCTAAAATTTGTAAATATGAAAAATGTTTTAATTTCATGAAATGTATATAATGCATGTAAATTCTAACAAAATCTACTTTTAAGAGTTACACTAACTCTTAAGAGTTCACTGAACTCATTATAGGATCCACATATTGAAGTGATATGATTCTTGAAATGAAATGATACTCTGGAAAATAGTTTTTTGAGGGGCCTAAGTGTATGGAGAAGAGGACTCTGAGCGAAATTTATCGGCCTTTCTACGCCCTGAATTGAATGGGACGCTGATTACCTGAGATGTCAAAGAGTGCCCATAAAAATAAGTTTACGGTCCCTCTATGATATTTGTCAACGAGGAGGACTGAGAAAAACCTCAAAGACGGTTCTTGCGGGATTCTAACCACTCTTAAGTCCTCGCCTTTGTAAATTTAGTCACTTGTGTCGGTTTTTCAGTATCCCTTTTGATATTTAAGCAATGAGAGACTTAAAAATTGCAACGCGTGTCTCGTGGTTTTCTTCTAAGTTGTGTAACAGCCTAAAATGAACTGTATTTTTATTTTAATCTAAGTCAGTTACGTAATTACAAAAATTCATTAGTTTATACCTTCTAAATAAACTTTTGCGATCTCATTTAAATTTTCCTTGTGCAGTCACGCGAGAGTATAGCGCCTGTCGTACTTGCTATGCAGTGACTGCAGACGTGGGAAAGCGAAAAGTTGCCTATAAAGCCAGGCGACTGCTTATTAAGGATAACTTGTTACTGGGAGAGATGCGTGCGCGTTACAGCGCATATGAATTCGTACGAGCTGTAATTAAAAACGAGTGCGTTACACATACACACGGTGTTCTATAACCTCCGTCCACTTTGTTCGGGTAGGTAGTGTACAAAGGATAGGTAAAGCAGCTGGTTTAATGACCTTTAATACTCTCTCCCCAGATCCCTTCAAAATGCATGCAACAAAAGCCAGCGAGGCGTAAGAAAGACTTGAAGTAGTGGACGATTCTGGGACAGCCTGTATATAATGAATATGGCCACATCGTGAATAATGCAGACCATTTTGTCTCTGGGGTACTCATTTGTCATTTTTGTTTTTGCAGCACTGACATTTTGGGAGAGGTGGAGAATTGAATTGAAGCAAAATGCCATTGAGTACCACCTTTTGTGAGAATAGATTTACAAATGTGCGTGCTTAGTGTTGACAAATGGCTTTACTCTCGTGCACTGTGTTATTAAATTTCAAACTGAACCGCAATTGCCACACAAAAAGGATTTTTGCAGTTTAGCTTGCACTGATATACATTGTTTAAGGAAAAATGAGTTTTCCTTTCATTTTCTAATAATAATGATTGATAAAAGTTGTGCAAATAATATTAATATTGCTTACATTAATAATACAATGAAATAATCTATAAAAACAAATACAAAAATAACATAATATTAGAAAATACTTTATTATTTACTACTAATATGCATAATTATTTATTGAAACTACTTATAATTTTTATATATATAATATATATTGCCGCTAAGGGGCATCGCTTATCAGCGGCTCTTATACCACAGAACAGTGCTGTTTATTACCAGTTATAAATACAGTATTTCAGTAAAAATATAAATAGGTACTAAAATAACAATACTACTTTTATGCGTGACGACTCTATCTCCCATTTTCTGATTGCGGCGACTGCTTCCCAGTAAGCGTGGCGCTCATGTTGCCCATAACTGAAATAACCTCATTGTATATGCCCAACAGTTTTAAATTTATTTATTTTTTATTTAAGGACGCTTCAAATTTACTTATATATTAAACATTTTATGTGTAAGTGTATGTCCTTGACATTGTTGTTCGTATATTTAATATTAACATCTCCGGTCGTTAGAAAGTTCTGATTCAAACAGAGCATAGGTGAAAGCCAACAAGTTTCAGACTAAAATATAATTTGGGGTTGCCCTTACGCTCCAAAATATTTTAACTATCCACTGTTATTAGATTTCAAACTGTAAAAACCAAACTTTTAATACGATTTTGTAATAAAAAAGTATATTTTCATGTCAGATATTTCAAATTTGGTTCTCATTCTATTATCTCTTCCTTTTGTATTATATACGTTACTCTCAATAGTATTTATGTTAGTTTCCTTTTCTGGTATTTCCAAACTTCAATTATATAAATCATTTGCCAAATATTTGCAGCATGTTTCCCCCCCCCCCTTTCAACAGAGCACAATTCCTTTTGCTACAATACAAACATGATCGCTTAATTTTTTTCGCCTACACATTTCATCGCGTTTATTTCGATACAGCTTTTTTTTTCTTTTTCCCTAAGTAGATCTGCCAAGTCTTTCTCTGACTTTTCTCTCTACTAAACTTTCTTCGTGTAATTTCTGCCCCCCCCCTTTTTTTCGTTGCTGAAGAACGCTCTTGGACCCGACAATTTCCAAGCAGTTCAGCAATTGTTCACGGTATAATTAAAGGCACCAAAGGTGTGAACAATGCGTAAAATTATAGAGAGGCTCGAAATGAGGTAGCCTTCAGCACTTTTTCTTGTGCAAGTTTGCGGGGAAAACGGGACCTTAGCACTAAAATACCTTTGTACAAGAGAAACAGAACAATTAATTGCTTCGTAAACATACACAACCCAAACCATTTAATAAAATTCTACTGTGCTTTTATGGTTTATTAGATATATCTTCACAATGAAGATACTTTTGTAACACCTACATTTTACTTTTGTATACAAATTATTTTCATTTTCATTAGTCGAAAGACTCAATATATTTCATTAACGCCTTTTCTTTGACATATACAAAAAGTTCGTAAATTTTTAATCTCAAAATATTTCTTAAATATCATAAACGAATTCCAAAACACGCTTAAAGCAGAATGGAAAAATTAAACAAACACAGAGAATTCATTCATATTTCAAAAATAGAAGGATAATTTCGATTATGTTGATTTTTAGCATTAAGCAATGATATGGATATTTATTTTAAACTCCCTTGTTGCAGCGTTAACGAAAAATGTTAATAAAATATTAACAAACAATTTTCAAAAGCAACTGCTTCAAATGTCTTCTTGAGTTTTCGTGGACAATTTTTTTTTTAAAGGCTTGTAACAGTTCCAAAGCCCTTGGCGTATCTCTAGAGCTGTTAATTTACTTATAAAACTAAGTAAAGTTCTCCCACAGCAAAACGCAAGCTGCCGGGGCCATGTCGTGTCATCGATGAACAAGTTCTCGCATTTTTGTTCGCACTATTTTGCTCAATAACAACCGTGCGCATAATATTAGTTTTATTATACGAGTTACTCGAAGGATATACGTTTGCAGTCACGCAAACTACATATTTTAATGAAATTTGCATTTACTCTGATTCCGTAATTCTTTTCATATCTACCCTGACATTTTTAAGTACCTGTACAATATGGCAGTTATTTCTTTAAATTTATTTTACTATTGATGTATTCAATTCAATATACTACAGTAAAAGTTACTTCGCTAACACTGCTACACCAATAAAATTTGTAATAAAACAAATATGTGAGTTATATTTATCTTTTAACCGTAAAATCGAGTTATATGCTTGCTCTGGTAACAGCAAACTGCGACTGATTGTCCACCTGCAGCCACCAACCCTGGAACTGTCTATTATGACAGGTGGCTACCGTGATCTTGGCTCAGTGCAAGCTGCGCTCATCTGCCAATGCAGGCCAAAAATAATTCTGGATAGTAAATTCTGAATCATTTCTAGATAATTGTTTTATTAACAACATTTCTTTAAAGAATAATGAGAATTCTAGTAGATTTTGATATTTTGTTCAGACGTTGCTCATCTGGTCTAATTAAATTTTATTATATTTTGTTATAATAACTTGGAGATGTTAAAAATTATGATATTACTACTTCACCTACAACATTTTAAATTTACTTAGTCACAAAGTATCCATGAGCTTTCTTTTTCTTTTAATTAGACTCCTGTGGCTGCCGGATGAAATCTTCTCTGCACCTTGTCCCCATAGAATCCTTTCTTGACTATTATCTCTATCTAAATTCCTTTTTTTCCACAAACCTATATCATCGTACTGTGATCTAAGTCATCCATATATCCTTCTTCCTGCAAGTATCCAATTCAACATTTGCTCATTTATTTTCAGATGTTCAAACAACATCAATCCTTATTTTTATATTACCTATCCAAATGAATTTATTATTTTTCTTTTCTTTTGAATATCTCGGATAACAAATGAACTGCGTTCACCGAATGAATATCCCAGTAATTATAAGATTGATTTTCATAATTCTTGAGCATAAACTTGAAAATATATAGACAATTTCTTTAGTCATGTAATGATGTAATTGGGATTACTGCTTTTTGTGACCCCTTATTGACAATTGCGTCATTAAAGTGTTGCATTTATTTTTTCAAATTTAAGGGAATATACATCCTCATCATTCTGAGCAACAAATAGTATCGAATAATTATATTCGATAATAATTAACGATTGAATATATTAATTTCCTCACCCCATAATAATGTAGCTATTAATTTTTGAAGAGATATGATATATTTTAATGATCAGTTTTAAATAATAACCTCTGACCTCTATGGTGAACAATTCATACCATGTTTGTATTTTCGTGTGTGAACACTCAAAACATTTTAAAAGAAGAAAAAATTATTGTAATAGTACACAGAGCTAATTTTTAACATTGTCAGCATGAAAGAAGCTAAATAAAGTTTTCTTCGTCTATAAAAAAGAATGCAAGTCCTCAGGGAGAGACTAAAGTCGCTAGTCCCGTATTGTAGATTTACGGCAAGTTAAAAAACTCCATATCCGAAAATGAGGTTCTTGGACAAAAATACCGGCCATTTCACGTCCAAATAATACCTAAGTGTCACACTAGTGGCACTTGAGGAGATTAGTTGATCACCTACCTTTCTGACATCTGTTGGTGCTAAGTGTAACTAAATTCGAAGGGAAGGGGCAATTCCTAAGTAAGAAGAGCTTAATCATATTCCGTGTTAAAAAGCCCAGGTAATTTTGTAGCTATAAATGACTCTGTCTGACTCTTTTATTTTAATGCTATCCTGGTTGGGCATCGTTTAGATCTTCTTCTGGATCTTCAGCTATCCCTGTTCTTTCTAATTAGCGCTCTGAAGAAAGAAAAAAGAAATGGCAACATTTCAGTAGAACCAGGCAATGAAAGGCACATGATGAACGGCGACAAGAACAATCACGTCCCCTCTAAGTAACAAGGCTAACCTGCGGTTTCCGTTTCCTGATATTGACAGAAGACGTGACGTCACTAGTCTCTCGTATTGAACCAAGTACTGCGCCGGGCACGTGGCTCCGGCTGTCACGTGTGTCATATCGCGACGATAATCTGGTGATAACTGCCGTGATGATGCGCCCATCCCATCATTTTCCCCGGAATAGATTGAGTCGGGTTTCACCTCTCTGCGGTTACAATACTTTCACTTCTTCAAATTGTTGCTTGCTCTGATAGCAAGGGAACGGTGGTTTTCTTATATCTTTTGAACAATTAATGGATTAGAATGTGTTTTAAGCATTATTTTATATATGAAAACAAAAGTAATATAGCATACTGATATGATAAGCAGTGACTTGAGACATTGGATATCAACATTTATGGAAAATCTAATTTTTATGATAAATGTACCACAAGTCATAGAATTTTTCATTTTCAAAATTTTGATGTTGAGACTATCAGTAATGTAAGTGGTAATTAAAATAAATGTTTAAAAAAGTTTATGTTCAATGTACGTGTTGAGTTCAATCCTCCGGTCTTTTTATCTGGGCAAATATATTAATCATCCTTGAAATACTGCCACCTATGGCCGAGGTCGTTAAGGCGCGGACTCGTGAGCGGAAGGTCTGGGATTGGAATCCCACCAGGACCGTCCTCCCTGAGTGAGGTTTTTTCCAGGTTTTCCTCGGTCGTCATAAATGGCAAATGCCGGGGAGGTATCCTAAAAACTTAGGTCTTATATCATTTCATTTCATGGTCATCAGTGTCCACCGCCTTGGTGCCTCAGCAGTAAAAACAGGCGTTAAACACCATTAAAAATCCTTGAAATGAATTCTTGATGAGTATATTACCGCCATGGGTGGCCGAGTCATTAAAGCGCGGACTCTTGAATGGGAGGTCTGGGGTTCGAATTCTACCAGTACAGTCCTACCTGACTAAGATTTCTTTCCATTTTTTTCTCAGTCCTTGTAAATGGCTAACCCGGGAAGGTACCCTAAACTTAGGCCTGGAACGTTTCTTTCCTTAAAAACTCCATTCCCATTTTATCATTTCATCTCATTTATCATAAGTGCCCACCGCCTGAGGTGCCTCAGTAGTAAAAATGGTCTTTTAAACACCATTAAAGAAAATATTTGGATGAGTATTACTGAACTTTTTATCACTTCTTTCTCTGTAACCCTAGTGAAATATCGCGCCTTTGCGCTACAATTAACAAATACGCAGAAACACAGGAAAAGCCACAATAAATGAAGAAATGCTAACTCAGCATATAATCTGCGGTCCCGCACAAACTAAAATACCCTAAAGGGAGTGTTAGAATGGGTTTTAGATATGATAAATAATATTAAATGACATTTATTGATAAAACAATTACATACTTTTGTATTAGCATAACGTAACTAAATTTGGCGAAATATTATACTTTAAATTGAAATCGTATGCATCCCGGTTTTTATATTGGGCTTCGGGTTCTACTAAATGTCACAAAAGGGAAGAAAGGAAATTTCCTGAAACCCGTTTTCCACCCTAAGCCACCAGGGGAAACCTAAAATCAGGATGACCGGCCCCAAGGGATTTGAACCGGAATTTCCCAATGCCAGTCCCCAAGCATTATTGCCTGAGCCACCCCATTTGGTACTTAATAGTTAGGCTATAGTCTGTAAGGAGCAAACGAAGAAAGATTTGGCAAAAGAGGGACAAAAATTGTGGAACATAAATTATTTTATAAGTGATAGTACGTGTTCCGTTTAAAATGAGTTTATTGGGTGAGAATTACACACTTATGTATTACGATCTAGAGCATCAGTAGGAAAGAAATGCTACAGGAAGACGATCTGCCTGATGTAAAGTGAAATGAATACTAACTCAGGTTTTCCGTAACTAGTAACAAACAAAAGTCGTGTTAACTTGACATTACCTATTCAGCTAAAACAGTTCTTTCTACAGATTAAGTGAAGATATAAAATGCAAGTTTCTGAAAGCTCAGATATGTATATGATTTGCTCATTAAATCAGACTTTTTTCTCTAATGATTTATTGGTTGCAATATATGATCATATAGGAAGCAGGAGCGATATATAGGTGATATCCGAAACCATTGTCACCTTGTCTGTTCAAGCAAGTGTCCTAGCGCGTCAAAAGGTTATGGATACCCCGAGCAAAGAACGTTCGTGGTTGACTTTAGAACCAATTTTGAAAATAAAGGACTCCCCTCTACTTGGTGACGCAGCAGATACTCCATACAAGAACCCATTCATGGAGCTTTCTACTCCTGGAAAGATGCCTGGAAAACCCACCGCGCGCAAACCTTGTGCTATCCCAACCGTCAATTGGTGTGAACAAGTTCCCTTACTCAATGACAATATTTCTGCAATCTTCAGGTTGTGATTCTTCCTTACAAGGCTGTCTATGGCTGCAATTGATTCCTTGATGGTTAAGTGAATGAATTTATTTCTGCAAACCACATTACAATTAAATTTACACTAACAAATAAAATATAGAAATTTAGCAATACCAAAACTAAGGGTCTCCCATACCTTAACACCAGGTTAGATGTATAACCTAAAATAAATTACAATTTTCACAACTGTGCGTGCCCTCAAACTCCTTATATTTTTACCCACTTTTCCCTTACTTTTCCTAATAAATCCCCAATCTCGTTTATTTTCTCATGTTTGATAAGGTTTTTATTACCACTACATCTTGTTGTAGTTTGTAACTGCAATTTTCTTCCGGGCTGTTGTGAGAAGCTATTGGAATTTATAAACATCCCAACGATTTCGATAAGAAAGAAGAGGCTCTCAAACTAAACAGCATCTGGTATTTGGCAATTGAAAACAAAGCACAACACACAACACATGGAACACAGCGAGCCTATCACAAGAGAGCAGCAGCACAGGAAAGGCCAGCTCCTCTCAATAGCCGACTGGCCACCGCCCGTCCCGGACCAACCAGCGGAGAGCAATGGCAGTATAAATATAGCCACTGTGAAAGCCAACACTTCAGGTGCGGCGATACCTTCGTCCACGCCACTGCAGATATTCGCCGTAGTTGCGGACGAAACGTCTGAAATTCTCATCTCCAGGAGACCATGGAACAACAAACCCGAAAGAAAATTGTATTTACATCTACAACTCTGGCCGTGAAAGCATACGTTCTCCCTTATTGTAGTTTGTTCCATTTTTCATCCCAGATACTACCTTTTTATCACTTCACATTAAATTAGACAATGAAACACACTTTAAATTTACTATGAATTCTTTTAGAAATAACACGCATCCTTAAAGACCTATTCTTCCAAATTTATCACAATTATTTATATATCCACATATGTTACTTTCACCCATTTGCCATACATATCCCATTCCAATTTCTTCTAGTAGTTTTCTCATCTCCCCAAACCAACTCTCTTTTCCCAGTACATAAGACATTATTTTAGTACATTGTTATTATGTAATTTCAAACATCTGCGCCAACCAATTTAAGATTCTCTCCACTATTTTACCTTCCCTTCCTACTTTTTCTATTACTGTCAAACTCACCCCTCCCCTTACTCACTAAACCACTGGGTTCACCGTTTCTAGGATTTGTCGACAGATTAGGTCAGTATATATGGTATATGTATATATATATATATATACACACATGAATTAGTTGCGAATTGGAATAAGAGCACATTTCCCACTGTTACAAATTTTCACCCGCCTAATAATGCCCTCATTACAGTGATTTACCCATCCCTAGCCATTTATATTTACACAGTAAAGTGCATGTGGATAATTTCCGCTCTCTCCGCTGTCTCTCGCTTCTGGCTAGCCGCTCGGGCACTTGGGCACTTAACACCAGCAGCAGCGGTTGCAGCTATTTTACCCTGCGGGTACGACTCCACCTGCCAGAGCAAACGCAAAGCTCTGCACAGTTATGTTACTACAAAAGTCTTGGTTTCATTTGGTCAACCCAAAATACTCACCACGTTTTGTCTAGTAGTAGCGTTTGCAGTAAGGTTCCGGAGGTCCTACTTCGAATACCGGTCAGGTAAAACTGTCTGCCTTTTTTCCTTTCTGTGAGAAGGTGAACATCAGATAGCTTTAAGGCGCCAAAATCTCCGAGCTCATTTACGCCATTATTAAATAATTTCATTTCATTCATCCCTACAGACTACACTTGTAGTATTCAGTCCAGTCTACAAACTCGAGAGAAGACCGATACATCTCGAGGGATAGTTGGGAAAAAAAAATATATTATTTGTAAGTAATGACAGCATTTGCCTTTGAGTCTTGTAACTTTTACTGCTTTTCTAAAATTGTTTAGTTAAATCTAATTATACATACGTTTAATTTAAAGGTTTTTAATGCAAAGTACATATATAACACATTATTAAATAAAATTGAACGCTGGGTATGAAAATCGAATGCATAACATTTTAAATTAATATAGACCTGAAGTGTTTAATACTACATGCATTTGTCATAATATTTTTATTTTATGAAATGGAATTTCTTAGGTGAATTGCTAGCGTTTATTTCGCTATAAATGAATTTTTCGATAGTAGCCAAAAAAAGTAGTTACAACAAAACTGTTTTACACAAAATGACACACAATTTCTTTCATCAAAGGCTAGTCATCAAAATTCTAACAGTACACAACTACGATTCCATTTTATATTTTATGAATAAAGCAAAAACTGTGTGTAAACATACCTCTTCTTATACTTCAACAAACGACTGATGTCTGCTGCATATTTCAGCAGATAACTCTAGAGAGGCCAAGTATCTCAGGATTCCACCAGGACTATATGAGAATATAACGATTTCCTGCCTTTGACGTTCTTTTTTTTTTTATCATCAGTCCGTTAGTGATTTCCATATGAAGCAGCGGTGACTTTTTGCTATATAGTGCTCCCAGTTAGAACGTATTTCTCTTTTAACGCTCTTTTTTTTCCATTCTCTAGTATTAACTTTCCATATATATATATAGCGCTGTTCACCATCAACCTCATTTTTATATCCACTTGCTGGCTATAATGAGTGCTGCTATGCCGAAGTTTGAGACACCAGCAATGCATTATTGTAAATACTAAGTGAGCCATACAAGTTTCGACCACTTGCGCAGCCTTTTCTCGCAGCGAATGCTGGCACAATATCTGACCTTTACATTTACCACATCTAAACTTATTTAATATCAATTATTATCCACACAAGAATTAAATTAAACAATCATAAAGCCTAATTTTACAAAAAAAATACATATTAACAATTTCATGTACATAAAATTCTTGAATATTCTCTCAAAAATATCAATGCAAAACCATCACCTACGGGGGCATATTTAATAAGCAAGATTGCACCAATTGCGAATAAGTTAGCAGGCAGCTGCTGCACGGAACAAACACACAAACGTGAAAGATCCTAACGGTCTCGTCAAATAACCGAACGAGAAAGCAGACATAATTTCCGCACGGTTATAATGAACACGCATAATGTTCTGCAACTTTATCCAGAAGTGTACAATCAGTTTGTGTATATCATTATTTTTCCAGGTTAAGATTAAGATTAAATACCATTATGGCACCACTTTACAATCATAAACCTTTCTTAAAATGGAAAAATAATTATATCCCCAAATTGCTTGTTCAATTCTGGCCATTAAAATTGAACCACATTGTGATTGTTCATAATAGCCATGCGGAAATTATGTTTGTTTTCTCTTCGGTTATTTGACGAGATCTTTCACGTTTGTGTATTCGTTCTACCTTGATCCACTGATCTTACATTCGTTTCGCTAAGGATGCATCATCCAACATGAGCATCAATTTTTCGGTCTCTCGCTATGCCACAATTCTCCCTTGATCAAATTCAGACTTTTGCGACTATTGCTGTAGTACTTTTAATGGTCATTCTGAGAAAATATAGGGTCGGTTTAACGCGTCTGTTATAGTCGTTGCAATTTTATTGGCCAGCCGTGTATTTCTAAAACTGTTAAGTAAAATTTTTATGATGCAAGTTCCTAAAGTGTCATTGTTTGTAGGGGGTTGAAGTTAGTAGTTTCTTTAAAACACGAGTCTGTAATAAAGAACGTTATAAATGTGTAGATATCGTGCAACGCTTTTCTACGACAGCATAAAATATTATTTAAAGAGCTTACAAGATCCCGATCTAAACTGACCATTATCAACCAAGCTGTTAGGAAATGTTGAATGCTACATGCATGCAACGGGTACCACAAGCATGTGTGATAAAAGGGCTAACATCTGAATATAAATGTTACTTATTTGTAATATTTACATTATATCGGGGTATGTCATTAATTTTATACTGAAGGAAGTTTATACACTGGAAATGGTAATTCTTTTTTCGGTACATAAACCAATAGCATTGTGTAATGTGACCAATTTATTTCTTTAAGCACAAGAATATTACAGACTCATCTTAGCCACTAATAAACAATAGTACGATTTGCAACTTTACACACTGGTGTGGAAAAAGTTTTCATTATCACATTGAATGGTATTCGTAATCTGCCTAAGTGATCAATATTTGTATCGTTTTTTCAAAATTATGCTCAGCAATTTCAAAAGTAAAATAAAACGCTTTGAATGAAAGAAGTTTAAGTTTAATTAAGTTGATGATGCGAATGATGATGCGAATGAGTGCGTAGTCATCCAATCTCTGAAATTACTTGATATTATTCTTTCCAAGATGAAAACAAGCGAAATTTTGCTAACCTTAAAAAAAAGATTAAAGCTTCTAACGTCCCCTAACAAAGAAATAATGACAGTGAACATTTCTATGGGTTCCTGCAATTTTAATTTTTAAAATGTTTGCAGCCTTCCTGTGGCCTTGAGAATAGAAAAGTATTTTCGGTACCCACTGATTCAAGTTTTCAAATATTAATTCAACATTATTGAAGAAAACGTATTTTTGTTCACCAGAAAAAATATATTCTTTGAAATACAGCTATTAAAATGCAAATTAAACATGTTTTTAAACAGACATTAATTTCATTTTTCATCATAGTCTTTAGCGAGTGTCCAAGTTTTCATCCTTCCCGAAAAGAAAAAATTTTTCCCCCAAAACTCTTCGATAGCGTCGAGATATCCTGATTTAAGATTTTTTTTCCATCGAGCCAAGGAACAGGGGAAACTCAGGCTTGAGTTTGAGAATTAGTGTATACGAGGAATCTATTTGAAACCCAATCCATGCACTTTTGTCGTTGTATGGGACAGTGAAAGAACACTTTTTCAGTGCCAATATTGACTGTTTTGTTCCTTCATTATCTTTGAAACTGTCCAATAATGCTCCATTATAGACTCCTGCTATTGTTTTATCCTTTTCCAAACAGATTACTAGGGCAGTTTCTTGCGAATTGCAAAAAATTAGTCATTGCCTCTCCAGCTTGAACTTTATCTTCTTTAACATGCACTCATCGATCGTAGTTAACATGCCTACTCGAGCTCTTTCATTTACTTTAGGTTAGCATTGATTTTTGTTGCGATATACTTAATGGTACCTTGATTGAGCATCCAAAGTGCGTTTCATCTTCCGTGCTTGTACGACCACTTTTAAATCCATTTATTCATACTTTTCAACGACGGAACAGAAATATCAATGAACCTCAATTCAGCCTTGATTTGCACAAACATCTACTAATCAAGGTTAAATCATTTGACGAAAATTAATTTATTTTTTATTTTTCTGGCTCATGAGACAATAGTCTCACTCAGGTGGTTGTTACGCATCTGGCTGAAACTTAGTGATAGACCATTACAAAAATATACTTGTCAAACACGATGTCATTTAACGAATGCAAATGCATTTCGACTTTTCAAAAGGGTCTAATACATCAGTATTATAGAAGTTTAAACGACAGTCTGAACTGATTAAGTCTTTTGTACCCGGCAGAAAACACAGTAAAAGAAGCAAACAGTGCGTCAACGTTGTCTTTAACTCGTTTTAATTTTTATATTACGAATACCACAAGGAGCGTTAGGTATACAGAAACTAATATGGTTACTGCAAATAGAGAAAATTACCTCCATATCAGAGGTGAAAAAGGAATAGAATATCAGGTGCGATTAAAGATAAAAATACTTCACATAGCCAATCAATCAAAAATTGACATGGAAAGAAAGCTATCTATGTATATTTGAACATAGGCGTGGAATGGTCAGATTATTAAAAGTAAAACGATGGATACATTTTATGCAGAAGACTATCGTCATTGACCAAGAGATGAAATCTGTGCAGATTTCTACCTTAACTTTCACTATTGTAATAGACCATGCACATTGCATGACAAAAGTATTAAAAGTAATAGTTTTCAGTTGTAAAACTATGATCGAAACTGAAAGAAAAGAATAGCAAAATAAAAAATGTCAAGAAGATTATTACACTACGAACTAAAAGGAAGAAGAAATGTACACATATCCAGGACCAGATGACGAAACCAAAATGAGTTTGAAGGAATGAAACGGAAGAACCTGAAGGCAAAGATGAAAATAGGAAAGGCACAGCGTTTTGGCGGATACGATACTTTCAAATTTAGCCGGAAAACATGGCAAAGTTCCCCACGAGAAATTCTTAGCCAAGTACGATTATTGTAAGAGCAATAAACTTTTCCTCGACTTTAAATGTTCTTTTATAAGACTTCTATCATTTGTAACAATATAACGTTAGTTACTTCGTCTTAAAACACCAGAGTGATCAAAAGTTAAATGAAATATTGTACTTAAAAGGGTCTACACTAAGAAACCATAATTTAATATAATTTTGACACAAGCTTTAAAAATGCTTCTTTCTTTCATAGACATATACTATGCAAACTAACCCTTGTTATAACACCATTATTTTGAGTTTTTAACTTTCTAAAAATGGGAGGTACTAAATTGGTTTGCCTTCTAGTATAATGGTTTTCAACATCTAATTACTATCATCAATTTCGATTTATTTTCATCAAAATACTTTAAATATACAACATATAAATTTTGTAATTCTTTACATAAAAAATCTACAGAAATGATTCTCAAGCCTTTCTGAGTTCGGAATCCATTTTGAAGGATATTAAATTTCACTAGACTATAAGTTAAATAAGTGTATTATTGTAAAATTGCTAAATATGTTATTAAAATTAATACACTGTAATTAGGCACATATTGAAACTATTAAAACATTTCTGTGGGCCCCTTGCCCCATCGGAAGTATTTTCTACCCACCAATAGTCAAGACTTACCAGTGGGTTGAGAAATGCTATTAAAGACATATAATATGCCCTTTTGTAACAAAAATAGATCCTGCAATCTAAAAGGGGTTTTTCTTTATATCATTATTCCATAATTTAATAGACCATGAAAGAAGACATGGTATGAAAATATCAAAGTATCCTTTATAAATTTTTTCTGAGTCTTTTAATGTGAAAAATAAGTTTAAATAGTTTACACAGAATTCATCCTAATGACGCCTCCATGTTAATTTTCATTTTCAATGTAGAAACTCAAAATAACTTTGGTAATCTTACATATTAAGTTTAAGACTGAATGTGATTTTTTAGTATTTGCAGGGTAAAATAAATGACGTCTTGAAATTATACATTATAATAGAACGACCATTAATCGATTCTGGAAATGACTGAAAAACGATGACATCGTAAAAAAATAAGAGATTGTGTGTTCAAGTAGCAATACGTTCGTTGCATTCATGATTAAAAAAATTGGGATATACAAATACTAATATTTAATAAAAAAAGAAAATTGAATAAAACAGGTTATTATGGAGTACTTTAGTTTTTGGTACAAAGACTATTTCATTGTTGCATAAAAATATCTGATTTCAAGAGAGGTTCATGAATATTTTGGGACAATTCATATCTTATTGCAGGCTAAAATAAAGGATGAATGTACATAATTGGAATATATCCATATTCTGAAATAATTATGGCACTGCGTTAAGGATGTTCAATTAATCTTACTGTGTGTTTTCTTCAAGAGGAAACACTACCCACAACTGCAGACAACAAAAAGATTTTTCTTCATTATTAAAATGCACCAGATCTCAGTGACAACATTTCTTTAGATTGCTTAGCTTTCAATATATTCACCTGATTTGATTCATGTGACCCACAATTACAAAAGCAAGCGAAACATTTCTGTACAAAAAGTAAAATCTATTTTCAGTTGTAGTAATGGAGTTGATTTTAAGTATGTTTTTAATAGCAGGTATACATTTTTACTTCATGGAACGTAAATTAATAGATGATGATCGTCTTGGTGTGTTCGCAGATGAATAATTTATAATGTTTAGTCATAAGATCATGTATAAATTTGGCAAAATATTATTGTATAGTATATGATAATGTATGAAATATATTGCTCCTTTGTTAAGGTATTGCAGTTTAAATAATGTTTGTTATATGTATGAATTGCTTTCCACGGTCTATAGTATATTTATTTACATAGAACCCATGGAATGCAAATCAAGCTTAATATTAATTTTTCAGCAACGTTAGAAAAAAAAATAAACACTCTTAATAATAAATTATAAGAATAGTTTTAATTTATTTGTAATCAAAACTAATCATAAAACTTACCGTATTTCTTGATTATCCTTTAAATGTTTTCCTTGCATTAATATAATATAATATTACTTGAACGTGTCAAATTTTGCATTACATGATATAAATTGTTTAAAATTATACAGATTACATAGTATAGAAATTGCAGGACTTGCAACACATGAAATATTTGTCATATTTTAAAGTGAGAAATGCATTATAAAGTATTCATTCTTGGGAAATATATTAAATAAAATATTTACAGTATCTAGTCAAAGTATATGAATATATATTGCAAAACATTGTTCATATATTATCAAGAAATAATAGTTCATTTATAAAGTTTTCTACGCCGTAGTAGACCTTGTTACATAGGCATTGCAAATTTTAATAATAATAAAAATAATAATTATTATTATTATTTAAAGATCTGAAATTGTTTGGGAGAGCATTAAGTATTTTTATAATTCATTATGCATCCTCTTTGATAGCAAGATATGTTAGCAATGGGTCTATGAAGATTTATTTATTTTTGTCTAGAGTTCATATGCATTTACATATTTTGCATAAAGTGTTCTTGATTTCATCACAAAATTTTAATAGAAAGTATATATTCGCAAGAAAAATGTCGAAATATTCATTTTCATTCTAATAATAATTTTATGAAAGAAGCATATTCTTTCTCGTTAAGATACAAGTTATACTGTATTTTATATTTCTTACTATTATCTGTTTGCACAAAGGCATAATACTTACTATCTCTAAATGCTTTCGTAGTCAAAGCTTTCTTAACTAATTTGGGACTGTGTGTTTGTTTTTTAATTCAATTTTGGAGCTTGTGCGAATTTCATTCAGTTCAAGGAATGCTCTTGTTACACCTTCAGAAGGAAGTATTTGAGAAGCGAACTTCGTGAACATGAAAGAATCTTGGATGTCTCCCTCACTGTCCTTTGATGGGGATATCTTTATATTTTATGCTGTTTATATAGCTATCGGAAGCTATACCTGTGGATGAGACCAGATAAAATGAGATATCTGACGTTGCGACTGCACCCAATTTCCTTTTATTCCTGGCTTACTAGAGTTAACGCAAAGAAAACACCAAAATCGATCGTAGGTACTAAAGTGCATTATTTCTTCAACAAACGTCGCCCGCAGGGATGTGAACCCAATTTAGACTCCTTGCCTTGCAGGCAATAACCTGAAATTACACCATGGAAACCGTGCTACATTTTGCCTTTAGCTTGAGAGATAACCGTACTGTTCTTTAAGAGAGACAAACATTCTATTCCTGAAGTTTACTCTACGAGAGGTTTATTCCGCAAAGGCAGTTGACAGTTTTTAATTATGAACAAGAAGGTTTCCTATTCCTTATCATTAACTCTATTTGAGATGTATAAGCATGCCCACTCACAACTTGCAAATTATAGCTTTAAAATAAAATTAAGGGTTAAGATGTATATGTGAAGTCAAATTTCCTTTAATTCCGCTTTTTTTTTTTTTTTTTTTTTTTTTTTTTTTTTTTTTTGGCTTTAATGGGATCATTTTATTGTGTATTAAAATACTAATGCCAGTCATTTCGAAAGTTAATGTAATAAATTCTATTATAATCCTAAAAACGTTTATTTTTAACACAACATTTCAACATTAATAAATTAATTCATACTTGGCTAACTTCCCCACAGCAATCAGTAAAAACAAACACATCGGCTGATTGCCACCTTCCCACCGCACTCTCTCTCACTGACTAAAATATGTAAAACTCCACATAAATATTTCATTAAATTATATTTGAAACATTTGCCAGTTGCCTTCTGCGCATGATCGTGAAGTGCCGAGCTAGAAGTCAGCTGTGCGTATTGTTTTGAGTTGATAAGTGATAAACTCTATCGAAGAGTAAGTCAGTTTTAACAACTCTGCTTCTAGGTTATGAAATTATTTTTTTCTATAATCGTTTATCTTAATTGTTGTTGATTTGGTTTATTTATGGACGCTCTATAACATCTCAGGTCATCAGCGTCCCATTCAATTCAGAGCGTGAAACGGCCTATAAATTTTGCTCAGAGGTCCCTTCTTGAGGTTCTTTTACGTCCGTAAATCTACGATCCGAAGGAAGTCATACTTAGAATTTTTACGCCCAAATGAAAAGTCCATTTATCATGGCCGGAATTAAACTTGCGATCTTTGGTTTACGAGGCAAGTGTGGTTACCACTACGCTACCAGAAAATTATATTTATTTGCCTTTATACGTTGCAATTTTGTCTTATTTTTATTTTTAATTGTCTTTGGGTGGAAAGTGTTCAAATATATATGAAACATAAATATTTGAATATTTTAAAAACCATTATGTTCTGCAAGGTATAAACTTTAAAATGAGCTATTGTTTTGATTTTTATATCAAGGTGTTTGAGAGCTATAAAAAGACAACTTTAAATATATAAGCTAATTTTGGATAAATTTTGCATGAAAAATATGTAACTTAAGGATAGCATATTTCATAAAATATTCATATTTATATATAGTAGTGGTATAAAAATATATACATTTTCAAACATGTTAAGTAAAGCGTTCTAATATTCCGTTCGATTTCACATGGAATCGGCTTAGGTAAAATATGAAACCACACATCAAACTCAAATCTGTAATTTGTCATAATGCCTGTTTACACTGACTAGACGATATTAGCAAACTGCACGTTATAATAATAAGATTTGAATCTTCTACCTCACGACCCAGCAACTTTCTTCTCTTGTTTGAACGGAAAAGAATCGGTGTGATGCTTTCTCAAGAGCCATAACTGAAATTCTTTCAGCTCTTAGGTGCAAGTGATTTCCTCTTAATGTTTTTGCCATGTACACTCTTTTATGTTACAACTGAAATTCTTTGAAATAAAATGTTCGCTATTTGTGACAGAAGCAGAAAAGAAACTGCAATGATTCAACTTCAGCTGCAGGTTTCAGGAATAAGATACGTGCTGTTGTAGTCGGTCAGCAAGCATTCAGCATCTATAAACTGGCTGTTATGTGCTCTTATTTTCACTGTAATCTTAGAAGCTGGCGGTTTTCTCATTTATTAATAAAGAACAAGGGTTGTCAAGAGTTTATAGACATTTACTGATTGGAAATGAAAAATTCGGATCAAGACCGAGATTCGAATCACAGATCTTCATTCTTCCCACGCTCTACAACTGAGCTACCGTGTTCTGCTCCAAGCATGAAACCTCTGTTATCTGATTCTAATGGACGATTTTTATTTCGCGGGTCCGCTCAATGCTTAACTGCCGGTCGGTCGGTTCAAGGTGGTATGGAGGTGAACGGGAGTCAGAAAGGCCCCAGCTATGATTGTCGCATTAAGTTGCTATTTATGCTTAAACGCTTTAGGTGGGTATATAGTTTTGAAATATGAGGAAAGAGGAAAGCTGGAAATGGATAGATATGATACATAGTAATTTTTGTAAGATTGTGTTGGAAATCTCAAAAAATGCTGCAAATGCCGGAGCACTCTTTGAAATGGGGATAGTTGGTGTGAGAACGTGTGATAAAATGTTGAAGTTATTGGTTCAGGATACAAAAAATATCGCATACCTCCGTTTTGAAAGAATGTTTAATATTCCAAAAGTCTGAGATAGGTAATGCTATTGGGTGCACAAAGTTCGGGAAGAGTTAAGGAGAATGGAATGGGGAATTTATGACTAAGAAGGTGATTTGGAAAGAGGTTTCTGGAAAAAGATTAAACTGAGGTTTGAAGATATAAATGGGCAAATGTTACAGTCTATAATGGTGGAGAAGATTTCGTTAATGTTTTATCAGGAGATAAAAGAGGACGCTATAAGAAAAAATACATTAGTAAGTGCAGTAAGCACGAGAGAGAGGAAATGGCACGGTTTACAGTGGGTATTTGGATATTAAGGGGTTTTAGAACTAGTGGCCAGCATGGATTTTGTCCCATATGTAGAAATGTGGAAAATGTAGAACACATCCTGTTTGAATGCTCAGAAACAAGGGAATGCAAACAACAACTAATAAATGGGAATGGTTGAAGTTAAATAAGTTAACTGCAGCTAAGAAAATGATTAGTGACCAAAGTCAATTTAGGAATCTTGGGCAAGATTTGTGTAGAGTTAAGTACAAATAAACATGGTCTGTGAAGAGAGAGGAGTTGTGATTTGGATTGGGTTTGCTCAGAGGAATTTGTATGTTGGAAATGTTGTAATTATTTACCAATGTGTTTCTGAAGATTATTATGTTGAGAAGTGTTTCAATATTGTTCCTTGTATAACTTGGGCTGATCCAGGTCATATTGTTATCTGTACACACTTTAAAACTCACCATTATCAAACAAGAAGATGCTAGAACTGTCTCTCTTCACTTTCCATGCATCAGCTTGTGAAATTAACCATTATCTTCTCAAGTTTTCTTATACACTTTTTCCATGAATGCCCACTAGAGATAAAAATCGCAGAGAAACCAAGAGAGCCATATATGGAATATTTCATGAAGTGCCTGCAAAGAGACATGTAATGCATTTACCGTTGCAAAGTCACGAACCTAGGTACACTCACAGTTAACTCACGGGAAAAAGTTGCAAATTATTCTGCCCATAGCTATTAATTGTTACTTATAAATAGGATTATTATTCCCACACTCCTATCGTTTGTTCTTGCAGGGATTCCTCGTGAGGTAGGTTTGGTTTTTCTGAACTCCAGTAACGATTGTTTTGTGAATTAACGTACCCACTTAGGTGGAACCAAGATTCGTCCCTAAAGAAAATTATATTAGGTACAATTTTTCCGTCATGCACACTATTCAAAATCAATTCACAAAATCTACTCCTGGTTGCAGGGTCAACCGGTTTAAGTTCTTGCACTACGGTAATTTTACAGAGATTTAACTTCAGTAGCTTTGTATCCGTTCGAACAGAAGATTAGGAAATTCCCGTTTGCTGAGAAAGACGCCGAAGTGATTTTTTAAAGGAACATTATAGGTCATATCCAATGTTATCTAACATTTCTTCTGTGAGTAGCTGTGTACACTTTTTATCAATAGCACTTTACATTTCACAACATTTATTTAGCTATCTGTGAATCGAAGTTGAGCTTGGAAGATTAATATCACGGAACTACTGTTGAAATAATCTCCGTACATCATGAGCTGATTCTGTACGCACGTATGAATCGAAATAAAACTTTTTAGAGAATTAGAATGCCTGAATTAAGACATTTTAACATAATACAGTGTATTTCATCGCCTAATGAATACTTAATACACTGTAACACAAGAACATGTAAGTAGTTCCTAGAGTTAATTTCATTCTTATCATCCCTCCGGCTCCCAGGCCGGTTTTTACGTGTGCAAAGCAGACCAGACCACCAGAGTTCGGTCAACTGCGGGTAATTGCACGTGACCGGTCGCGCGAAAGAAAAATCATCCACTATATACCCTGAAGACCTCTCTTAAGTTCCTTTACTATGAGAGATTAATTCCTTAAGAGGCGACCGTGATTCCATGGTTCGAATCCCGGCGTGACTCGACTTTTTCTTTCCCAGTTTATGTCCTGCACATGGCAAGTTTGAAAGAACAATTTCCACTTGCTGAGTTGTTATTACAATTCACTACACTGACGTAAAGAGGCTTAGATGAAACCCACCAAACCACGTCACTGAGGCAGCAACTTTATAGAATCCTAACATTGAGGCCGAGTTAAGAGGGGATCTCAATATAGCAGCATGTAGCTAGTGTTTGTAAAGGCAGACATGCATAAGCACTTTAGCGACTACCAATTAGGTGACATCCAAATTACATTCCGCTATTTGATGGATCTAAAGTGACGTTTGTCGTTATTAATAGGCTGGTTTATAATTGTTGCTCTTAAATTTTAAATTTCTTTACGGATCTAGACATCAACTCAAAATTCCATTGAAAATTGTAGAAAAAGTGTGGACTAAAACTTTTTAAACAGTTAAAATAACAACTAAACTTAATCTTTTCAAAATTACAGCTCTGACTACTGATAAAATATCGTTTTTACATTATTTTTATAGATTATGTAAAATTATTTTAAATGTTATGAAAACAATTTGTTCTAATCATATCTATAGACAGTGCAAGTAACAAATCGTTTATTTGACATTTTTGGTGAATTGAGTTGTATAACGAATTACAGTTTGGGCATAAACTCTTTCACAGCTTAATTCACAGCCGATTTAAGAGCCTTACAATGATCCATTAATCACAGGAAATATAGGATTTTAGTTATAAACCTTGTCCGCTCACGCAGTGTTTTACGTGTCGGCTATTAGGCATCCTGTAGCCGATCACATCCTACTTAAATTCCGCTGCGCCCTTCAACGTCACTTTTTTAAAATTGTTCGCTCATGATAGAATATATTCATTCGCGAAGGCGGTTAGGCAACGCACTTTTACTGCAAATGTTATTTAACATATCATGTGGAATTATAGCTTTATATATCTTTCCTTATCAATTGCTTCCTTTCAGAACTGCAATGCACAATTTTTAACACACTGATTCAGCGTGAGGGTAAAAAAAGCCAAAAAAGTATATTTTTAACGGAGAATAAACAGGACTAAATTTCTTGAACCTATCCTAACAAAGTCCCTCCCGAAACAAGCATTATAAGTTGGGATATCAGGATATAAAGGAAAACATTAGTAACAAAATTAGAAACATTATAGAGGCCGAACTTAATCAGAATGTGTATTCCTAATATGATTCCTGTTTAGCCGACAGAGGACTACAAATCCAGAAACTTCTCTAAAGATTTTACCTGCTCTTAAGAAGCGGAGTTGAAATATAGGACTCGCCACCTGCGGCACACTTAGTAGCCGTGATGTAAAACATCATATGAGCGGACAAGATTTATAACTAAAGCAGGAAATTAGTTTTATTCTGTTGCATTCTGAAAGGAACTCATACAATAAAAGAGAAAAAAAACTTTTATTTTAGCATACCACAGCACAGCATCAATCTAAAATTATTTTCCTTCTTAAATATCCATTTTCATTCGGGATAGCTTAACTGCATTAGGAATTAATAATTTTGTACTGAACTTCTCTTATGCAGAAATGTTCCACTGATGGATTGGATGTTGCATGCTAATTGCTGCTATTTTTAAAATCCAAGGACACTTTTTTTTTTTTTCCAGGAGCAGACCCTTCGGCGTACTCATTGCATTAGTTCACGAAAAACAATGTAATTTTAAAGCTATGAAAATTAAATATGCTTGTCATTACACAGATATTGATAACATGTCTGCGAATTCGTTTCCAGAGCAAGAAGCTCTCCCCGTGGCTACATATTTGATTTATCAAATCAACGAAACAAATTAATTTCGGGATTATAGACCAGTTTCCCATGGTAACATACTTCATTAGGTTTCACTCATGTCTCTCCATATACAGAACTTTCATTTCAAAACTGTCAGTCTGAAAAAACACTTATTTAACACAAATTTAATTTAAACAAAAGATATATTAATTTAGATATTGAAAGGGAACTAAACTCATTATTATTTTATATTATAGGTTTCACCCCATTTCCAGCTACCCAAACTTTGGAATGTAAAGTGGTACCCTGTTCTTATGATGTTTACATTTTGAAGAGTATTAAATTAGCAAATCTTTTGATTCTATTGTTGCCTCTTGGTTTGAATTTGGACAGGATAAAATTACAAAATTATCGAATGCTTGATGTAATAAATGAAATAAACTTTTAAAAATTATGTATATATATATATATATATGTGTGTGTGTGTGTGTGTGTGTGTGTGTGTGTGTGTGTGTATATATATATACCCTAAAAGAAAGAACAGAACGTTATTGGACTAGTAAGAGATTACAAAATAGACTGTATTGTAACAATTAAGATATTTTTAAATTTTAATTATGTTGTATTAGCGTTTTCATTTTACGACTGAATAGTTATATTTTGTCATCGTCCACCCATTACAAGATTAGGCCTAAGAAATCACTCATCATACGATCCATTCTAATTTAGCCACTGAACATCTACAGATATCAGAAGGGTGACTGACTAGCCCATCGCTTCAAATGTCTTCTAGTATGATCCTAAGGTATTATAAGCTTGAACATGATATTTCAAGAGATCTCGTTGTTTTCAGCCGTCTCTTTAACGTGTCATAAATCTACACGGGACACGAACCCATGGCTTTAATTCTTTACCGGAGTATTTGCGCTAGAGATTTTCTATGCCTGGAAAAATGCAACGACCTAGGCCAATCGTAGAAGAGCGAACGTATGTCAAATTAAAACAATGATAATAAAAATCTAGGTTGTCAGGAAATACAATAAAAAGATGCGATAACAATTTAATCTTGTTTAAAATTGGGTGTTATAAAATTGGATACCATTTGAAAATGTAAAATGAGGGTGGCAGGGACGTGGCAGCAACACTTAAAAGACCGCCACGGGTGGCTGAGGTCGTTATGGCGCTGACTTGTGAGCGGAAGGTCTGGGGTTCGATTTCTCCCCGACTGAGGTTTTTTCCAGGTCTTCCTCTGTCCTCATAAATGGCAAATGCCGGAGGGATACCCTAAACTTAGACCTGGGACGTTTTCTTTCTTTAAAAAAAAATTCCCAATCTATCATTTCATGTATCACCAGTGCCCACCGCTTGTGGTGCCTCAGTAGTAAAACGGACATTAAACACTATTAAAAATACTTAAAATGCTATCAATTTTGCTTTTAAACTTCCCCCTCAATATCTAAATTGATGTATTTTTGTTTAAATTACATTTACTTTAAATGATAGACATTCACATTGTCAAGATTTAAATTGAAACTTTGTATAGACGCCAATAGAAGTAATGTGTTGCATAATTTTCTGTGAAGTCTATTGTAATAGTAATTTGTATATAAACATATGTTATCATGATATCCTGATATCGAAAACCTATTTTGTACACATTTTTTGCATATTTGTAGTATTTTACATTTCTTTTCTACTGTATGATATCTTTGCGGTATTTTTTTTGTATTTAGGAGATATTTTTTATTACTCTTTATCACTTATCATTATTTTTACGCTTTCTATTTTCATAAAAGTACAGTAAAATATGCTTACAAGTGTTTCCCATTAGCTCTTGAGACTTATGTACCTGTAAGACGCAAGTGCTACTAGCTCAAATCGGGCCTTGTAATTTCCCTCCCCCTGTCACTAATGCGTTCTCCCATGCCTTCCAAATTGCACCCAATTAAGAAAGGGATTACAGTTTTTTTTTTCTATCTCTCAGAGATTTCTGTGAATTTTTACTTTGCAGGAGAGGAGGTTGGGTAGCTTGCCACTTCCAGAGAACGAGAAATGCAAGGCTGTAATGTTGGGTACATTATTATAATTGCATTTTTTTATCTGAAGATGAACAGTATAAATATGGAAGCTATTTAACGAGTTTGATGAAATATCATATTAAATAAAGTATTATTATCAAAATTGTGGCGATTATTTCAACGTAACAAATAAATATAGTCTGTTAATGAACAACCTCGAAATATTTTCATTCTTTACAGAGGGATCTACTGCCACGGGTGGCCGAGGTCGTTAAGACGCGGACTCGTGAGCGGGAGATCTATGGTTCGATTTCCACCAGGACCGTCCTCCTACCTGAAGTTTTTTCCAGGTTTTCCTCAGTTCTCATAAATGAAAAATGCCGGGGTAGTACCCTAAACTTAGGCCTAAATGCTTCCTTCCTTAAAAAAAAATCCTTTCCCAATTTATCATTTCATTTAATGTATCATCAATGTTCACCTCTGTAGTAAAAACGGGCGTTAAACACAACTAAAAAGAGAGGTATTAACCAAATATACAAATTAAAAAAGATAATCCCAAGGCTTATGACTTCCACTTCCACAGTAGAGTACAAAATCTCCAGAGTATGCACGCCATTGCCTTCTACCAAGTGCCAATTGAAATAATAATAAAAATTATTAATCTTTTCACTGCTGATAGTCACGAATAATACGACTTCAAAAATAGTTATGTCTTCAGTGAAACCGCAATTTTGTTATTAATAATATTTTGATTCCTATTAATACACAGGTGTAGTGGCATGCAATCACTTGATTAGCCCCTAAATTTTGAAGACAGAGGAAAAAACAGTTTCAGAGTATGAAGAACATGCCAAAACAATATATTTACTGTGAAAAATATAATAAAGGAAAGTAGGGAATGTAATAAAAAGGTTCATTTAACCTTTCCAGAGCTGTAGAAGGATTTCCATAGAGCAAGTTTGTGTCGCAAGGTTCCCCACAACACCAAATCAAAGTAAAACAATACATACATACCGGAATAAAAATTGTTATTGAAGAAATGAAACGAACAAAGTAGTGAAACTAGGATGTAGTCTCTCTCTCTCTCTGATATTATTTCATTTATATATGGATGAAATTCTTCAGGAGTGGTAGACAAAATTTCATAAAGGAATAAATAGAGGAAAGAGATTTTTAAATGTATTCTTTTTTGTTGGTTACACTGATGTAATATTTGACAAGGAAAAGAGGTAACAGAAAGGAGTATACAAATTGAATAAACTTTGTACAGAATATGGAATGAAAATATGAAGATCAAAGACCAAAAAATACATTTCCATGGAGAATGTCCTTTTAGTAGGAAAAGTGTAATAAAATATAATATTACAACAAATAAAATGTTTAAATGTTTAGGATGTGATGTGATGTAAGCAATATATCAGTACATAAATAAGAAAAAAATGCCAAGCTATAAATGACACTATAAAACAACATTAAAAAGAACAACCAGATAGAAAGTTCACACTGTAATGAATACCAACATTACTTTATAGTAGCTAATCTTAGACAGAAACAAATAAATAGGGAAGCTTTATACAATCAATAGAACCGCGACTGTTACGTGCGGTAAAATGCTGCATTAAACAAGACAGATACAGAACTAAAGACATCAGGAGTGCGTTACAAATAAAGAAAATGCCTGATAAAATAAAAGACTATAGAGAAAATTGCACAATCCATTTTGAAAGGATGACTAAAGATAGAATATCAAAACAAATGTTGCAATATAAGAAGACGAGGATGTATTACTGTTGATGGATTAATGCTAATAATCTCTTTAATTGCATCACCTAACAATTGTGAGTCATTCTAATGCACAGTTTAATTTCAATTTGTTGTTAAGTGATACATGACTGATGAAAGTGTCAGGAAAAGCAGTTTGCAAACAGCTCTCAACTCTTTTAATTCCACAACAAGGTTAACATAGACAATCCCTGAGATCTCGATACTTAGAGTTTGTTAATGTCCCAGTCAGGTAGAGAAATGGTAGCAAGGAAAAAAAAAACCCAAATGATTGAGTGCAGTAACTTCTAAAAAAATTTTATGAAATATCAGGCAATACTCGATTTAATAAAGTTAATTATCCTACACCGCGAAGGATCTACAATAACTTTGTCTCTGTTATGAAAAAAGCATAGATGGCTCATGAACTAACATACCTTTGAAAAAAATTGAACATCGCGTGATGCGACGAGATATTTAAAAGATCACATGTGACATAGTTTGTGGAACATTGGGAAATTTTAGACTAAGCTAACTAGTTCAGGATGATCAATTTGTTTGATTAAGCGAATTTACTTTTGAGACGTGATGGTATTAAGGATGGCGTTCTTTGATGCTCTGCGTCAGCTATACTCTAAAAATAATTTATCATGGGTCGTGCATGCACTTCCAGGATTGCTAAGAAATGAATAATTTTGGAAATATTAAACAAATGAAACAATGTTCTCGAAAGCACCATTAGAATATTTAATTTCAAGATGATTCACTTGATTTGAATTCACCACCGCAGTTTAATAGAAGATGCTGCAAATGACCTCACTAGTGTTTCTATAATTGCATGCCCTTTCTGTCGAAATCTCCAAAATTTGTTCTCAAATACCAAAATGAAGTAAAACTTAATGTATAATAAGTTTGATTTCTGTATTTTACTGTACCCTTAACTTAATTAGAAAAGAACAAATAGTAATTCACTTATCACATCTATGCAGCATAACCCCAGGAAAGCTTCAAGCGAAATTGAAAATTCAGAATGTTTTATTAAAAATTTCGTATTAAAAGTGTGTGAAATTTAAAACCTAATTGTGGATTAAAGTAATTTTTTTAGGAAATACTAAAGAGAACACATCTTCCATATTTACATTATGCTACAGTAACTCAATAGGTGTAGAACGTAACTTCTTCAAGTGCACAAATATCTTAGCCAATGATCACAGATCATTCACATCCTAGCTGTCGTGCATTGAAATACAAAATTAGAAAAATCTAATTGTATAGGCTATTACCATAAACGGACAGGGAAGTTCTATATATAAAATAAAAATGAAAAAGTAAGTATCTCTTGGGACAGTGTAGCTAAAATAACAAAAATCAGAGACGCAGAAAAAGATAAAACATATGACAGGTCATCGACAAGTTCCTCCGCACTCGGGTGATGTGCACCTCACAGAAGAAGTTGGTACTCCTTCATTTCTGACATTCCTTTCTTCCTTCGAAACCAGTTTTCAGCAAATAATCTGCCCACCGTTGCTAAGGTTTGGACTTTGGAGTGCGTGCTTACCTTGGTGGTTAAGTGAACACAATAAATATATGCTCGGCGCATGGTCAGTGCTGCCAGCCGAATTCGCTTCCATGGTGAAATATCGCCTAAACAATGGCTGTAAAGCGGCTGCTCGATGACTCTTTATATGTTTTAAAATATATAATAAGAATTAAAAACAAAATAGCCCTTGGACAATGTAGCTAAAATAACAAGAAACAAATAAAGAACTTAAATAATCACGGAAATATTGCTGTATTTCGAAGCGCTTCTTTCTTCTTCAAAGGCAGAGTATAACCTATTTTATTAACGGTCCGCAATAAAATGACTTCGACTCGAAATATTGAACGTTTTAGTGCGTTTATCATTTTGCGTTTATTTTGAAAGTGTTAAACGACCTGCAGGTTATTTTATTTCTTTGATATAAATAGCTTTATAGTGTATTTTTGTTGTCTGGGTATTTTTATTCTAAGAGTATTAAAATTCATTTTAAGTGTTTTTAAAGTATTTAAGGTCATGAAATAATAATACATAAATAAAACTACTTCTTTCATTTTATTAACAAAACAAATGTTTTAAGCGGAAATGAAATATTTTTGTGATGGCATTTATAGTATACGTGCCAAATTCCAAAATCTTTTATTTTTTACGATAATTTTTATAATGACCGATATTTTCCGATCAAAAGTAGGTGAAACTATATTTGGTTTTAATAATTTACCTTTCTAATTTTATTTTGCTTACAATTTGTCGAGTTTTCATATATTATAGATCTTCAAGCTTAAAGCTAGTAAATTGCAGTTGATTTTAAAGCATATTGTTAATCAAATTAGTACACTAAGTAACCATGAAATTCTTTTTTTAATAGTGTTTAACGCCCGTATTTAATACTGAGGCACCGCAGGCGGTGGATATTGATGATATGTGCGATGAAATATATTGGAAATTATTTTTTTAAGGAAGAAAATGTTCCAGGCCAAGTTTATGGCACCTCCCCTGCATTTGCCATATATGAGGACTGAGGAAAACTTGGGAAAAATGAAACCAGTCAGGGAGGACGGACGGTCCTGGTGGAAATCGAAATCCAGACCTCCTGCTCAAGAGTTCGCGCCTTAACTACCTTGGCCATGAAAGCCATACATTAAATAATATAACCTTTTCTCTCTACCAGTTTTGTAATATTTACACAAGAGAACTATAGATATAGGAAACGCTAGTTAAAACGTACAATTAGCATGCCAGTTGAAACTTCTGCAAGGCACAATTTTGACCGCAGGTTTGTTGAATGCCACTATTGAAGACAAAGGAGGGAACAATAGAGATCTACTGGGAGTTACATACTGTTACCTCGTTCTACATATGCTCTTTTGTGAAGGAAGTGAATCGACTTGAAAAGCACTGTACCTGTGTAATTCTATTCTGCTTTTCCCACCACAGACCAGAGTTGTGCGCCTCGGAGAATTGATTAGAGATGAAAGAACAGGTAGGTGCTATGAACCCTGGATACGTCATAGGGTGTTCATTTTGAACGAAAGAAAGAAAGGTAAATAAGAAACGGATAGAGTACTGCATATAATTAACAGTTCATTAAAATAGGTAAAAAAGAAACCTGAAAGCTAACTAGAGCTTGTGGATTTTATAGAAGCCTTATTGAAAGGTATAACCTACAGAGTGTTCCAAAAATCTGAATTAATATTCTCGAATCTTTTATAGTTTAAACACACTTTATTCTAACTTTGAATGAAAGAAAATAAACGTTATGCCCTTAAAAATTTGTTTATTAAATACTTAAACACCAACTTTTTACGTAACCATTCAATAAAAGGAAATGAGAGACCGCCACGAGTGGCTGAGCTCGTTAGGGCTTGGACTCGTGAGCAGGAGATCTGGGGCTCGAATCCCGCCAGGACCGTCCTCCCTGATCGGGATTTTTTTTTCCGGTTTTCCTCAGTCCTCATAAATGGTAAGTGCCGTGGAGATACCCTAAACTTAGGCCTGGAACGTTTCCTTCCTGAAAAAAAAATCCTTTCCCAATATATCATTTCACTTCATGTATCATCAGTGTCACCGCCTGTGGTGCTTCAGTAGTAAAAATGGGCGTTAAACACTATTAAAAAATGAATAAATAAAAGAGAAATGGCCGCTTCCGTAATCCAGTGGTAGCGTTTGCGATTATTAATCCGGAGGTCCTGGGTTCGAATTCCATTCAATTGAAGCTGTATGGGTAAGGTTTTTATTCGGAGGTTTTCCCTTAATATGAGAAGATGAATGCCAGATAGCTTTAAGGCACCAACGATTCCGAGATCATTTGCGTCATCATTAATTCATTTCATTTCATCCATCCCTGTAGACTTTAGTATTCGGTACACAATCTACAGACGTCGCGAGAAGACCAATGCAGTCAAAGCGACAACAAATAAAACAAACAAGTAAAATAAAAAATTGTTCAATAATTTAGAGGAATAATATAAACCATACTCCATTAATTTTGCCATGGTTGCAGCAATTCAGTTGCAAAAGTGCAAGTTGCAGCTGAACGACCAACCAGTGTGTGTCAACATGAAATGAAACGTAACCTATTGAATCTACCCAGCGTGTGCACCTGATACCAAATCGTTTTGGAGCGTCTTGTGTCTGTTTCACACGCAGAAAATAAGTTTGTATCGACATAGTTAAATCTATCGTAAGAAAAATACTGGAAGACGGGAAATATTTTGGGCATAATAATATGCCAATAGATACTATATCTCTTCGCGTGCTCATTTACACCGTTGGACTCCTCTCTCGAAAACTTCCCCATCACCGCAATGTCACAAAATTAAGCTGCTATTAAATATTACAAACAAATGATACATTGTGGCAAAACGGAGAGCTTAAGGAAGAAAGTGAAAAATGCTGACCAGTCGTTTTTTATCATGTATTTATAAAGCCATGAAAAGTGCAAAAACATTTTTCAAATACGTGTTCAAGATTTACAATGATATTAAATGTTTGCATTTGTCTCTTTATATACAGTCTAATTCTTCTGATGACATCTATACACACCATCCACCCGTATTTCTGATTCAATCGTTTGTAAAGGAAGGAAAATAAACAATTGAAGCACTATATACTTTTCAGAGAGAGAGAGAGAGAAAAATATCATATCAAGGTGCTGAAAACACGTTATAATAAATCCTTTGTTTATAATTTTATATGTAGATTTATGTGTAGTTCAGAATGTCTTTAGTACTGCCTTCAAGACTGAATATTTGACAAGTTTTCAACTATATCATGGTAGAAGATTCGTCATATCACTCAGTTTACTGGGTGTCGACAACAAAACTTCCAAGATTGCACAATCAATTTAGAAAAATAAAAACACGTTTAAAATTTAATTAGAAAACAGCTGTATAAATATGAAAACTGTGTGTAAACAACACAAAAATAGAGCAGCAGTACAGCATTAGAATGCTTTAAGAACTCTTTAAGAGCAAAAAAATCTGAGAATAATTCTGAAAGCTAGTACTCACGGTAGAGCAACCGCCACGGATGACTGAGGTCGTTAAGGCGCGGACTCGTGAGCGGGAAGTCTGGGGTTCGAATCCCGCCAAGACTGACCTCCCTGACTGAGGTTTTTGCCAGGTTTTCCTCAGTCCTCATAAATGGCAAATACTGGGGAGGTACCGTAAAATTATATCTGGAACGTTTCCTTCCTTAAAAAAATCCTTTCCCAATGTATCATTTCATTTCATGTACCATCAGTGTCCACCACCTGTGGTGCCTCAGTAGTAAAAACGGACGTTAAACATTATTAAAAAAACAACGATAGAGCAACTTATGAATTATTCCCTTATTATAAAATATAATGTAAAATTAAGAAATTTTAGGCAATCAAAGGCTGAAAATTGCAAAATTGTTTGAATAATATTATTTCTTGCTGCTCAGTACTTTATGTTAAGTCGATCCTGGTGGCGTAGTGGTAACAATACTTGTCTCCTAAACTCAAGATCGCGGGTTCAATCCCGACTAGGATCGATGGATTTTTTCGGGCATAAAAGTCTTAAGAATGGTTTCCTTCGGAAGGGAAGTAAAGCTGTGGGTCCCGTGTCGTACATTTACGGCACGATAAGGAACCTCAAGCCTGAAAGAAGAGGCCTCTGAGCAAAATTTGTCGCCAGGTTCATGCTCTGAATTGAATGAGACGCTGATGACCTGAGATGTTAAAGAGCGTCCATAAATAAACAAAATAAAACAAACAAACTTTCTATTAAAGCGGACGTTTAATATTTGGGAAGCAATACTTGATACTCGCTTGGGCCAAAATTAGCTTTAAAAGCTTATGTTCTTGCCAGAGGTATTTTGGAGATTCTTCTCCGGATAAGATATTACTTTAATAATTTTTAAGCAAACACTACTACCAAACTAACGGTCACTGTGATTCACTGAGGAATAAACTTGATCACCCTTGATTAAAGATTTACTTTACTTAAATATTATCTATTCATTGAGGGGAATTTTGGTGTGAAATACTGGAAATAAATTTCTGCCTCTACCGTTTTTAAAACAATTGAAGGCTATGACAGAAAAACGAAGCAACGCAGCACTAGAGGCTTTCATAAATCCATCTCAAGTATATAAGAAGCTGTTTTAAAGGCAATTACACTTGTTAAGAAATCAGTTAGTGTTTGTACAATGCTTCTAAATATTTATTATGCTCTAAATGATAAGAATATAGGATTGTACTCTAAACTCTAATTTGCACTTTTGAAACATCCTGTAATATAATCGAAGAGAAAGTTTCTCATAAACATTTTAAATGAAATAGTTTTAAAATATTTACATTCTTTCGTATCAAAGTATTTCTTTGCCCAGTAAGTATCAATTGAATATTTTTCTGTCAAGTTAAACAATAAATTTATTACAATGAGTACTGAAAATTTAGGCTGCAATTAAGGCACAATGGTTGACTAAATTCTTATGAAGTACTTGAGACGAAACAGTTTTTTGTTTTTTTTTTTCCTTTCCCCAAGAAAGATGAACTTTATCCAAATCAGATGCTCCCGGTTTCAATCTAAATATAAACATGCAATTTATTCTCTGTCCTGAAACTTGATACAGACAAATGTTGGATGCTCTGCTCCAGAGAGAGAGCTCTTACCTGTGCTTACCATAATGCAGTCTTTCACAATCATAAATCAGTGCCTGCACTGTCGAGGGGAGCTGCGCTCTTCTTCTCTATGAAAAATACGGTAGTTTGCTTTCAAATGTAACATCCGCGGAAAAGATAATATTTATATTGTGTCATCCTGACATAATGAAACATTTACACGGTGACATTGCAGTAAAATATCTTTTTCTAACAAAGAATATTATGATAGTCGAGCGTGGAAGAAAAGTGTAGGAATGGCTATAAAATGTGGTCATATCTATAGATGTAGTTTTACCCATAAATACTTTATTCTGGATGAGACAATTAAAAGTGTGATCTTTAACTTGTTCTAAAGGAGTATTGAAATATACAGTCTTTTTTGAAAGTATGAAGGCTCTAGAAAGGGAATAAATGTAACATTTTTGCATTGTGGAATTACTAGAAGGAATACTTTGTTCACGAAAGCATATTTTAACGATTTATTACTAACGAACTAAACTAATAGTAAGTTTCCCCCATATTTCTGTGCAATAGTTAACAATTCTAATTTGTACTTTACCATTTATATGAACTACTGAAGTGTGTAGTGTACCGCCACGGGTGTTCGAGGTCGTTAAGGCGCGGACTCGTGGTGCCTCAGTAGTAAAAACGGGCATTAAACACCATTAAAAAATCAGTATTTGCACTACTGAAAAAATTCCTTAAGGTAGAGCCTATGTGATTTATGTGCCGCTTCCGGAAAGTTTTTTTTTTTTTTTTTTTTTTGATCCCCCACAAGATGATTATAGGGCTGTGGTCTGCTTACTCGATGTTTTAGGTCTCAGTTATTAGGCGTTACAACTATGATCATGTCCTTGAACACTGCTTTCGGAGGCCTAAGGATTTTTCAGAACTTTCCTGATCAATTGTCTCCGTTCAGAACTGCAATTTAGAATATTGTGCATAGATTTGAAATACTACCTCAGTGAATAACAAAAAATACCGCCGATATAATATACTTTTAATGGAAAAAGCAACTGAAAAAATTGGTATAAATCTTAAACGCTTGCTAAAAATTTTCCATAAACAGTGGGGTTTTTAAATATAAAGGAAAATATTAGCAATGAAATCAGAAACTTTACTGTTATCGAACTTAATCGTGTTAATTAGGATATACTTTCCCATTCAAACTATTGTTTACCCCCAGGGAGTACGACAATTCTAGCATTTTCTACAAGGTAAGATGGTAGGAAGTCGAGATGAAGTAAGGGCACCACCGGGTAGCTGATTGGTAAAATATCGTGTGAGAGGACATGCCTTATAACTAACCAAAATATTTCGTGCGCCTAAGGCACTAAGACTCAATTAGTGTAGTTATTTCTACAACAGTATATCTTAGGAGTTAATGCGACGCCTTTCTTTGTCAATGGCTTCACATACATGAGGAGAGAGTTCTTGCCCAATACTGGGTAAATTACTTTCTCAACACTAGACTGTTAGCGACAGTTTTTGTTGAGATGCAATCATGTAATGTTTATTTGATATTTTAGTGCTGGGTTGTAACCTTCATGAACAATGAGGAACTGTCAAAGAAAAGAGCTTTATTCTTCAAGTTTGTAATTTGTCAGAAATATTTTCCACATATTCAGCCTGAAACTTCAAATGGAAAGTGCGGCAGGGGGACTTTAACCAGCCAATGATAGATGTATGTTTCAAATTTTTAAAGAAAGGCGTGAAGCTTGCGCGTACCTTTTGGCGACTCTTAGGTAACGACTTTTTATTAAGGAAGGCGGTCGCTCCGCTGGGGCATTCAGTTCGCAGAAGCAGTCCGACTCAGTTTCAAGTTTTACAAGCGGCGAAACGTGGTTCTAAGATCTACCCGCAGCAAGATACACGCAGTTCATAGTACTCAAAGTTCTACTTTTAATTTCATGCGCTGCGCTACTTATCTATAAGTTTCACACGCGGAAAATAAGTTCGTATTGGCGTAGCTAAGTCTATCGTAAACAAAACACAGGGGACGCGAAAGATTTTAGAATAATAAAATACCAATATTTTATTCCCCTTCAGTACTAAACTTTCTTATTTACTTTGTGTTATCCGTATCTTAATGAGGGTCATTTCCATACAGATTGTTATTTGTTTAATTCCGTAGTTATGGCGATTAGGCATACCTCATTGCTTATATTGTTTTGCTCCCCGTTATTTCAGAGTGTTTATAGTTCTGTATAGTCAATATCATCAAATTCCAACGTTTATAAACAAATTTACAATTTTATCTATTATTTATTTAATTAGTATTAGAAAAACTGCACACGGTACACTGACACAACAGACTTATTCCCAACGAAATATTCTTGTAATCTAATAAAATAATATTATTCATTATCATCTTAAATAAAATATTAGTTTTGGAGATTAAAGATAAAACTTTTATGTTTCCTTTGAAGTTTTAAAGCTTTGTTATTTTTGGTATACAAAACCAATGTTTTCTGTTGTTAATACATTCTGTAAATATTCTGAAACCAGTATTAAGAGTAGGAAGGAATACAGCCAATGTAGGCTTTTGCGGTAATTTGGACGCTATGAAGATTCACTGTAAAATTAAAATATTCAAGTACTGGTTACGCATAATAAAAGGGAATTGCATGATTTAAGGGCTTTATGCTACCATCACCAGTTTATTCATTTGGATCAAGGATACTGGGCAGCAAAAATTAACAGAAGTTTAGAGAACATTGGGATGGGATGGATGTGGGAGAAGAGAGCAAGGAATCCTAATTATGTTAGGAGGAAGATACAAAAAAAGATGTAGAGAAATTAACCAATAGAGTATTGTCGCGGTTATGGCGTGAGCTAAAAGGGGAATGGCGGTAAGAGCACTTACAGTTATAAATAAAAAGAACGTTAATGTTATTGCGATTCCTTTTATTGAATATTAATAATAAATGCACACAGTTCTCCTCTAATGTCGAAGGCTTAAGTTAGCACATAGTAACTGAATAGGTACTAGTCAGGACATTAGGCCGATCGGGCTCTTACCTTAGAGGTAATGTCACAAAGAGCCGAGGGCGCACAGAGACCAGCAGCAACACAGGACAGCCCAGGCGACGAGTGGAGGAACAGGCACTTCTTGAGGCTCGGCTACCTTCTAACACAGCTTCTCGATCGCCTAGAGAGGTCTTTATATTATGTTATAATGTTCAGCAATTATGGTGTACCGACGCCCTAAGTTTGAATTATAGTAGCCAATGAGAATAGGGTACATAGGTGCAGGTAGAACTTAAGTTCAACCTAATCCTGCTTATTGCTAGGCGGACGATTGCTTCATGATAAATTCCTTTAGGTCATTTACGGGAGCAGTAAACCAAATGAATGTAACTAAGTTAGACTTACTGGCGCAATCAGAGAATATTAGAATATAAAACATTCAAGCAAATAAAACTAACTGTTCGTATAATAATATTGACCAATTACCAATTTAATGCACCCCTTGGCCGTACATGCGACAACATAGAGACAAAATGCAGCGAGAAAATATACTTAGTTTAGACAGTTAACTCAAACTCGAATGGAGGAGAAAAGGGTGCATATGTTCCATGAGTTCTCAAAATAGATCGGATCTAGAGGGGACTAAATTGGGCAACTAAAATAACAGATGGGGCTGGGCAGAGAGTATGTGCTTTTGTAAGGACAAAGAAAACTGGCAGCACATTCTAATGGACGACCTAGGTACCGAACAGTGGGGTTGATGGCGCTTGAAGATAAGCTAAGTTTGCTAACTTGAATAGAGATAGGTTAGCATTTTGTGATATGTTTTCACAGGAAGACAAATGGCAAAATTTTGTTTTTTTTTTTTCTATGCAAAGTGAAATTAGAAGTACTTTGTTGCAGTGGGAGGGTTCTTTGTGTCGGAATGTGTCTGTGCGTGCGTTATTTTATTTTCCATTGTATATATTTACTGACACTCTTAACATCTCAGGTCATCAGCTTCCCGTCCTATTCAATTCAGAGCGTGAAATGGCTGATAAATTTGGTTCAGAGATCTCTTCTTTCAGGCTTGAAGTTCTTTTACATGCTGTAAATCTACGACACGAGACCCATAGCTTTATTTCCCTTTCGAAGAAACTCATAATTATGTTTTTTACCCCTGAAAAAAACCCCATTCATCCTGGCCGAGATTACACCAGCGATCTAGGGTCTACGAGGCAAGTACGTTTATTACTAGACCATCAGGACCGACAAGACCAAGTGAGCAAATGTATTCCGAGAGTGCCAAATATATATACACGCTTCACAGTAGATATCTATTTAATATATTTCAAAGTTGAACCGAAAAACAACAGTAATGTGTAGCATGATGTTCTGTAAATAGATGTGACTCACATTATGCTATGCCAGCGTTGTTACGTAACAGATAAATCAACAATGAACAAACGAAGTCAAGATTATCATATGATATTCTGTAAACAGATATGACACATTACGTTGTGCTAGCGTTACTACGTGTTAGGTAACTCAACAATGAACAAATGAAGCCAAGATTATCGTATGATGTTTTGCAAAAAGACATGACTCATATTACGTTATGCTAGCATTGCTACAAGAAAATGGAGCCAAGATTGTCGTTTGAACAGCGGAAAGCAATTTTAAAGTGATATTGAAAAACCGAGAATGTTGTTAACGTTCAAAGGCAACGGAGAGGTGTGTACAGAACAGAACCGCCAGCGCGAGTAACAATTTCACGTATTCGAGACAAAGTTGAGACTCATGGTACCGTATGCGATGTTCACAAGGGCAGATCTGGAAGACCTCGCGCAGCAACAAGCCCCGCGTCCTCGGCTAAGATTTTGGAACATTTTGAGCCCTCACCACAGAAATCTACAAAGCAATGTGCACGTGAGACTGGGATTAGCAGAACTAGCGTACGTCGTATTGTTAAAACAGCAAAGTTGAAAGTTTTCATCTCAAGACTTTTGCATAAGTAACTGTAAAAGTCTAAGATGATTAGTGCTCATCATTTTCTGTTTGTGTAAATTCAGTTGTGTTATGTTAGCACAATTTTTTTGTTGGTTGAAGTGTGTTTACATATTTTGGCACCCTCTATATATTTATATGTATGTGCATGCACGTATTTAAGTATTTGTGCATAGGTGATAATACTTGTAAATGTGTTTAATTATTGTATCTGTAAGGGTTTGTGTAATAAACAGCATTTAAGACCAAAAGATCCAATTTTACTAGTATGTTTGTAAAGAACAGGCAATAAATAAGCATTATTACTACTGCTAGAGAGTAACTATACGCTTTATTATTTACACATAGCCTTTGAGATTATTTATTCCAAAATATTATGCATTATAGTAGTATGCTATGAACCAATAAAAGATATTTTTCAACCATTAGTTCAAACAACTAACAAGTATTGACCTCAACGGTTAAACGCATTTATTTCCTCTTAATTTTCTCGGAATTCAGTGGAGCACATATACACGCATGGTTGACGTTTTGGGAGCAACGCGCTGTATAGTTCAGTCGACAGTGGCTCTTCACCCCCATTTTGCATGGTTAATTCACCATGGCAACGACCGCACTGAACGTGTGGAATGTGACGTTTGTGGTTTTCAAAATATGACTGGAAAACGAATGTGATGTTGGAACTGTTCGTTAAGAACCAATTAAAGTGTGCATCACTCGCTCCAGGAATAAGTGCAGAGAGAATGGACTCATGGCATCAGGTGCCAAGCCCTCCTTTGTTAATGAAGTTTAGTTTTGTAATTTTCCATCGCTCCTCCCTCTCTCCTTATTTTTCTCCCTCCCTCTTCCTTCTCTCGAGGCCTTTATGTTGCCATAACATCACCCCTCTTTCTCAATAAGCAGGGTTTCTTCCCTCTATTCTTCTGACAGACAGCGAGTACCTTAATTAAGGAATTAGATGTGACATTCTCTCAGTTTCTCTCTTATAACGGCTCCTGTGAGGTCACCTATTTCATGCAGTTAATCAAGCAGCTTCTGGGATGAAAGAAATGTCTCTGCGTGCTATTATACTTTGTTATTCCTCCTTTAGGAGGGAAGGTTATTTTCCATTCTATTTGGCTTCCTTTACTAAATAAACACGGCTTTAAAAGGCATGCACTAAAGTTTGTCCTCGAGAGTTATAAAGCCCTTCAAAGAAGGAAATTTTAAAGCTGGGGGCTTTATTTGTAAACAGTTGAGCGTCAAACGGCGAGTGAAGTGTATACCTTTGAATTCGACAATTCATATAACAAATTTACTTGTTTATTTATTTATTTATTTATTCTTGAAGAGCTAAGGCCATTAGACATTCTCTTCCGCTCTATCAATATAATAATAATTACATGAAGTTATAGCTACAATGTTACAATATTACCACACGATAAAGTTGGCAAAACTTGTACACATATAAACCAATGTAAAACATTATGTTTATAAATAAATGTATGATAATACATAAATATTAATAATGAAAATTGAAAAATATTAACTTAATACGAAGAAAATAAAATAACAATAATATACAACAAGCACCAGCAATAACAATTTATATAAATATCAACCTACGTAAATCCTGAAAGTGGAAATAAACATACAAGCAAAACATAAAATTAAATCCTGACAATACTATGAAGGAGATAGGAACATTTATGATAGTAATAAAATAATAAAATGAATAATTCTACAGCAGGGTAAAACAAATAAATACATGTATTGTAACAAAAGGGAATCTGAATCTAGGATAATCGATTATTTCTGATAATATTAAACAATTTCTTACAAAATACTCCTAAAGTTCGGTAGTCTCTGACATCCCGTCACAATTCATTCCAGAGACGGGCAGTGATGATGAGTAAAGTGATGTTCGGTACAATGTAATAATAGAACGTGCTGGGATTCAGAACGTGTGTTAAGATTATGAGAGGAAGCAAGATTTTGAAAACGGGAAGATAGATAAGATGGAGGTGTATGCATAATTTTGAAAAGGTATCAACAGTGTTTTTATTAGAATTTCTAATAATTCGTCTTTAAGGAGCTAGAGAAGATTGGTTTGTAAATACTCTGTTTTATATATCTTTGGATAAAGTCAATTCTTGAGTCATTTTACCTGCCTTCCCTTGACGCGCGCTTAGAGCATGTATGCTATAAGAACGAGTGGGCCTCTCGTACGTGGTTTTTTGTTTTACATTCCTAATTGTACCTTATTAGAAAGTATTCAGATGTGAATGAATACATTTAAAATTAATAAATAAAGAAACACTTTTGACAGTGTATCAATAGCTTGTGACCATCAATTTTCATTCCACTGTGTTTAACAAATGTGTATTATTCTTCAGTAAACTAAATAAAACAAATATTGTTTAGCCTACTTTATTAAGAAACTAACGTAGAATATCAGTTAAAGTAATGTATGACTAGAAAAAAATATTTTGTTCACTTTCAAACCGGGGTTAATTTAATAATCTATCAAATCCCCATTCTTCTCCAATTAGTCTCATAGACACTAAAACAATTAAGTACTGGAAGAACTGTAGCTGAAAACGTAAATATTCCCATATTTTTCAACGCGAGAGCGACTCTGATTTTTTTTTGTAGAGTTTGCCGCACTTCTCGATGACACTGAGATCTGGTAATGTAGGTGGCTAATCATCGAGGAGGGTATCTAGGTTCTAGGCAAAAAGTCCCGCATCGAATGGGAATTGTGCATTAACTGCTATCCCGCACCATGCAATAGACATTTTCAAACTAAGGATAGCATTCCTAAAGGTGGTCAAACTCCTGGCATTCATATTGACCATGGTTCTCCACAAACACACCAGAACTGGCAACGCTAATCTATTCAAAAGGAAATACATGACATTTTGGAACTTTCAAGTCACCTGGAACCACACTAGCACCAACAGGCCTTTGATATCTCATTTGGTGATTTGTTTTTATGTCTAGGCATATAGTGGTTTCTCGTGTTTCTCTGGGTGCTATAAGCTCCTACCTACAGGGAAGGCGAAGGTCTCTTTCTTTGTCAAATATATTAAAGGAATGTTTGAAATATCAAAAAGAGGTCTTGGGAAGGAAGAGTTTGTATGGAGAGGTGGGAAAGATACTAGAAGAAATAGGTTTGGGGAATATATGGAGAGTAGGTGAAAGTAATGTTAATGGATTTTAGAAGACAGTGAGACAGAGTAAAAAGATATTGAAAAGATAGAGATTCGGGCTATTTTAGGTGATAAAAGTTCCTTAGATGTATATAAAAGATTCCAACAGAATTAGGGACGAGAGAAATGCATTGAAATTTGTGATCAAATGGGTAGGAGGATTGGGCGTGGATGCGTACAGGAGTAATATTCTTGAAAGGATACAGAGAAGCGGTAGTATGTGTGCGGGAGAAGTCAGAGTGTCTCATTATTTACTGGAATGCGAGAAAGTCAAATGGTGGCGGGAGACAATTTACAGAAGGATTTGGTGTTAAATAAAATGTTAAGTAACAAGAGTGTAAAAAAACATTGGAGCGTTTTTGGGTAAAGTTAAGGAGATGTAGGAACGAAACAGGAAGAAAGTAGAAGGTTTCTTACAGTCCGACAACCACGTGATCAACGAGGTAGAAAACTGTGTTTTGGAGGATGCTGCTAGATATAGTTGTTATTGTATATTGAGGATTTATTGTTATAACAAATTGTAAAGTTAATTGTGGAATAAATTCATTCATTCATGTGAGAATAAATTAGCAAAGAGCTGAAAATATTAGTATCATAGATAATGTTGTAGATTTTCCGTAATACCAACTTGCAGTCGTAATTGCCCGAAGGTATCTTTCATGAATTGAAAGGACTGGCCTCTTACTGCAGCTTCAAGGATGACATCTTTATTTAGTCGTCGGTTTCTTTTTCTACATCTTGAAGGTGCTTGCGTGTTGTGCTTGCCAGGATTTGACTCATATACTGCTGTTGCAGTGTATTCAAGGGGTTTATTGGCCTTTCACATACAGTAATTCTTACTCTTTGCAATATTGACATACATCGGTGAGTTACAGATGAACCGCTATGTGGGAGAACATGTAAACGAAAGCAAAATGCATCGGACACATCCCCTTCATGTAAAGACGTTATCAATCTAAGGCTACGGTTTTTATGAAATCCATGATACGTTGACATTTCGTGCCCATTTCTATAGTCTATCACCAATAAAATAGAACAAATAATACTTTAAATTAAGATATATGTACTTTGAACTCTAATGTCGTACTGAATGACAGCCTATTATACAGATAGAATGCCATTCGCGAGTACCAGCAAAATATCTGAAGTTATTGATTCCTCTAAAAACAGTCGTATACGAGTATTACGTCTACCTATTGATACGAGAGTAGGTTCATAAGTTTCCGGCTTAACCATTTTCCAGGTATGATAAAGACCAAAACTATATTTCACTTTTCAATATAGTTACCCTTTATTGAAATACTCTTCCCACATCTTTAAATTAACATTTCAATCCCACCCAAAAATAGTCAGAAGTCTTGTATGCAAAATGGGCATAAACAGCATCCATCACTTCTTCGTTACACTTAAATATCCTTGCTCGAAGGTCCTTCTTGAGTTCTGAGAAGAGGAAATAAGTCACTGGAAGCGAGATCTGGGCTGTAGGGTGAATGATCTATCTCCTTGAAGTCACATTTCTTCACAGGTTCCTTTGCAACAAGAGCTGTGTGCACAGGCACGTTGTCGTGAAGAAGGCGCACACCACCACTCAGCTTTCCTCAACATTTCTCTTTGGTGAAAGCCCGTAGTCTGTGCAGTAGGTCTGCATAGTACCCCCCGTTTACTGTGGTGTTCTTCTCCTTGAAGTCAATGAGAGTATTCCTTCTCAGTCCCAAAAGATTGTGACCATGATCTTCTTGGTTGACTGAGTGACCTTGGTCTTAAAGGCGGTGCTTCGCCAGGTTTACGGTACTCCATTGATTCTGTTTTGGACAAAGCATTATAGTAGAGGACCTTAGTTTCATCTCCTGTAACAATGGTTTGCAGAACTTTTCTCTCGTTGTCATGGCAGAGCTCCAAAAATGCCTAACGACAAATGGTACGTTGCTGCTTTTGGACTGAGGAAAGAAGTCTAGGCACTCATCTTGCACTAACCTTATTCATGTCTAAATGTTCGTGAATAATTCGAAGGACTGTTGTTTTAGAAAGGCCCAACTTGCTGCTATTTCTGTAACTTTGAACCGCTGGTCTTCCATAATTTCTCCTTGCACAAGAGCGATGCTTTCAGGATTGAGCACCTCCAAGGGCTAACCTGCACTCTCTTTGTTTTCAAAGCTTTCTCGACCCATTGAAGAAAGTTCGTCCCAATCTTTTAGAGTAGAATACGAGGGGGATGCTTCCCCATATACACCGTCCAATCGCTGTTTAATTTCATTTGGAGTAAGTTCTTCTTTTCTGAAGCACTTAATAACAGGTCGATACTCCATTTTGAACATGTCACAATCTTCTACACATAACCTTCTTTATGCAACTATATCTGAACAACTGAACACAGTAGAGCGGAAGTTACAGCTGCACTTATTTACTTAACAGATAAAGTATGACACCAGATAAGGGTTTTGTGAGATAATCCTTATCGACGAGGCCGGAAACTTATGGACCTACCCTCATACATAAATACAATTAACAAAGACCAACTCAAGATCCTTCAGAATCCCTTTCAATGACCGAGTCAGGAAACGATTTATTTGTGACGAAAACTAGGCATTTCTGTATTATTTTGATAGGGTAAGCGAGGCTATTCACCATAATAATCAACTTCAACCGCAATTGGGCAAGAGCGTTTAGAACAAAGCTCGGAGGCACTGTCTCATGCGCGAACATTATTAGAGACTTCCTAAATGCCGTTGATATCGAACTTTTGTTTTGTTTGTTAATAACTTGGTACTAGTGCACAGAATTTTGAAACATCACTTTGCTGTGTGAAAAGCGCGTAATGCTATGATATTATGCGGTCAAAGTCCTGGCTAATTTAGCATTCAGTTCAAATAATGCGTACCATCAGATAGCGTTTTGTTTCGATTAATCAAACCCTAATAGAATGACTGTTTAATATGTCGTAAAAGCCTGTGGGGGTTTCTGATGTTTGTGTTGGACGACAAATATCTCGGGCAAAATGGATGGATTAGATACAATCATCTTTTACAGTACAATGATTTGCTTCTGTACTTGTAGCTACAAGCAAGATGCAACGCCTGCCGTGATGTTAGCTTTGTTAAACTGCCTTACTTAAGGAAATTTAGTTTAAAACTAATTATACAATAAAAGATGCAGTTAATTTATTTTACTGCTGTTAAAAATAGTTATAATTATAATAAATCAGGAAATGGTGAATATTCAGATATTTAGGGGTATTGATGGTAATGATAGATCAAGACAAATAAATAAAACATTGAATGTATGGATATTTCAACAACGTATGATTTAATTAAACATTAAACATTAATAAGGAAAGTAAGAAGGGAAACATTTTAAAAGCTTATACAACGCCAAAGATCACCTCCGTGGTCTTGTGCGACTAACCAAAACCTCCTGGATTCGATTCCAAGTCAGGTCAAAGTTATGGCTTAGGATTTTTTTTTCGGATTTTTTCCTTGCCCTGAAAAGGTGAATGCCTATTAACTTTAAGGCGCCAAAGACTCCGACGCTATTTGCATCATCATTAATCATTTTCATTCCATTCATAAACACAGACTTACAACTGCAGAATTCACATCCAATCTTCAAAAGTCTTGAGAACGACAATGCAATCAATAAGACCATAAATAACGCATTAAAATGCAAATAATACCAATGTTATTATAAGTAGTAGTAGTATTTATTTCTCATGCATGAACATACATTTTAACAAAATAAACACAAATAAAAACACTCATTCTAAATATAACAAATAGTAACAGTGCCTTCGGGAATTCCAGAAGGCGCTAACTAACTCCAATAAAAATTTATTCCAATTTGATTAGCTCAGCTCCTCAGTACCCGGTTCATCAGCAGCTACCTACTGCAATATCCAGGGGATCAGGCTCCGATCCAACTAAAGAACACAACATTAAAATTAATTTATATTCAATTTCATACAATACTAGAGCTCCCTCCTTTTTTAATTAATCCCATACAGCCAAATTTCTATCCTTGGGAGTTGCTTATTTCTCAGGACATTATACACACTAACACCTTGGTTATTGCTGTGTAAGGATCCTGTTTAACTATTGCTAAATAACTAGCCCCACTCTCTCTCCCTTATTTCATCCTCCTTTCACTATCTGACAATTCTATATAATTTCTCACACATCTTCCTAAGTATTTTACACCTATAACCATTTTTGTCTTACCTTGTCTATGTATTTTCCCAGTTCCTTAATGTTTTCATCTGATTTTAAATTAAAAATTCTTCTACCTCTTATTTCGTTTGGATTTTTTATTGATTTATTTATGAACGTTCTTTAACATCTCAGGTCATCAGCGTCCCATTAAACTCAGGGCGTGAAACGGCCGACAAATTTTGCTCAGGGGCCTCTCTTTCAGGCTTGAGGTTCTTTTTCGTGCCGTAAATGTACGACACGGGACCCACGGCTTTACTTCCCTTCCGAAGGAAGCCATACTTAGTATTTTTACGCCCGAAAAATCCATCGGTCCTGGCCGGGTTCGAACCCGCGATCTTGGGTATAGAAGGCAAGTATGGTAACTATGGTAACTACACCACCAGCACCGACTATTTCGTTAGGAAAGTTTTCCACTTTCATAATAGAAACTGTTCCTTCAAAAGTTGGTTTGCTTATATTTAATATACAAAGCCAAATTCTATCTGGTTCTCACACATAGGACATATCCCCTTAGTGTATCCATTTTAATCCACTTAGATATGTTACTCTTGTTCTAAACGTTCTAAACGTCGTGTAGTGGTTACCATAGTTGCCTCCTACACCCAAGAACGCGGGTTCGAACCCGGCCAGGATCGATGGATTTTTTCGGGCTAAGTATGGCTTTCTTCGGAAGGGAAGTAAAGCCATGGGTCCCGTGTCGCACATTTACGGCACGAAAAAGAACCTCAAGCCTGAAAGAGAGGCCTCTGAGCAAAATTTGTCGGCCGTTTCACGCCCTGCGTTGAATGGAACGCTGATGACCTGAGATGTTAAAGAGCGTCCATAAATAAATCAATCAATTGTTCTAAACCATGCCAACTCTTCCCTTCCTACCTTATCATAAATTTCAATATATCTTTCTCTTCCCCACACATTTTTTAGTGTACTACATAATTTCAGAGATTTTTTGCTGTTAAGATTTGCCCATATTTCCTGTTTTTCAATATTCTCAATTCTTATTGTTATCTCTTTCCAAAATCCTTTACCCAATCTTTCTCCCTTGTACCATATTGATCCCATGCCTGCTACGTTATTATTAAGTATTGGGATTCTTGAGCACTTAACATCAGGTTAGGTACACAAAAACACAAACAAAGCAAGCCCTACCGCCCGACAGGTAAATAACTGTTGAGAGACAGGCGTAAAAAGAGAGTAGTTTGTAACTCGTGACCTAATGCACCATCTCCCACCTGTTATCCACAGTCTAGCACCAACATAACTTCACTCCACTTTGTTCTTCTTTTAATGTTTAGCAATTCCGATGCTTAGTTATTATAGAAATCAAACATGAAATATTAAATGGAGGAACAATCACGATGGAGATTGAAATTTTAAGAGTTTTAAATGGCGTATATGCTTTATTGGATAGAAGGAGAAGTAGGATACCTGCAAAGGGTTAAAAGCATTCAATATCATAAATAACATTAAAAATATACAATGGTAGTGAAAAATTATAGTAACAATACTGTAAAAGGGCTCCTAGCTATGACCATTGGAACTTTGTATTGTGCTATGGACTAACAGATCTGCATTTTTGACAGTTTCGAAGTAACCTATTCTGTGAGTTAAGTAACTGTTTCTAATTTGTAGTAAGCAATATAGCCCTAAAAATGTTCAGTAAGAACAAAGTTTTTTTTCAATTCCAACTTGTAAGAATAAAAACTCAAGTCCAGTTTATGGCATTAAAAGAAACTTGTGGGAGACATGTTCTAATTATTGCTAGGTACAACTTTCTCCAGGAAGAGAGAATATGTACACAGACTATGCGCTAGTTGATCCGTCCTGGACATTGCAATGGACAGTTTCATATTGAAGGTTTAAGGGTATTATTGGAGGAACACCGGGACTGGACTTGGTACTGCAGCATCGTCTGTTCTTAAAATTACAGTAAAGAAGCTGAAAATGCAAAAAAGTTGTGCACGCTGGGTTTTGCAATATGTAACTGAAAAACCCAATTGCAGCGAATGGAAAGAGCAAGATTGCATCTGAAACAATACGAACATGAAGGTGAAATTTAAAAAAAAAATCTTCGTGGTCCCTTGTTCTGCTTTCGAAGATCGAAAGCATTTGCTTTCAATCAAGAGTAACATCCAAAGAGCATTAGATCGATTAGTGAGAAAGATATCCAGAAAGTATGCTAAAAGTCATATTGTAAGGAATTGGTAACCAAGGGATTGTATTTTAAGTATGTTATGCCAAAAATAACTTTTTATAACGCCATAGTAGAACATGTTGGCATGAACACATTGAGAGATTAGGAAACGATCGAAAATTTAAATTATACATCAAAAGTTAGAACAATTTAAGGACAGTCAAGAGATTTAAGTATAACCCTTGAAGAACGATTCTAATGAAGATAATGCTATTATTGAAATTTCCCTAGCTGTGGAAAAAGTCTAAGCAAATTCGTTTATCTTAGAGGCTTAGAAAATTCTCATTTTAAGAATCCTGATAGCAAAGTCTACTTTTGAATAGGCTATCGCCTCTCTCTCGTCCTGTCAACATTTCTATTTGTCTCTAACTCTTAACTTTTTACCCTCCCCCCCCCCCCAAAAGTTAGCATCGCTGTTCTAATTTGAGATTCTTCAGGAATGTTTACCTAAATTTTCCATTTCCCACTCCTTAACATATATGATTGTTTTACGCCATTATCTCTAACATTTTAAGTTAAATTGACGGAAAGAAGTCATTCAAAGTACTTAAGTTTGACTTGCGCCACGTGCCAACGTCAAATATTTCTCATCTTGCAATTCGTAGATCATTAATTAAGTACTCCCAATAGGTGAGTGCTCAATCCATCTTTGCTACCTCGATGTGCGTAATCAAAGCCACTAATTTGAGTGTGTAATAATTGTAAAATATACAATTATAGGGAAAGATCACTCAACTATTGTTTTTCTTTGCTGCAGTAGCCATTAACGTACTTCCAAGGCAAAATAGTTGGAAGAAGCAAAGGCCTGTTGAAACGGAGAGATCGTGTGACCGACATAACAACAGCTCAGATCGAATTTATTGCTGACGGTTCAAACAGTTCCCTGAGTAATGCCAGTAATTGAATACAGCACCAATGCTTAACAGGCAAGCATATTATCCATTGGACTAGTCTGCGGATCTAGGGGTGCACGAAACCAAGTTAGGAAGTCCGAGGCATTATTTAGCACAAATTTTTCCAATGTTTTTACAATGCTAATATTTTTAACACAGCGACGAAAGAGAGACCTTAGGTAAGAAATCTGCCTTCAACCAGTTGGATTGGGTGAGATGGAGTACAATCTCACACAATGAGGGTCTTTTGTATTCAACTGAACATCCGGGAAGAATAGGTATCTCTTACAACGCCGGCAGAGGGAGTTCCTTTAAGGAATTTGAGTCCCTTGGGAAGTTGTCACTCCAGTTTCCAGGGCAGTTTTCCCAATGAGCTAACAATGTACAAGGAAGTGAAATGAGAGGGCATGAGTAACAGGAAAGTTTGTGGAAAGTAAAAACCCATCTCAGCATTCGCCAAAGTGATCAAGGAAAACGTCGAAAAAACCAAGTTTAGGATAGTCGGCTTCCCGGGACCTTAAGGATTACTACCAAACATTTTATTGTACTAATTAAATATTGATGTATTAATTATTCTTACACACTTAAAATAAGAAACAAACAACTGCAATCCGTTTCAACCTGACATTTGATATTCATATCCTTTTGCAGAATTTTGCCACATCTTCTATTTTCCAAAGAATGTCACGTTTAAGCTACAGATCATCCGCGAATCATCGCAGCATTTTTCGTCGTAACTTAAAAAACTTCTCTAGAACTCGAACTGCACGGATTCTTATCCTTGCAATTAAACATAAAACTTGTTCGATTACTCTCCCAAGTTTTTCTTCTCAGTGACATTTTTAAAATCTCTTCTTCCACCAACTGTGGTTCAAAGAATTCTTTTTATATGCGTAATTGTAAAATCTGTCAAACGTTTAATTTTGGCTTGACCTCCACAGTTATTCCCCTAAGAAGGAATAATCGAAAACGCGGAGTAAAAAAATATTCCTGCGCACAGCACGCAATATCACATGTGTGTGTTTTTATATGTTTTTCACTAAACTCTAATCGATGCTGTTCCTCTCTCAGTTTCTGAAAGTACCTTAAGAGAAAAAGAGGTGACAGAAATTTTTGCGTAAAGCACCTACTTCCCCGGGTCTCAATTTATCTTTATGTTTATCTTTTACTCTTATATAATGCCCCCTTTGTTACTTAGATATGGAATTTTTCAGATTTGGTTTTTGCAGTTTATCGCCCTACCACTTACAATGTTACGTTCTGTTAGGTTGGCACTAGCTGCGGCGTTTGTCAGTCAGCTCTCAGTTGTTTTGTTTACTTCCTTCTTTACACTTGAAATCTTTTTTTTTTTTTTTTTTTAAAGCTGTGTCTTCCTGTGTAAGTTATTTATTTGCATGAACACTTAGTTAACCACTTGCATACATATTTTAACTTGATATAAGTTTTTACCTGTTAGTTTATTTCGAAATAAGGTTATACACAATGTACTAGACTGTGTAAGCGGCCCTATTTAATTCATTTTCCTTATTAGCTGCAATTTACATTTATGCCCTCTGTTGTGTAGGATGTACAATTCTGGTACACTAACTGCTACGTTTCACACCCCTTGTGCTGAGTCATATTGTTCTCGATGTAGTCCATTATCCGATACCTTTGTGCTTCCGGAGTCTGCAAGACAAGGTCCGTTGTTACAGCATATTCAATAAAACAGACAAGGAGGTGGAAGCTCGGCAGAGTCCCAGAAACGTTACTCATTTTTTTTTTTTATCGGTCCGCACGGCTTTGTTTCACTCTGATAAACACAGCTGTGCCAATTTAACCTTAAATTTGCTTCCGCCGTTCGCTTTATATTCATCGCATCATCATAAAAGACGGACTTTTATCCATCTTATTGAGTTACTTTCAGTCAAGCGCGCACGTAGCTAATGTGGCATTAATGTTTATATGTTTAGTGACATTTCACTTCCATTACTTCTTTCTATTTTGAATACTACGCGTCTCAGAACAGAGATGATAAAGAGCAATATTAAAAGGTGAAGAGCAAGGTTATAAGAAGTTGTTAGAATAAGCGAATAACCTAATTGCCCCTTTTTGAATTGTTCCCTATGCGATCGTGTTCGATAGTCTAATTTGATAAATGGGGGAGGAATTTGGTGATTCAATTTATAGTTGCCGGATTGATGTCGTTTTTATTTTCTCCTGCTGCCTGTCGAATGTCGCTAGCGTGCCAGCTAGCGTCAGTGGAATACTGGAATTTTATGATCCTCTTAGGCCAATGGGACAGGACTGGGAAATATGCAAAAGACGAACACGAATCTTGGAATTTACTAAAACACGATTTATTTATATTTAAGTAGTTTTATCTTTCAAGGACCGCCTTTAAGTTCTGAAAATATTGGCAACTAACCCCAATAGGTTCTAGTCTATCACTGCACGGTAATTGTACCAAATCTTTCACCGTTCCACTGTTCTCTTTGTACCCACTATTTTCGATATGGCTACCTGTTAACAGTTTGCGCCTTTCTACTCCACAAGCTCTCCGATTGACTGTTCTTTTTACCCTTTATTCCTTCTGTTTTTCTCCTGGGCTTCGTTACGTAATGTTGGTTACAAGTTATTACACCCACAAGGTTCTGTTGCATCAATAGGTTTTTATTGCCCGGCCTGTCCTGGATTTTAACAAAGCTAACACTTCTGTCCGTTTTTTTTTTTTTTATTTTAGTAGTGTTTAACGCCCGTTTTTACTACTGATTATGAAGACTGAGGAAAACCTGGAAAAAACAAAAACCCAGGCAGGGAGAACGGTCCTGGCGGGATTCGAACCCCAGACCTCCCGGTCACGAGTCCGTGCCTTAACGACCTCGGCCACCCGTGGTGGTTTCTGTTTGTTCATACATTATCTAGGGACCTGATTCGCTCTTTTTCAAATTCTTAGAGATGGCCCTTCTTATACAACGCTTCTTACAAAAGATGTACATGACCATCTGGTTCTTTTTGTCCCGTTCCCAAAACACCGCACTTCCTGGTTTATGTCTAAAAGCTTTGTAAACAAATTGTTCTAATACTCAGGAAATACGCAAATGATTTAACTGTTGATATGCAGACATACAAACTGTACAAATTGATTGTAATAAGATGTATATTACATTAATTAATTATGCTAATGTCAGTAATATAAAAATGGAGGTTGAAACTATTTTATATTGTCTCACCTAATAGAACACATTGATGTTGAGTATTAACACTCATGGCATATGACACAGATGACAATGACTGAAAGCAACGGATGCGAAATGTTACTGCCCATTTTGAGTAAGAACAGTCGGTTAAATAATCCCTGACGAGCATTAATCAGTACCCTGCATTTATTCGCTGGTTTATCCTCAAAAATTGGATGCATTTATTAACAAAATTTTCTCTCGGCATTGTATGGTTGAGAAGCAATTGCCTTTTTATAAGAATTTTTAACGTTTGTGGATGAAAGATTTAATAGAAGCATACTTCTGATATGACTTTTATACTCACAAGTACATTTCCTAAAAGCATCTAAAAGTCAGCAATGCAACAATCGTGTTTAAAAATAGAGCTGCAGGATACGCCTATTACACAACACACAGGGACTAGAACGGAAGTAGGCAGTTCGATGTAGGAAGTAATACAGTTTATTGGTAAGAAATAACTTCCATAAAGAAATTTGTATTATGTTTGCTACTTGTATGCTTCGAATTAACGAATGGAGATGTTGCTTGCATTCGAAAAGACGATGTGATGCCCTAGGATATATATTTGTAATATCAATTAGCTAAAAGTCTATGTTAGAACTTTTACCCTCACTTCCTCAGCAATCCTATGGCACACATGTACAAGGAACATGTATTGAGAATCTGTTCCTTAAAAAAATATGAAAGAGGACAATATATTGTGAGTCTTTAAGCAATAGGTCGATTGTCTTTCGGCTTTCAAAAACATGTGTCTAAATTTCTCTTTAAAAGTGTATAAGAATTAGGAAAATAATAATCTTTAATAGTAAAATATTTACAGTTGTTAGAAAGAAGATCGGAATGGAAATCTTTGAAATTGTCAATCACCGTGTAGACTACAAGCATTTAGTGGTTCGAGTTTTAAGCTGGTTATTATTTTTTTCTGTTATTCACATATTTACTTTTAGTTGAGTGGATAGAAAACATTATTCCGAGAATCGATAATAGACAATGAAGGAACAACATTTAAACGTCTTATAAACCAGTAGAAGCAGATAGAAGACATGTGACCCCTTAACATAAACAGATGAATATCAGTGTTCCGAGAAATAGTTTTGCAAACGTCGTTTGTCAACTTTTATATTATCTGCTGTTTGTAAATCTTCATTATGAACTATTGGTGGTTTGGAAGAAGTCTTATCGTCTGGCCTAGTGTTTCTAGATCTTTTCTTGTACTTCTTTCTACATCTATATAGTTTACGGGTTTGTGCGTGTAAAGGTAGGAATGAAATGCGGGTATTATGCATCTTTATTAGATTCCTTTCCACTTTGTCATTTAATGAAGCTATTTTCAAGATTTTTCCTGTATTATCATTTCCCCCCCTAATTCCCAGGTTTTCCTCAATCCTCATAAATGGCAAATGCCGGGAAGGTACCCTAAATTTAGGCCTGGAACATTTCCTTCCTTCAAAAAAATTCTTTCGCAATTTATCATCTCATGTATTATCAGTGTTCACCGCTTGTGGTGCTTCAGTAGTAAAAACGGGCCTTAAACACTACTCAAAAAAAACCCCTACTTGTATATTACTCCAGTCTTTCTTTCTCATAGTCTAAGTTTCGGAGACATATAATGTTGTTGATTTAGTCCATTTTAGGATACTCTTTAAAATCTCAAGTCATCAGCGTTTCATTCAATTCAGGGCGTGAAACGGCCGGTAAATTTTGCTCATAGGACTCTTTTAGTCTTGAGTTTCATTTTTGTGCCGTAAATCTACGACACGGGACCCACGGCTTTACTTCCGTTTCGAAGGAAATAATACTTAGGATTTTAAGGATTTTTACCAATAATGACAATAATGCTACACTCTGTTATACAAAGCTGGGTCAAATTTATCCCGCCATCCTTATAGTTAAAAATCATAAAAAGTGAATGTTGTCACTTATACCTAACTGACAATTTATGTTATAACTTTAAGATATCTAATAGCAATGAAAAGCGATGAAATATTTTTAATATCCTCCCATTATTAAGATAACAATAAAGAAATGTTTGGGTCAAAATGACTCGTCCCAGCTCTTCAGCACCCCATACAATTCAGGGCATGAAACTGCCGATAAATTTTGCTCAGAGACCTCTTCTTTTAGGTTTCATCCTAGCCGAGATTGAACCCGCGATCTTGTGTCTACGAGGCAGGTATGGTTACAACTAGACCACCAGGACCGACCAGAGAGAGAGAGGGGACGGGGGGCGCAGGGTTAGAAATTATAAATAAAGGAGTTGTTATTAAAAATGGGTGCAAAGCCTACTCCTTTAGCAGTCTTGAAGCCCATCAGTAAATATGTTTAGCTTATATCCTCTGTGATTATCTAGAAATGATAAACGAGCTTACGTAATAATGCTGGAGAAGTGTCTTTCTTATTTAACCTATGCAGTCATATCAAACTTGAATCGTGTGAGAATACGATAAAATCGTAGCATTACTGCCCTGTTGACTCCTCAGAGAACGTTTGTTCGGGTGATTTTCTATTTGATTTATTTAAGGACGCTCTTTAACATCTCAGGTCATCAGCGTTCCATTCAATTCCGTGCGTGAAACGGCCGATAAATTTTGCTCAGAGGCCTCTTCTCTCAGGCGTGAGATTCTTTTTCGTGCCGTAAATGTACGACTTTACTTCCTTTCCGAAGGTAGCCATCCTTAGGAATTTTACTCCCGAAAAAATCCATCGACCCTGGTAGGAATTGAAACCGCAATATTGGGCGTATGAGGCAAGTGTGGTTTGTTCTGTGACTTAACTTTGTCTCAACATTTGTTGTAATATTTCCAGAATATAACGCCGTATATTGAAACCCGGTCATAGAGTTCATAGAAATAGAATAAAGAAATAACATTTTATAAAACAAATAGCACAAAAGACACTCAAATGGATAAAGGCTTCTGTGAGTTAAACTAGCTATATTCTGTTCATTGCAAATGCGAAGAATTGGCTGAAGACGCATTGTACGCTGTGAAATACAAGCGAAATTTATTTCTTACGAGATAAGTTTGTTCACAAAAGAGGGGATTAACTGCAAGTTTTTGTTGTTTCATTTATTTACGGACGCTCTTTAACATCTCAGGTCGTAATCATGGTCTCAGTCAATTCAGGGCGTGAGACGGCCTATAAATTTTGCAGAGAGGTCTCTTCTTTCAGGTTTGAGGTTCTTATTCGTGCCGTAAATGTACGAAACGGGACCCCGACTTTACTTCCCTTCCGAAGGAAGCTATACTTAGGATTTTTACGCGCGAAAAAATCCATATATCCTGACCGGGTTTGAACCCGCGATCTTGGGTTAGGAAATTAAATGCAAGAGGCATATGCTGGTTTAAGGCACCATAATGAATTTTTTGAAGTTCAAAGCCTATTTACGTATATTACTCATGGACAATCAGGTTATAATTACATTAAATACAATGAATAAACACTACAAAAAGCAGTAGTGGAATTGGAAAAAGGCTAAAAGCATGTAATGTAACATTCTCTAAAACGACAAAGGTTACGGCCATCTGATCCCCATACACAAAAATAAACAATAATGCTATTGAAAATAAGCTATCTGAACAAGTGATTTATGAAAAGGTTAAACAATTGGCAGTATTAATATAAATTCTATTTTAAAGTTAGAAAAGAGACACAAAAAATCTATTGCGCTTCTTACTTGTTCATATGGAGCAAAGGTTTGGACTCTTAAAGTAGAAGATGAAACAAGATATGAAACAGCAGGAATACGTTTTATGAGAAACGAGGAAGGAATGCGTATAACTCTGCGAGTTAAAATTGAAGATGTAAGGACAAATTTAAGAGTTGAGAGTTCCAAAACAAATTTGAAATATAAACCGACAGGAAATGGGGATTTAGGTCGGCCGAAAAAGAAATGCCTAGATCAGTTTTTGTTGGAACGTAATGGGGCTATATGACAAAATGTCAAGAATTGAAAACAATGACTAAAGAAAAATGTGTTTCTGTTTTACTTTAACAGCTGTTTATTAATATTGAAAGGTACTTGGGATAGAAATGTGAGACCTTGAGAAACAAAAAACTCTAATTTTATTTTTCGTCTTTATTTACGTTATAAGTTTTACGTAAATGAAATAGAAAAAAGTAATAAACAACTGTATGTTTAGTTCCTAAAACAACATACCTAGTGGATGCTAAAATGCAAAGCACCATCGATTCATTTATTAACGCAATATTTTTTTAAATCTTTTACGCACCTGTCAATGAAATGCGGTGAAACTTTGAAATACAATAGTTAAAATTACCTAATATAATTTACGCACTTCTTAGTAAAGGATGCTTAAATAAAGTTAAAATCAAAATAGTACTCAAAGTTCTAGCGGGTTATATTAACACAGCCACAAATTGTTGTTTCAGGTGGGATATCAAATGTGCTGCAATGATTTGTTTCTCCGAGGTCGACATGTTTAGAATTAATTTCATCTCCAGAGACTGGTACCAGGTAGAGGCATGTTTCACGATTCCCCAAGCTCTTGGTACATCCCGCTAGTAGGTATCTCCTGCTGTGTTATGATTCCCTTGGTGGCAGTCGTAAAATTACTGAGTGTATACATCGTAGCAGGTGTAGAGCAGATAAGAAAGTAAGAAGCTTTTATTGTACACGAACTTGTCTCTATATTTTTATAGAGCTTGTTCCTTCATTCCCCGTTTTCTTTGTTTGTTCTACATCTAATTCACTCTGAAGCTTAGGTTACTAAACGTCGATTACTGTTGAGTATTGTCACTTCCTTACATTTGTGCACTCGAAAGCAAAGGAACGCTGGATAAGTTAACCGTTTTGTTTCTTTGGTAACTGTTACTTTGCAAGAAATAAGTTTGGATAGTTAGTTTTTCTCGTATTCTCCATTTTGAGATAATTCTATTTTTACAGGCTTCTCAGTGCATTTCCTGCAAACACAAAGCATTATTTCTCTCTTATCTTTATTTCAAGCAGAGCGGACGAGAAGAAAAAAAAATTTTTTTACCTTTTTGTTCTATCTATTCTAATGGAGTCTCAAAGTTAAATGGACAAACCGAGAGGGATAGTTCAGTGGTAACGCAGCCATCTTGAACTTGAATTTTTTCCGCTATTTCCCTTAGTCATCTAGGCAAATGCTGGGATGAATATTAACATTCCATGAATTTTCCGCTCTCCTATTTCTTTTCATTTCATTTTCCATTCATGATGCTACGGTGTGACGGTGACTCGCGCTTCTGAAAAGTTCCTGTCCTAGCGTCAGGTAAATTCAGTCTAGGGACCTCCTCGGGGATCTTGAGTGAGACTTTGGTGGGACCGGCTGCCTACTCCTCAAATTCCTGACCGACCGGTGTTCCCCTTACCTCCCTTGGAGGCGCATGTATGTGCAATAAGCCCATAAGGGGTTGCTGTGCGAACTTCTCTTCCGTAAGGTACAAGAATAAATCGTCACACCTTGGATCGATAGGTAAGAGTTTTTAAAACACCTTTTGTTAGAAAACTCATGGCTCTAATGTTTCTTTTCAGTAATACGATTTCTTACATTCGCATTGAGGTAATTAGTTATGCAAAATTAATTAGTAATTTTAATAAATAAATCACTAATATTACAGTAATGTAATTGATCCAAAACGTGGAAAACACAAACATTTACTTCAGTGTTATATTAGCAGTGTGAACCTATTACATCACTATAGCAAGTGTTGGAACACACATCTATTGGCTTCCAGACTGACCTGCCATGCTCTCAAAGACGCTAGATTTCAGCTGCTGCGGTGACTACGCGTGCTATAAGATCCTCTTCGGAATCACAAAGGTTTCATAAACCCCAGTATTCATAATGCCGTACAAACATATAAAATAATACGCGGCAACCCAAGTGAAATAACAGTCTGAGCATACCAGTCTAACAGGATTACCTTGTTCAGACAGGTTACAGACAACCACTGTAAGATTTGACCCGCTTGTGGCCTCCAACCTCCTTCCGACCCCATCCCCATTGTTATTGGTTGTCGTATATCTTGCACCGATATGAAGTGTCGATCTAATTTAGAGATATTTTACAACAAAGCGGTACCACCACTGGCCTTCTGCGGACGGCAAGTTCAAGGAAATGACGCATTTCAGCCGTGAGGTTCCAGATTCTGTAAACTTTTCTTCGGTTGTCCTAGACCTGTGAGGAAGACAGGATGATGGCACACAATTTTACCAGTCATGTCAATACAACTCTGGCCGCCAACCAGAAGTTTTTAATGAAATTTTTCATGAATGCGAAGAGAGAAGGTAAGAGGAAAACGGGGGAGTGCTGAGAAACGATAATTCCGACCTTATCCATCACATTGCCACGTGTATGAATCTCTAGGCCTGTATCGTGGTAGCCTCTAGTCAACCGAGGTATCGTTGTATGTTCTGTTATTTTCTCTATAATTCTTAAACGCAAAACAGTTACTGAAAAAAAAATTGCAACAGGTTACTTTCCAACTCGGTAACTTTAAGCTTTCGCTCCGCATTGGACAGCTAAAACATTTAGGATATTTTTGGTATCGTATAAAAGAACATTTCGGAAATTCCAAGTAACTGAAAATGCAGCGAGTGTTTTTTCTAAAGAAGAGTACAGATGTGACCTTATCCCTTCGTAGGAAAAACAGTAAGTTGGGCTAGAGAACAGTTGTGTCCAGCCTTTAGCAGAATTTATGATCCCATAAAAAGAAACGTGTCAAATAAATGGCATGTGTTAAGCCTGTGGTTGTAACAAAATGTTCGTCCACCAGTTTACAGCCAATATTCTTAAAAGCTGCAGTTCAAAGATATTGATTTTCATTATCAGTACCCAATATAAGTTTCCCTTTTATGCACGATAACTTGTGTAAAGTTTAAATTTTACATGTTTTAATTTTCTTTGCTAAATCTTACAGACCTGGTTTTAGAGATGTATCTATTAATCCAATGATTATTGTTCTATATCATGAACATCTAGGACTAATATATTTATTATATGCAGTGCCTCGTCGAAATATAATATACAAAGCTTAGTTGATAAGTTATCAAAGAAAAACGACCATATATTTATGCATTCATCCATAAAATAAAGCATCTTGTTACATATGTGTTCTGTAAAAACATATTTATAATTTTATTTATTAATAATTTGGTATTAAATCCTTCGTTGATAATTTATGATATGTAAGGAGCCATTCAAAAAGAACACACATTTTAAAAAAGGTATTTCATTAACGATGAATAGTTATGTGTCTACAAACACTGGCTATGTCATTCTATTCCCTAAACCGTAACTATGAATATATTTTTCCAAACATTTGCTCATATTGCACTTTTTGAAAAAGAAAGGGGACTTAAAACGTCAGAAAAAGTGTGAAACAGATAAGTATGCTCCTCAAAGGTAATTAAATTAGTAAAATAATTTATTCTGCTACACTGAGATTCGAACGTGGTCCCACTTTTGTTGTTATAATGTTTGCGCTAAATTTATGCATTTTACGGTGAAAATTGAGACTTTATGCGTTACTTTCATATAATTTAATTATCTGTTATATACTTCTAATTAATTCAAATTTGAAACAATATTTAACCGCTTTAAGTAATTTGGGTTTTGCACATTGAAAATGCTAATATTTTGATCACAAGTATTGCTTTTACCATATCAGGCTGTGTAGCATTAAACTTAAAAAAAATACACATTTATTGTATCATTGCACCTTTCATGAGAATTTTATTCTTTACTCGAGAGGTTGATTGCTGTCTGCCGTGCTAATACTTTTGAGCATGAAAGAACATTATGTAGTAATAGGCAACCGATATACCACGTTTAAGTTATAAACCTTGTCCGCTCATGCGGTTATTTAGCCTCGGCTACCGCAACCGGCGGCGCCCATAATTCAACTCCGTTTTCTAAAACGTATGTACAGTCTTAGTTTATAGAATACTGGAACTGTCGTTCTCTTTCGGTTAAATAAACATTGTATTGGGAAACATTTTTATGACTGATACGGCTAAGTTGGGCGATCCTAAGGTTTCTGATTTCGTTGTAAATTTTTTCCTTAACGCGAACATACAAACTTTGGGCCAGTTTCTTCCAGCGCGAATTTTAATTCTGTAAGGAAACAATCCATCAAAACGCATGGACAGAATGTCCTGATTAGTATTTAAAATAATGTTTTCATGCCAAAATGAATTGTCTAACCATCTTTGTGAATGAATGCATACTGCCGTGAGACCAGCAAAGAACAAATTCAGAACTTCAAACTCAATTATTTATTTATTTCATTTTTAAATGCTGCGGCATGACATGCTTTGAAGCAGGGTTGAGGTCTAGTAGCCGAAGCGTAAAAGACCGCAAGAACGGACCAGATTTATGACTAAAGCTCTTTAGGTTAAACCTGAATAACCTGTATAAATGCTTGAGGAATACATCGGAAGGCCAGGATCCACGGTCGCTAACTGCTCGATTAACATGTTTCCAGATAGAGCACCCAACGCTGGTGCAACCCCCTCCTTAAAAAATCCGCTTCCATTCCAGACGCCGGGACAGAAACCTTTCCAAAGCGCAAGTCACCGTCACGCCGCCCCATTTCTCCCGAAATGGGAGAATGGAAAATTATTGCAATGTAAATTTCCATCCCAGTATTCACTTAAGTGAGCAGGGAAAACATGAAAAAACGAAAGTCAGGATGGCTGATTCAAGAGAATTGAGTCCTGAACCTAACGGAATACGAGTCTCAAACGTCAACACCTGAGCCATCGTGCTACCGATTAAAAAAATTATTGTAATAAAGTCTGGGTGGGTAACGTTGTTTATTTTGTCGGTCATGGTGGTCCAGTGGTAAGCATATTTGCTTCGTATATCCAAGGTCGCGGATTCAAAAATTTAAGTATGACTTTCTGCGGAAGAGAAGTACAGCCGTGGTCCCGTATTGTAGGTTTACGGCATGTAAATTCACTCTTGGTGGTGTAGCGATAGCTATACTTGCCTCGTAGACCCAAGATCGCAAGTTCAATCATGTCAAGAGTCGATGGATTTTTTTTCGGGCCTAAAAATCCTAAGCATGGCTTCCTTCGGAAGGGAAGTAAAGCTGTGGGTCCCATGCTGTAGATTTACAGCACGTAAAAAAATTCAAGCCTGAAAGAAGAGGCCTCTGAGCAAAATTTATCGGCCATTTCACACTCTGTATTGAATGGGACGCTAACGACTGGAGATGATAAAAGCGTCCTTAAGTAAACCAAATAAATAAACAATCAGTTGTGCACTTAAGTTCTTGAGAGCAATAAGGAAGTTATTTCATCCGGAAGCGGCGAATCCGGTCGGAAAATCTCAGATTAAAGTTGTCTGAGGTCTTGCGCTGACCATGTGATCTTTCGGTTGCATCCTGTGTTGCTGCGATCTGCTCAGCAGACATTTGTGCTTTGGAGCTGTTTATTAAATTATTTATTTGTTCACAGAATTATGATGCTTCTTTGTTTGAAGACAGAACAGTTAGAGCTTTGCTTGTTGCAGCTGATATCTGAGTAACTTTGAACATTGGGGATAATTTTTAGATTAAAAGAAACTGCTTATTGTAAATACTAAATTGATATAGGTACAAGATGGAAGGAAAACTAATTCACTAGCTCACACAGATTATAGGTTCCATTATTTACGAATACATTAAAATATTTTTCTTTATAATATTTTCTGCGATAATTTTACTTTTTTGAGAAAATAAAATGCAGCATGTTGCTACATAGCATACTTTCTCTTACAGTTCATGACACGAAAGTTTTACAGGAAGGAACAATTTTTACATTCTTTTAAATATTGGGTAAATATGTGACTGAAAAACCATTAAAATCAAGAAATTATGAATAATTATCTTTTCATATCTTTTTTGTTATTTTATATGAAAGATTTCATTGTTTTACTAAATTTAATCTGATTTTTAGGTTTCCACGATATTTTCTTTGCTTTAAATCGTTAGGAATTACGACATAAAACAGTTAACATACCGGTAAACAGGAAATGTATATATATCTTTATTATGGCTATAATGTTGCCAGTTTTCATACTTACAACTTTGGAAACAAATCATTGAAAAGTTAACACAAAATGTTTTTTTTTTTTTTTTTCTGAAACTGTCCATAAATTTTTTTGTAAACTTGACTATTTTATCATACTTAAGGAAGAATACCTGCGAAGAAATGCACTACACTTTCTTTCAGCCTGTATACTGAACAGCGAAATAAACGATTGAATTATTTTTTCGGTTTAAATATAAACATATTTCCCTATAGGTTATTATTACACTAGTGAGTACACTTAGAAAGCTTGTCTGCGGCAATACAGAGAAAGATGCAATTGCAGAAGTGACTATTCTAGCAGCTTGATCTTGATTGTAATCTATCCAAGTGGATAGATCGCGTTTTGCTGAACTTCAATATTCGCGCACTTGGCGGGACTCAATAACAGCAAGTGCGAGTTTTCCTTCACCTCATTACATTATCGCCGCCGCTAAAGTCGCTGTCGCTGTTCAATTGACAAAAAAACTGATGACGAAGTTCGTTATTTTTCTTACTCAAGATAAAACGCTAAAGAGGTTCAATTTGTTCGCGGTGGAGCTAGAGCTAGTTCTCTCTCCCTATCTGGCAAGTTTAGAGACCCTAATTTTAAATTGGTAGTTCAAAAATATTCAGTATTTGAGAACTTAAAAGGAAAGAGGTAATGACCTACCCATAATCATACTTTCGGCAGCAATATAATAACATTTGTTGAGCATAATACTCCTCAGCTATCCACGAATTACATTAGGTGGAAGAAGAAATCGGTTAATTAATTGTAGTCATCTTACTATTTATGTACATCACGGTAAATTATATTTTATTTTAGCAATCATAAAGGCATTTCATTTTAAAATTTTCCAGTTTTTGTGCCTATCTACTTAAAATAAACTTAATTTTAAAAACACGCCAATTTTGATATCGAGAGGATAGTTTAAATTAAATGTTTAATATCATTTAGGTTTCCGCTACTCACCTTAAGTTACTCCACTTTGAAATTTCAAATGGCATTCCTACGTTGTGATGCTTAAATGTTTAAACAGGATTCAATGGTTTTGACAACTTTCGTTTTCTATCGAGTTTTTGCATCTTGAATACTTATTGTAGTTTTAATGTGCACAGAATAAAGATTCTATAAAAAAGTTATCCATTTATTGTGATTGTAGTGTTTTGGTAATAAATCGCTTCAAAATGGCGTGTAACCGACAAGAAATAGAGAACAGAATGTAAACGAATTTTCAGCAGTTCCGAAACAATCTGCATTATTGTCCAGCCAAGATGTAACACGTTTAGAAAATTTCAATTAGTAAAAGTGTAATATTACCTAACCTATTATTAATTTTGATTTTATCACAAAACTAAATGATTTATTGTTTTATTTTCTTCAAATACTTGAATTAATATAGGCTGGCTATAGGATTTACTCCTAAATCCAGGATCGCGGATTCAATCCCGGCCAGTATGGATAGATTTTTTTCGGGCGTAAAAATCCTAAGTAGGGTTTCCTTCGGAAGGGAAGTAAAGTCGTGGGTCCCGTGTAGTAGAAAGAAGAGGCCTCTGAGCAAAATTTATCGGCCGTTTCACACCCTGAGTTGCATGGGACGCTGATGACATGAAATGTTTAAGAGCGTCCGTAAATAAACCAAGTCAACAAATCTAGGGTTTAAACTGAGCGAAGTGACTCAAGCGGTAACGGTAAGCATTTGAGAGGTCCCGGGTTCAATTTCCGTTAGGCCGGTCATCCTAACCTATGGTTTTTCCATGATTTCCCTTGTTCACTTAGGCGAATACTGAGATATACATTTATATTCCACGAATTTTCCGCTCTGCACTCTCCCATTTCACATCATTTCATTTCCTTGGTTCTGTTACAGGATCGAAAGTGCCTGGCTAGGTGGGTTGACGTAATGTGATGATGGCTTGCACTTTGGAAAGATTTTCTGACCCGGCAACTTGATTGGACTTTCCCAGGGGGAGGGGCTTCACCAGAGTCGGGGTGCTCCATCTGGAAACATTCAAATTTTACACAACGTATAAAATGCGCAAATACTGTACTCCAAAGAGCATAGCAAGAAGTCCTTTGAACGTACAGAAAATAGCAAATACATTAACGAAAACAGAAAGTTTATCGTAAATACAACATTTAGAAATAGTCTTTCTGATTTAACAGAAAACTAATATTATTAATTTAAAGCATATATTAAATATCAACACAATAATTAACACTAACCTGAAGCATAAAGTAACTTCTGAATGTACCTGAAAAACAATAGCTCTCTATTTTTTTATAGTGTTTAGAGCTCTTTTTACTGTGAAGCATCTCTGGCCGTGAACACTAATGGTACATGAAATGACATGACAAATTGGGAAATGATTTTTTTAAGAGAAGGAAGCATTTCAGGCTCAGGTTTAGGGTATCTCTCCGGCAGTCATCTAGGAGGACTTGTAGAAAATCTGGAAAAAATCATCAGTCAGGAAGAAGTGCAGTAATCGAACCCCAGTGTGCTCGTGATTTCCGTCGCTAGGCACTGGGGACAACCCTACAACTTAAAATGCTGATATATTGCAATATTACTTTATTAGTTCACGGTATTATTACTAACGGTATATATCTAAGGTATTTCTCTGTTCTTTTTAAGGCTTACGCTAATCAAAATAGAGTAACGCGCGCAATTTCGTCTTCGTGTTTTATGTCGATTCTCTTGCTTGACGAAGATATAAAATGGCAGGGTCTCGGATGATACGGCGAGCGTGCCTACCCACTTGGACTTAACCGCTGTGTAGGCTGAAGGGTGTATTAGATGCTTGTGATGTTGTGGTTGATGAAAGGTAAAGAGGTGGTGCCCCTCTCGTACCACCTGGCAAAGGTTGGGTGTAAGGGGCAACCAAGGATATTTCTCATTCCAGCTCAGTGCTGCAAATAGTTCCTCTTAAAACTGTAAATGCTGATGAAACTATATCACTTAACACTTAGCCTTAATATGTTTCATTTATACCTACTGCGTAAGTGGATTATCTATGAAACATGCCCGGATACGTCATTCTAGGGAGAAAACCGAGATCAGGAAATGCCGAGGTCGTTAAGCCGAGGACTT